>CM061752.1:32721098-33171576 GCA_030979885.1 Lolium multiflorum
TCACTGCAAATTAATGCACCTCAACCATGTGAGACTCGTGAGCAGAGAAGACCAAGATAAGAGCAAGAGGCTGCTGTATCTGCCGAACATGGGGCCTTCGTAGATGCGTCCCCGTCATCACACGGTGGCTACAAAGAATGAGTCGAGACCGGTGATCCGTCGGGCAGCATGAGCCTGGGCCGTACTACGAGCTGGTGTCGGGATGCAGAGACCGCCGGGCGGTGGCAAGAAACTAGTGCCTCTAGAGGAACCGCAGGCCGGCGCAGAGACCGTTGCGTGTGCAGAACGGCAAACAGAGGAACTGTAAGGCCGGGCGCGTGAGCCCGCCGGCATGTGTAGTATATGGGGCCTCTGACAGAACCAATGCTGATGTAGGACCGCCGGGTAGATGCAGTAAACCCGAGCCGGTACAGAACCGGTGCCGGAGCGCAGAGAGCTGGAAGCTGTGCCAGGCTTTGTGTGGTTGCCCTTGTGACATCCGCCCTGTTCTCATTGGGATCTGCACTTTGACTAAAGAACCCAGCAAGTTTAGAACAGTAGGGAATGGTTTAGAACAACCGCTCAGAAATGCACTTATCAAAAGATATGAGTAGAAAAAAAGTTACATATTATATATTTGGAAGTGTTTCCAACTCAGCAGTTACGTATATCCGCCCGTTTGAGTTTCTCGATCCTCACTGTCAGCCTCTCTTTCTCAGACCGTAGTCAAAAGCAAACTTTTTCCAATCATGTCCATACAAATATGTGGTGGCCTGCGTCTTGTTGACATACACCTCATAGACCGGGTAGGTGTTCAATTTGCCACTGCCATGCATAGTGAAAGATCCTTCATGCGGACACACACATCCGGTTAATCATTGGACGAAGTTCACAGGTACAGTCTACATATGTGAAAATTGATACAAATGTAAGAAGCAGGAAGACTAAAAAACAAGACTTTACTATATGCCAATTCATGCTAAACCACTGAGAATACATACCTGTAACTCCGTGAAGGAGCTACTAGAAAGGTAGATAGAGCCATAGGAGGTGTTATATGCGGGGTATGTACATGGGCCCGCCTATATTCCCGCAAGCTCGGCATCGGGATGGTGAAGGAAACATGAGAGGTACTACTGGTGCGTAGCGCTGAATGTAAGTGGAAGAATTAGGTTGTGTAAAGTGCATAGTTCTGAGCAATGCAAATGTTGACAAGCAAGTGCATAACACTATGTTACAAACTGGAACAGTGAAAATTAGTGTATGATGAATATAAGCATGCTAATTTGGTGTTTCCGAATTCCAAAAAGCATTAGACAGAGCTGGTGATAATATCAGACATAAATCATGGCATGTATATGTGGCTTAAGAAAATATACCCGAACCCTTGGATGGTTACGGCCCGGCTGATCCTTGGACTTGAGCTTATATAAGCATCCGGAAGGTGGGGCTGACAGTAACTTGGTGGCAGTCACATGCCTCATCGCTGTGCCAGCTTGCAATCCTTTTGACTAATGAAGGCTTAGCACAACAGAGCATAAAATTGAAGAGCAAATGGGTATATCAAGAAGTGATATATAAAATGAATCTATGAGACACTGATACATATGTGGGATGTAAGTGGAAGAATAGGTGTGTGTGTTTCTGAACTATTGGTAAGCATTAGACAAAGCCGGCACTAAACAGACAAAAATCAAATCATGTATGAGGATTAAGAAAATATACCTGCTTACTGAAAAGGGTACCACCCAGCTGCCCGTGGCCTTGTGCTTGAGGAGGTTTTCAGAAGATGGTGGCAGCACCATCGTCTTCACAGCAGCCTCATCAAGATCATTTTTTATCCATTTGAGTAGAGGAACAGAAGTTTCATCCTGCATATGAATAGCAACAGAACTCATCATTGATATTTAATAAATCTATGAGATAGACCGATGCAAATAGTGCGGGGTGTAAGTGGAAGAATAGGGTTGTGCATAGAGAACAGCTGACAACAATGCAAATGATTACAAAAGAAGCCAATGGAAATCAACAGTTTATATACTGGATGAGACAGATTGAAAAGTGAAAAATTATGAAGGGATGACAAAGCAAACGCAAAGTTTCGAACTGGTAAGCATTATTGACAAAGCCAACAAGACAATGATAATAATGAAATCATGTATGTGGATTAAGAAAACATACCAGATTCATTAAAAGGTCACCACCCAGCCGGCCCATGGCCTCGTGCTTGTGAGGTTTTCATGATGGTGCTCAGACCATCGCCCTCACAAGAGTTCATTAGCCCCATTTGCATCCACTGAGTAAAGGCGTTAAAGCAGCTTTCAGCCGCATAAGAATGGGAACAGATCTCAACAGTGATATTGAAATGAATCTATGAGGCACCGATGCATATAGTGCTAGATGTAAGTGGAAGGGTATGGCCGTGTATGGACAATACCACAACAATGCAAGGGGTGTGTTCCGGGTTCTCGAAACAGTCATGGAATGGAATGTGGAATGGTTCCATTTCAGAAGAATGGAATGGCATTTTTGTTAGGTTGGGAAAAATGGAGAGCAGAAGAGATCGAGGTTAAACTAACCAATTGTCTCAAAATTGTAATTAACAATTGCAAATGACATTTTAATCTCAAAGTCGCAATTAACAGCGCCTAATGGTGCTCTTTTAATCTAAAAATCGAAATTAACATCATTTTATGTTGGGTTAGGGGAACTGGAGTAGATGAACATTACTGTATGATGATTGTAAGCAAACGAATTTGGTGTTTCTAAACCTTTGGCTTCGAGATCTTATGGGTTTCAACTCTAGCCTACCCCAACTTGTTTGGGACCGAAAGGCTTGGTTGTTGTTGTTGTTGTTGTAAACTTTTGGCAAGCATAGAAAAACCGACAATAAACAAGAGAAAAATCAAGGCATGTTTTGTGGATTAAGAAAATATACCATATTCATTAAAAAATCACCACCCAGCTGGTGCGTGGCCTTGTGCTTGTAGAGGCATTTAGAAGATGGGGGCGGCATCAACATACAGCCTGATCAGCCGCAGTTTTGATCTTCCTTTTGAGTAAAGGCCCTAAAGTTTCAGTCTGCATATGAATAGCAAAACAAAAGGCAGACCACAGCAGTGATATTGAATTACTGTATGAGATAGACTGATGCATATAGTGGATGCTCTTAGCCTTTTGCACCATAAACACTAGCTATGGACAGACAAAAACTAGTTAACTCAGCTTTGTCTAGATAAGGAATGTACTACCACCATCCAAAAGCTTAAGCCTTATTTATTTTTGAGAAATCAAACAAGCAAAGTTTGACCAAAATTTTAGAACATTCTATCAACAAATATAATACTGTGTAGATACCGTAGGAAATATATTTTATTATCTATTTAATGATATTAATTTTGTATTTTGCATGTTACTGATTTTTGGTAAAAGCTTAGTCAAACATGGTATAGTTTGACTTTCTAAAAATAATATAAGCCCAAAGCTTTGGGATGAAGGCGTGGTATCTAGAGCTAAAACACATCTAGATACATCCGTATCTACAGATAGTTGAGTCAATTAATTTGGATCCGAGGGAGTATCAGATTTAGACTACATCATGGTAAGTTGGTTAAAAAAAAAATACCGGGCGTGTCCCCGCCTGCACTGGAAAGGTATTTCGCTCTTGTGCCGGCAGACGGCCATGCTCCCGCAGCAGGGCGCTATTCTCGTTCCCCATAGCTTCAGCACGGAACCTGGAGGTACCAACCCGATACAGTAGAATATAGAGCATGGTGTCGCAGAGGCTTTACGCACAAACAGCCGAAGACATGTGCTACTTTAAGCATATTCCAGAATAGGAACAGATTGAGGATGCAGAGACCTGAGAGACACTTAAAAGGTAAAGAGTGGGATAAGCAAACGGAGTACCGGCTTCGCGGGGCGACGCAGCTCAGGCTCAGCCAACCGCCCACATGCGTGGTGGCCTTACGTCCATTGCCCCCACCGCCGAGGTCTTGCCTTTCCCCGGCATGTCGACAAAAAGATACAAAGAGGACTGTAAACTGCGCTGCTGCAAATGTCGACAACAAAGGAAGAACACCCTAATCCAAGCAAAGGTAGCCCCCGCCCCCACCCCCATCAATCACCCCCAGCCCGAGGGTGACCAGACACCCCTTTGCCCATAATAGGAAAGAGATGCGCAAGATATCGAGGGAGAGGAAAAAGAACCGATCTCGAAAAGGAGAGAACATTACTAGTCCTACCCAATCCGCTTGGGCTGATGCAGCTTGCCCCTCCAAGCGGGATGCCTCGGACGGCGGAGGCGAAAGGAGGGGATCGAGCTAGCGGCTTGCATCCGTCGGCAATCGGCACTCGATCGGGAGAGAAGGGGTGCTACATAAAGGGGGAGGGGTAACATATTTTATTACACAGTTGAACTTAATGATGTGACTAGTCATTACATGTCTCATTGAAACTAGGGTCCATAGTGTGGCACCCCAAATTTACTTGAAGTTGCCCGGGGACGGATTGGCGCGTCAAGAAACCCCGGAATTGTAGCGGGAATGAAACATTTCACAAAAATTCGAAATTCAAGCACACCGCCACGCGCCAAGCACGCGTCTGTTCCTTCCTCTTCCTCGGTCCCCTATCCGAAAAAACCCCAAATCCCAAGCTCAAACCAAAAAAAAACAAAAAACAAATCCCCCGGCCGCCATGCATGTCCTCGTTAACCCGCTGGAGATCGTTCCCCGACGATGCGGACCACCCGCCCCGAGATCCATAATTCCGTCCACCTCGAGGCACCGCGTGCCGGCTCGCAGTCAGCGGCCTGAGGGCGCCGAAGAGGAAGTTCCGCGAAAGTGCTCATGGCAACCGTGCAAGCTCACCGGCGTGTGATATCCCGAGAGGAACCGGTCAAAGCTTTGCTATTCGCCACACACAAAAAATTTGCCAAGATCTGGTCAAAGCTTCGTTCGATGGCTTGCCGCGAGAGGCTTGGAGTCCAGAATCAATAAACTAGCTGCTCAGGACTTAAGGGTTGAGCACGGATTCATATTAACCGACTCAAGTTTGTTAGTCTAGTTAACAAATGCATTCAGATACATCCATATCTAGACCATAATTGAGTCCATTAATATGAATCCGAGGGGAGTACCCGAAAGTGTTTCATGCTACCAACTAATGCGCCGGCAGGAATCGCTGTAGAAGTAATTGTGCTACTACTTTTACGATGAACTGATTGTGTGGGTGTCGAATTTTGCAACGCGATCATCCACTTAATGCTTAATCTAGCGCCAAAGGCGTACAAATCATAACATACTACAACACATAACATAAGAGTACGAATCATAAAGTAGCTCAACATTTGCATCAGGGCTGGGTGGTCCCGAGACTACCGGACGCCCCGATGATCTCCGTGCATCCTCTTCAACGAAAGTCGTGTACGGTCCACGGCTCTCCTTCGTAGGCTGGATAATCTCAGACCTCGTCCCATGAGAGGCTCGTCATCGCATCCATCCACATGTGCACGTGGCCGGGTGGTTCTGAGACTACCCGGACGCCCGTGATGATCTCCCGGCGCGGTATCCACTTCAACGCAGAAAGTTGTGTACTCTCATTCACTACCTTCTCGATTCGGATAATCTCGTGTGCGTGACCTTCGTCTATGAAAGGCTCGTCATCGGTACCATCCACATGTGCATCAAACTGAGATTCATCTTCAAATCTCCCATCAAATTGAGAGACCTCTTTAACTCTATGCTTCCGCAATTAGTACATCAACCGATTAGACAAACATCTAAGGGATGCAACCTGAACAAATGCCGTTTTACATATTTACCTTCTCATTTGGCACAACACATGTCCCAGAGCTGAAACCCGTTTCCTGAAGCAAGCGCTTTTTCTCTCCTTCCCGTCCATCCATCTCCAACAAGTTAAATTTGAGTACAGAACCTTGCACAGCAATGCAAACTATTGATTGAAACAGCGGCAGCATCAATATAAATAATTAACTACATATGCCAGCACACATACAGTGTGAGCAAGATCTGCTTCTCCTGCTAAAGGATCATTATATGGTTCACCATGCTAAACCCGCCTAATATATGTGCGGTCCATCCCAAAAATGTGTAAATGATCTGCCACTACAGGGTGAGGCCTCTTCTCACCATTCATACATGTGCAGCGCGGGCAATACACGTCCAAGTTGTGACCATCATGAGCTCTAATAAACCCCATAAAGGGTTGAACACCATTTATATATGAAGGGGAACATAAGTGTCCATGCGGTATCCAAGTTCTGTCCATCTGTTTAATTATGAGATACAGTGGTTGGTGATTAATTTAAGGCGAAGTAGGAAATGTATATCCATCGAGTACAAAACTATACTACATGATTATGCATTTCAGCAATCATGTCGAGTACAAACAAAAAATGCCCATCGACATTTTAGCAAACAGATCGTGTACAAACTCTGCCATGGCATTTCTTCAAAGAAATTAACCGATCGAGTGCGTAACCCGACTTATATGCCCACCACGAACAAATTGACTGGGATGACAAATCAGCTGAAAATGTATAAAAGCACTAGTTCGAGCATACCGACGAATTTTTTTTAGCAAAAGATCAAGAAAATATAATCATATCGTCGTTCTGATACATGATCGAGCTTAGACATATGTGCCTCTACCGTGATCAACTTGATCACGGCAGCGCCTCGAGAAGAACGACGGGGAGGGGGAGCTTCTTCTTCGCGCACGGACGGGACGGGGAGGGAAGCTCTTCGACTCGATCTGGGATAAGTTGGGGCGCAGGGGGGTCATGCGGCCGGGCCGCCGCGGTGATAATTAAGGTTGGTAGGCGGCGTTTGGAGTTGCGTGTGTAATTTGCCGTGCACAAGGTTGAGGAATAGGCGGTTCCCTTTCACGCGCGCACAATTCAAACTATCCCGCCCATGTAGTTTAAATTCGCCATATTTTCGTTAAATCGACATAAAGTCATGTGAGTGGGGGAAAATTAGCAAAGTTGCTTGAAAAATAGTAAAACTCTGAATTATCCTTTAAATATGCTCACTTCGTGTGTAAATCGGGGTGTGGAAGCATGTTGAGCTGTTTTATTTGTACTTTCTTCATTAAACCTCCCATTTTATGCTTTGATGGAAAGAAATCATTTGTACATAAATTTTGACAACGCCATTTGCAAACACTAATTGTTTACATGCCAAGATGCACCCATCCACCAAATATATATGTGGCAAAAGTTTATCACAATCTAACAGATATGCATAATTAGTGAGGGACCCCTTTTGATTTGTGCAATTTCCACTAATTAGGTAGAGACCGAGAAGGGTTAATTAATTAGGCCATGTTAGGGGTTATGTGTTTTAATAGGTTGTGTGGATTCAAATACAACTTCTCTATTTTGTGCTATGATTAATCAAACTAGATCGATCGACTGCGCACACAATATTAGAGTGCGCATGCCTTTGCTAATAAAGTGCATGTGTGTTGTTGGCCACCAACGCAGAGAGGAGAGAGAGAGAGAGAGAGAGAGAGAGAGAGAGAGAGAGATAGAGGTAGAGGAGAGTTTATGATATCAGAGAGAAAGCGATTGAAATCCCCAAATTAACACACATATATGCATGGCACATTTAATTTAATTAGAGGACCGCGGGGCACCCCCTGGCCTGCTTATAATGAGTGTCATTGGGCCTGTATATATAGGGTTTAATTAGGGTTTAGGGTTTAGGTTAGGAGGTTAGGGTTTAGGGTTTAATGTTTATGGTGTTTAGGTTTAGGATTAGGATTAGGGTTTATTTGTGGTTTAAGGTTTGTGATCATCGATCGAGTGCGCACACACACATTATTAGAGGCACACGCGCCTCGCGCATAAAGTGCATGCGTATATGTGTGTGCTTTGGCCACCAACGACATATAGATGATCGAGAGAGAGAGATTGAAATCCCCAAGAATATATTCAAATATATATTAAAATATATGCATCAATGCATGGTAGGCCATGCATGCACACCAATTATTATATATATATTATGAGGCAACTTAATCAAATGTGTTTTCATTCGAGAGAACTTGTCAAAATTAAGTTAATTAATTTATCATCGATAATTATATAATTTGTTAATGAATCTCAAGGAGATCGATGTTATTCAACATGATCGATATAGGCCATGCATATATTGATTGGTGTTAATCTACGGTTTGCTAGCTAGCTGTATGCTATATATAGAGCATGTTTTTATTAGATCGGTTATAGCTAGTATAGTTTAGGGTTAGTTACATATATATTAGGTTGATTAGCTAGGGGTTAGTTATACATATATGGTTTAGGGTTAATGCATGTCACATTTAATTTAACTAGGGGACCGCGAGGCTGGCCTGCCTGATGCACAATTAAGTGTCGTTGGCCTATATATTAATAGGGTTTAATTAGGGTCTAGGGTTAGCTAGCTGGGTTTAGGGTTTAGTGTTTTGGGTGTTTAGCTAGGGTCTAGGGTTTAGGGTTTAGTGTTTACCGTGTTTAGAGGGTCTAGGGTTTAGTGTTTAGGGTGTTTAGGGTCTAGGTTTAGGGTCTAGTGTTTAGGTTCTAGGGTTTAGGTTTAATTAGTGTTTAGGTGTTTAGGTTTAGGTTTATGTTTAGGTCTAGGTCTAGGTTTAGGTTTAGCTGATGCTTATGGTTTTGGGTTTAATTAGTGTTTAGGTGTTTAGGGGTTTAGGTTTAGGTTTAGGTTTTAGGGTTTAGGTTTAGGGTTTAGGGTTTATGGTTTAGGTTTTACTAGAGCTTAGGGTCTAGGGTTTAGGGTTTAGTACATGTTTTAGGGTGTTTAGGTCTAGGGTTTAGTGTGTTTAGGGTGCTTAGGGTTTAGGGTTGGAATAGGCTTTAGTGGGTTGTTTAAGGTTTAGGATCATCGATCGAGTGCGGACACACACATTATTAGAGGCACACGCGCTTTTGCGCATAAAGTGTATGTGTGTGTGGTTATTACCTTTAAATTGACATATAGATGATCGAGAGAGAGAGATTGGAATTCTCAAGAATATGTTCAAATATATATTAAAATATATGCATTAATTAATGCATGCATATGGTAGGCCATGCATGCACACTAATTATATATATATTATGAGGAAACTTAATCAAATGTGTTTTCATTCTAGAGAACATATTTTATGAAAACATTAATTAATTTATCACTAATAAGCATATGATTTAATAAAGAACCATGTTGACTCCAATGACATAATAATATATGTTTCTATAGAACTATTCAGACATATTATGTAGAAAATTTGAGATGTTACCCTCACATTTGCGAGGTTTCTATTAGATCGGGTTATAGCTAGTATAGTTTTGGGTTATGTGTTTTTAATTAAGTAGGTTTGATTAGCTAGGGTTGATGTTATATATATATGGTTTAGGTTAATGCATGTCACATTTAATTTAACTAGAGGACCGCGAGGCACCTCTGGCCTGCTTGTGCACAATTAAATGTCGTTGGCCTATATATATAGGGTTTGATTAGGGTTTAGGGTTAGCTTAAATGGGGTTTAGGTTTAGTGTTTTGGGTGTTTCGCTAGGTCTAGGGTTTAGGTTTAGTGTTTATCGTGTTTAGGGTTTCAGGGCTTTAGTGTTTAGTGTTTAGGGTCTAGGGTTTAGGGTCTAGTGTTTAGGGTCTATGTTTAGTTTGAATAGAAAAGCCAGGTTTTGTGGTTACTGTGTTTAGGGCCTTAGGCTTCTAGGGTTTATGTCGGAACAGCTTAGGTTTTAATTAGTGTTTAGGGTGTTTATAGGGTTTAGGTTTGTGTTTAGGGTTTATGGTTTTAGGTTTTAGTTAGGTTTTAGGTTTATGGTTTAGGTTTACTGTTTAGGGTCTAGGGTTTAGGGTTTAGTGTTTAGGTGTTTAGGGTCTAGGGTTTTATGTTTAGAAGTTTAGGGTTTAGGGATTAGGGATTAGGTTTTAGGGTTGTTTAAGGTTTAGGGATCATCGATTGGCTTACACACATTATTAGAGGTACCCACGCCCTACGCGCATCATGCATGCGTATATGTGTGTGTTTTACCACCAACGATATATACATGATCGAGAGAGAGAGAGATCGATTGAAATCCCTGTATATGTTCAAATATACATTAAAATATATGCACGAATGCACACTAATTATATATATCAATTATATATATATTAGTGAGGCAAACTAATCAAATGTGTTTTCATTCGAGAGAACTTGTCAAAGTTCGATAACTAATTTATCACGATAATTATATAATTAATTAATGATTCTCAGAGATATGTTATACAACATGATAATATTTATTTAATTACTTATTTTAATTGTAAATAATTCAGTTGGCAATGCTAGCTAGTCGTTATATATAGAGCATGTTTTTATTAGATCGGTTATATCTAGTATATAGTTTTGGGTTATGTGTGTTAATTAAGTAGGTTTGATTATAGGTTGGGCTATATATATGGTTTAGGGTTAATGCATGGCACATTTAATTTTAATAGAGGATCACGAGGCACTCATGACCCACTCGATCGATGCACAATTAAGTGTCGTTGGCCTATGGCATAGGTTTATCAGTTTAGGATTAGCTAGAATGAAATAGGGTTAGGCACGCTTTAGGTCTAGGTTTAGGGTTGTGTGTTTAGGGTTTAGGATTTGCAAGATGTTTTAGTTGTTTAAGGTTTAGGATCATCGATCGAAAAGCATTATCATTACTGGTTGTGAGGCACCCGCGCCGTTACGTATAAATTGCATGCATATATATGTGTGTTTTGGCCACCAACGACATAGATGATCGAGAGAGAGAGATCTATTGAAATCCCCAAGAATATGTTCAACATACATTAAAATTGATCACTAATGCATTGTAGGCTATGCATGCACACTAATTATATATATATTACTAGGCAACTTAATCAAATGTGTTTTTCATTCGAGAGAACTTGTCAAAGTTCAAGCTAATTAATTTATCACGATAATATATAATTAATTAATGAATCTCGTGGATATGTTATGCAACATGACCGATATAGGCCATATATATTAATTTTAATTTGCTAGCTAGCTGAATGCTATATATAGAGCATGTTTTTATTAGATTTGGTTATAGCTAGCTAGGTATATAGTTTAGGTTGCGGTGTTTTAATTAAGTAGGGTTGATTAGCGATGGTTAGTTCATATAGATGGTTTAGGGTTAATGCACCACACATTTAATTTTATTAGAGGATTACGAGGGCACCCATGACCCGCTTGATCGATGCACAATTAAGTGTCGTTATACATAGAAAAGGTTTAATTAAATAGGATTAAACAATTAAATTTAAGGGTTAGGGTTAGGGTATGTTTAGGGTCTAGGTTTAGGGTTTAGTGTTTTAGGTGTTTAGGTTTAGGATTAGGGATTTTTAAGGTTTTAGGTTTGTTTAAGGTTTAGACTATCGATCGAAAAGCATAATACATTAGAAAGAAGGTTCAGTTTTTACATAACTGTATGCATATATATGTGTTTTTTTCTGTAGCATGCGTATATATAGATGATCGAGAGAGAGAGAGTAGATATAAAAATCTGCAAGAATATGTTCAAATATACATTAAAATATATGCACGAATGCATTGTAGGCCATGCATGCACACTAATTATATATATATATTATGAGGGAACTGAATGAAATGTGTTTTCATTCGAGAGAACTTGTCAAAGTTCAAGTTAATTAATTATCATAATTATATAATTAATTAATGAATCTCAGGGATATGTTATACAACATGACTGATATAGGCTATGTATATTTTGAATTAGTGTTAATCTACTTCGTTTGGTTAGCTAGTCAAGTTATATATAGAGTATGTTTTTATTAGATCTGGTTATATCTAATATACTTTAGGGTTATGTGTTTTAATTAAGTAGGGTTGATTAGCTAGGGTTAGTTACATATATATGGTTTATGGTTAATGCATGGCACATTTAATTTTATTAGAGGACCGCGCGGGGCACCCATGACCCGCTCGATCGATGCACAATTAAGTGTCGTTGGTATATACATAGGGTTTAATTGGGGTTTAGGATTAGCTAGGGCTTAGGGTAGGGTTAAGGTACGTTTAGGGTCTAGGGTTTTAGGTTTAGTGTTTAGGTGTTTAGGGTTTAGGGTGGGATTTAGGTTTAGGGTTGCTTAAGGTTTGCATCATCGATCGAAAGTACACACATTGTTAGAGGACCCACGCCTTACGGATAAATTGTATGTATATATATATGTGTGTTTTTTGGCCACCAACGATATATAGATGATCGAGAGAGAGAGATTGAAATCCCCAAGAATATGTTCAAATATACATTAAAATATATGCACGAATGCATGATAGGCCATGCATGCACACTAATTATATATATATATATTATGAGGCAACTTAATCAAATGTGTTTTCATTCGAGAGAACTTGTCATAATTAAAGTTAATTAATTTATCACGATAATTATATAATTAATTAATGAATCTCAAAGAGATGTTATACAACATGATTGATATAGGCCATGTCGTATATACTAATTGGTGTTAATCTACTATTTAATTTGCTAGCTGTTATATATTGAGCATGTTTTTATTAGATCTAAGCAGGCAGCTAGCTATATAGTTTAGGTTATGTGCTTTCATTACAGGGGTTGATTAGCTATGGGTTTACATATATATGGTTTTAGGTTAATGTATTAAGTACATTTAATTTGCATCAGAGGATCCTTATATGTTCCCCGGGCCTCGCTTGATGGTCACTATGTTTGTTGGCCTATATATAGGGTTTAATTAGGGTTTAGGTTAGGTTAGGGTTTAGGGTCTAGGGTTTAGTGTTTAGGGTTTAGGATTAGGATTAGGGTTTTAGGGTTGTATAAGGGTTAGGGATCATCGAGTGCGCGCACACACATTATTAGGAGGCACCTCGCGCCTTTGCGCATAAATGCGCATAGTTTAGGGTTATTTGTTTTAATTAAGTAGGTTTGATCAGCTAGGTTAGTTACATATATATGGTTTAGGGTTAATGTATGGCACATTACATAGTTTAATTCTCAAGAATGTTTATACATGATATATAGGCCAAAGGAAGTTTTTTCCTCGTGAACTTGTCAAAATTCAAGTTTACTAGTGCACTGGAAACTAGTCCAAAAATTACATAGAGGAGGTTCAAAAGTACTAGACAATAACTAATAGAACCCGCAACAACTTTACAAAAGGACCCCAAAACATATAGAAGAAAATCAATCGAGTCCTTCGGGACCGCACATCGATCTCTGCTCCGCATCCTTTTCAGCAACTCCGTCGCTGGGGACGCACCCACTTGGGACGGTGTCGCCGGTAGTCGCCAGAACGAAGGAGAAGAAGGGCCTCAAAGAACGGTGCACATTGGCTCGAGAAGGGTCGCCGAAAGTCCAAGATGCACGCGGCAAGACGATGACGCCGTATGCCCCGAGCTGCAATCCTACAGCTGACTTCCATTGGCCGCATCCGAAGCACTGACCAAAGCAAGCCTCACCGTGAGCGCCATCACATTGATGGCACCGGATCCTATCTTGGGCCAAGATCCGCCGCATTCCATCGGCCAGATCCGAAGCCGATGACGAGATCCCCGACTCCATTGCTCATTCTCGTCGGGCGGGAACAATTGATCTAAGCTACAACAACACTCAACTCTGATCTCATTGAAGACCTAACTGCTTTGTCTAAATATGGATGTATCCACACATGTTTTTACTCTAGATACATACACGTCTAAGGAAAGGTGAATCAATTAATTTAGTTCGGAGGGTGTACAATACACAGAGAGAAGTCGGCCTCGTCTCCGGCCGGCGAGGCCGCCGGAGAGAAGGGGGAGAGGAGCCGGGGGAGTGGAGAGACTCGAGAGAGAAAGAGAAGAGGAAGGAAATGAGTCTCTCGGGGAAGAACATTATTTGTCGTTCGCTCAGATCGTAGCTTGAAACCGAAATTCCCGCCACGCGCCAAATCATCCCGCCGCATCCATTTCAAAATCCCGTGACCAGTTTTACCCTTTTAACCCTGGTCCGAAGCTAAAACCACCGACCATGGAGGGCTCATTCTGTAACAATGAAATATCTTGCCTAGATCCCGAACCTCCTACAGGCCCACACCCACCCACCAACCATTCGCTCCATTAGCTACAATACTCTCACAAGCCAAAGCTCGGACTCTCTACAGTACTAGATCTGCCACGCTCGGCATACCTCTGTCAGCCGTAGCCTTGATCGTGTTGCCTATCCACCCAACCGCCGACCCCGCCACCGACGGATCCGCTTCACCGCCACCCGCCACCACGGACTGCTTTCACTCGCGAATCTTCGCCACCGACGGATTCGTTCATCGCGCGACCTCGCCACCGACCACCCCGCCGCAGCGGCCGTATCAACTTCACCGAATCCTTGCCAGCCAACCAGATCCGCTTCACTAACGCCCGCTTCTAATGAAACAGGGTCGATTCATCGTCTCCCTCGCCGTTGGAATGCAAGTTGCCGCCCTCGTCCACCCCGCCGCAGCTTGGTTAGTACGCTCGCCCGTTAGATCGCCGCACTCAACCATTATTTTGTGGTAGTTATTTCTGCAAAAAAGGTGCCGTTAACCTTCTTGATGTGTTGCTTCGCATGAAGTTTGTTTAAATGTTGTACAGTACAAAAGCATTATCCGGTCGCTACCATCCTGTTCATTCTACTGACACCCGTGTGCATCCACATATTTATAGCCTTGTACCCATTCATTTGTCGCCAACTGTTTTTGCACGATATTGTCGCATCATGATAACAGGTTATGGGTATTTCAATCAGTTTGTTCTTATACCACGTCATTAGCTCGCCGCTAGCCGTTTTCTCGTGTCTGCTATTCTGTCACATTGTTTTTATAATCATGCTATGTGCATTTCAAATCTGCTTGCTCTTATACCTCGTTGCACAGCTTGTATAGTTATTGTTACGTGCATGTCTGGTCTTTGTATTATCGACTCACTTGTCAATGTTATTTTCCTTGGGATTGATCATGCGAACCACGATAGAACATCTAACATTGGTCAAAGGGACGCTAGGTAAGGTTTAAATCTGAGTTCGTGGTTGTACTAAGTAATACTCGTTATTATCTATAACCCATATGCCACTGTTCCTTATGCAAGAGATTAAAACTGGAACCCCGCCATAGCAATGCCATTCATGCTTTACTATGTCTCTGCCTATTTGATATGCTTGTCTTGAGAACTTCTTTAGGGAAATGAACTCTATATTTGGTCATTCTTAATGCCGCTTTACTTTATGTGTAAAACCTTGGCATTACCCTACTTTAAATCTGAATGTCTGAAATTCATATCTCATGAAAAGCAACATCTAGTTGGTTTTTAATCTGATCTGCTAACTATTGGCTTATTCATTTGCCAGCTCAAGTTGTTATTTGAAACCAGCCGACTTGGTCTTAAAATGTGATATCTAAACACAGATTAAGGACAATGGTTGGTGAGGATTGAAAGATTCACTGATGGCTGAAACCGAAATGATGTGCATGTTGACCACTAATTAGCTTAATGCAAGAGAAGAACTATAGTATTTGTGATGTATTAGTACATGCATCTTATCTTGTCTTGTGCTTATTTCTGCTACATGCTGGTATCTGATCTCTACATTGCGTGAATACATGTTTGAATAGTTAATTGTTGTAACTATGTTTACAGTGCATAATGCTGTTTTAATGAAGCAAAGCCATCATTAGAAGATAGTCGCCAAAAAGGATGCGACCCTGCGCAACATTATGATGTAAGTTTGTGTTTAGTAGTTCCATATATGTCTTATTTATGCAACTTGTTATTATCTTATATCTACATTGCATAATAAATGTTTGCATAGTTCATCGCTTAACTCTTTTTGCATTATTATCGGAATGCAATGCAGTTGGGATGAAGCAATCTTCATTAACTCGTGAGGCCCACAAAAAGCCTGATCTTTCTTCATGGATCTTCTCATTATTGGATCCAGACCATTTCCTTTCAATGTACGCAGTCATCTCAAGGTCAGACTGCAAAAGACATGGTATTGTCGCTTTTAAGATCTCAGAGTCGATATGTTAATAAAGAGTAATAATAAGATCAAATCAAGGCGATCGCTTAAATGTCAACCTTCGTTATTGATGATGCTAATAGAAGTCCTCAATGATTTTTATATGTAATTTTTTTATTTGGGCACATTAATTGCCTTGTAATTTTCCTCGTTATTTTAGTATGTAACTGTGTGTATCATTGAAATCAACATTTAGGCTTAAGGAAATTTGAGCAAGTTGATTAGTCAGAACAAGTGTGGTCTCCACAAATGATTGGGTCAAGTTCCACTTACAAACAGAAAAGGACCCATCATTTTGTAATGCCCACTTCTTTAGTAGGCTAGCCCCGGTTACACGATAGTGGGTTCCACATGCTTATGGCGCCCTTGCTCTCTATGGTGGTCCCATGGTAAATGGGTCGCCTCTTTAATAGAAGGTGGGACCCACCTGGTTTTTGACCCGGCCCACTATCTTGTTGGGCTCGCCCACTTTCTAGATGGTGGACCCCACATACCAAAAGGGCCGCCCACTTTCCATATGGTGGACCCCACACACCAAATGGGTCACCATAGGATGCAGGGGATCCACTGTGAACAGCTCCGGCCTATCTCGTTGGCCGGCCCACTCTACATGGTGGGACCCATACCAAATGGGCCTACTTCACATCAGAATGGACCCACATGTGTTTTTGGTCCGGCCCACTTGCGTGTCCCACTTGCTATATGAGGGACCCCACATACTAAATGGGCCGGCCCTTTAACAAGAAGATGGGTCCCACCTGTGTTCTTTGCCCGGCCCACTATCTTGTCAAGCCTACACTGACTTGATATATGTATGGACCCCACACACCAATGGGCTTCTTCGCCTTTTAACAGAAAGTGGGACCCACTCGTGTTTTTGGCCCGGCCCACATCTGGCTGGGCCGGCCCACTTGCTATACTGACCCCACACACTAAATGGGGCCGGCCCTTTAACAGTGCTGGACCACTCAGTGTTTTTTGGCCCGACCCACTCTGCTTCGTTTACCGCTGTCAGGTGTGGACTCCCACATGTTAATGAAATGCCCATTTAATCTTTTGACCAAATAAATATTAGGAGGTTAGGCCCGGCCCACGGCTAATGGACCGGCCCAATGATAGCAGTTGACCTGGCCAACCATGTCATCCGGCCCGCCCGTTTAAGACGTGGCGTGCCTCGTGGGCCTACCATTCACCACTTGAGCTCAGCTGCTAATCGCCACAGACCCAGGGAAGTAATTCAAGGCTTTGCCGCTTGTCAGTTTGCATGATGTCAGTAGTCAACGGGCTCCCGAAACACTCCGCAACTGGTCCGATTTTCCGTGGCGAAGGGCGCCCAAGCGCTGATTGACGAAAAATTGCTGTTGGATTCTGTCACCAGCTTCACAATGAACGAAGATTGCATAGTCTACACATTAAAAATAATTTCTTTATGACGATTTTGAGACGTTGTCTCATCGTAACTTTTCTTGTAGTGCTAGCGCCTGCTGATCAAGAAGGATGAAGTTCAGCTCAGGAACCTGGAGCCGGATCCCCACCGACCTACTAAGGAGGCCAGATCCAAGCGTGGAGGCTCATGGCATCCTATCCAAGATTTGGGCCATAAGGGGTATGACCTTAATGCACGGAAGATATTGTACCTAGATATGCAATCCTTGTATTCCTGCTAGACTTCCATGTAAACCTCTAGATCCTGTGCGCCTTTATAAGCCGGATCCGGGAGCCCAGAGGTAGCAAAATCCACAACCATTAAACAACGGCGGCAGCGCCTGACACCCCGTACAAGCAACAAGAAGGCTTTCTCCTGCCATCGCGTGTCTGGCTGGGTGTCCCGCGTACCACCTATTCCGCACTCCGCCTCCTGGCCCCTACTTCTTCTCCCCCGTGAGGATCCCTCCTCCGAGGTATTGTCGATTAGGCAACGACAGCTGGCGCCCACCGGGGGCCCGAGGCGCCCTCGGAGGCTGAATCGGGAGGCTCCGGCCGCCGGAAGTCACGACGACCGATCGCGCCGTGTGGGGCGCGTACTTTACGCCGGGAATTTTCCGATCGTCCCTCCGACGAATTCTGGATTCCACAACCCCGTCGTTTCCCTCCTATCATCCCAATCGCGCATCCACATCTTCACGGCGAGACCGTCGACTCCGACGGAAACGCATCAGGTAACGCTGACGCGTCCGCTCGCCGAGCTGACGCTGTCGCGAAGATCCGATCTGAGTGCAGGAGCTTCTAAGGAAGATTCCGCAGATCTGGAAAAATCAAAACCCACCCAATCCGCCGAGCAGAGAAAACTGGAAGACCAATGCAGATGATTCTCCCAGGTGTTAGAGAAGCAAAGGTGTCACTGCACTTCTGCTCACCAGGATGAGGCCGATCCAGGTTGAGGGACCCAAACAACGTCGTCCGATCCGCGAAGCATGGAGATAGCACGATCGGGCAAGAAGAAGCCGGAAACCCGAGGAATCAATCCTGCAACTTGAGCCCGATTCGATGATGCCTCCTCAATAGGCACAAGAATACAATCGCTTGACGAAGGAGCTCGCAATCTGGGAAGAAGATGACGGCGTTCATCCATGAATACGAGGAATTCAACCGCAAGCTCGAGGAACTCGGAGGCGGTGATCAAGCTGAAGTGGAATCGCCTGCCCGATGCAGGCTCTGAAACGTGGCACCATCGGATCAGCCCACACGGAAGACGAAGCCTCCAACTCCAGTCCAGGATCATCCAACGTGCCGCCTCATTGGGACCGCAACCGCACGGGGTGTCCTGGTCTCCAGAAGAGATAGTCGAGCAAGCACGCATGGATCTAGTCGCATCCGACATTCAACAAGCCACAACTCCAGAGTGAGCTAGACCAGCCTTAGAAGCCAAGCTAGATTTGTTGAAAGAAAGAAGTTGCCCATGCTCATTCGGGCGAAGAACCTTGGCTGCAAATTTTGTGGACTACTCCCTAAAGAAGGATCGTAAAGTCGACGAGATGATGGCTACAACCACAGGACTCCGAAAGGAGTGGCAGAAAAGGTTAGATTCTTTGCAGTACGAGGGTAATTGCTCGTGAAGCCATCCCTCCCCACAGATTACTTCGCAACACCACAGAGCAGCAGGCCGCTAACTCCAAAGGATAACATGAAGAAGGCTTGGAGCTTCCTAAAGAAGAAGGACGAGAGATTGACATCAACTACGTCCTGGAAGCTGTCAAGACAAAGAACAGAAGCAAGTGTACTGCCAGACAGCATCCAATCTGAACAATGCATATCCACCGCGCGAAGGACGCCATACCAAGTCAACATCGTGATGACGAGTTCCGCACTCGGATCTACGGAGCGCAGGAGGAAAGTCCGAGATCATCCAAATCCAATCCCAATACCATCGGATTCAGCTCCGAAAGATCAGGAAAAGGGGTGCGTGTACACTGGCAGAGACAAATACCGTGTTCCATCACCACCACCCCGAGCTGCGTCCTCCGCTACCCCCTCGACGTCGCAGCCCCGCCGGAACCCAAGGCCCCATGGGCCAGGCGGAATCAACATCCGCGACGCAAGCGGCCCTAGAGACAGGAACGGAGCGCACGCTCGAGCAACGCAGGGCCGGACCAGACGCAGCCCGGGCCTGGAGCCAAGAACCGACCCCGAGCCTCGCATGGGACCATGGAACCCAGGAGGAGCCGGAACGAGGTATGCACCTGAGCCACGCGGAGCCGGAAGACGGAGGCGACACACCAAGAGGAAGGAAGCACCGGCAAGCTCATAGCCACGCAGAATCGAAGGCGAAGAACGCTCTGTGCCCCCGCAGATCTCCTCGCTCGGGGAGGCGGAGGTGGAGGCAGGCGGAGGCCGAGATCCCGTTCCTCGCGCATCACCCGGTGGTGCCGTGATGCCGGGATCGCCTCAACGAATACATATCCGACTACATCGGTCCAAGGGGCTTGCGGATGATCCGAGAGGAACCAAAGCCAAGAAGCCGAACCTTAAGCGACCATCCAAGCATTATGATGGCAGCGAGAGGCCGGATGGATCGAGGATTACTACAATGCGGTAATCTTCGCCGGAGGAACCCCGAATATAGCCCGCCGCATGCTCCACTTGTACCTTATTGGTCCAGCTCGTTTTGGCTCAGCGACTCCGAGAGAACACCATCTTTTGCTGGTTGGACCCAAGAAGGCTTTCGAGAACCACTTCGGGGGTACCTACAAGAGACCGGCCACCACCACCGACCTCAAGCTTGCATCCAAGAAGGGTGAGACATCTAGTCGAGTTTCCTCGCCTGATGGTTGGCAACCAGGAACGAGTGAGAACGTAGATAACCGCACAGCAATGCACGCCTTTATTGGTGGTTTGCAGCGTGGGGGCTGCTGCGCCATAAGCTTACCTGCCTGGTGAACGCAAACAAACTCACTCTTGATGAGATGATAAACATCGCCAGCGATCATACCGCCGCCGATGATGACGCAGGCGAGATCTCGCAGACACAGCCATACCCCTGCACCAACAAAGAAAAATCGTGATAACGGCGTCAACAACAGCAACAAGCGGAAGAACCCCCGAAGACTGTAAGGGCGGCGATCCGACATGGTTGCCATGACGTTCCAACGCGGGAGGTCCGGAGGCGGAAGAGGTCATGACGTGGAGGAGCGGAGTGGGCTGGGCCAGCGCGCAACACGGTCACCGCAGCCGGATCCCGCGCCCCCAAACGTCGAAGAGTACAAGGATATGCCGTGCCTGGCCCATCGATCCAGCTACGGGGCAAATCCACCCACACCAATCGCAACTGCAAGTGGGTCAACGATCTGAAGAACGACCCGGAGGCAGGATACAAGCGAGAAGCACCGCCCACGCGCAAAGGAGGCAAGGGCAAGAACAAGGACAAAGAGGAGGACAGCCGAGGCCATGGACGAGGATGACGCTTCGCCGGAACCCAAGGAGGGTACCGCAGCAAACAAATCCAACCCCTTCGGTAAAGAGTGTCGGAACTTACCACACCTTCCTCGGAACCCCACCGTCCGCGCGCGAAAGTCGGGCGTCCGGATCTTGAACGCCACGCTCGCCTGCCAGTATGTCAAGTGGTCGGAGAAAGCTCGTACCTTTGACAGGTCGGATCATCCGGCCGTCATCCCAAAGAGTGCTACGCTCTGGTTGTGAGTCCCCGCATAGACGCGGTATGACTTCTCCAAGTGTCTTATGGACGGAGGAGCCAGCCTGAACATCATGTACCCGGAGACCCGGGAGAAGATGAACCTCACCAAGGACCAGCTCAAGCACAGCACCACTGAATTTCATGGTGTGGTTCCGGGTAAGAAGGCAAACTCTGGGCAGCATCAAACTTCCCGTGGCCTTCGGCGATGTGAACAATTACCGCGAAGAAATGATCACGTTTGAAGTGGTGCCCTTCAAAAGCTCCTACCACCTAATCTTCGGCAGGCCCACCTACCACAAGTTCCACGCCAGGGCATGCTACATCTACAACAAGCTCAAGATTCTGGGTCCTAACGGTTGGATCACCGTGTCCGGACACTACAAGAAAGCTAGGGACTGCGAGGAAGGCGAAGCCGCCTTGCAAATCCGTCATATCTCGAGGAGCTGAAGAACATGAGCCGCGGTGGATCCGACCGAGATGCAGACCACCAAGAAGCAGATCGAACAGAAGACCTCGTTCAAGGCCGCGATAGAAACCAAGAAGCATGACCCGTTGAAGGGGACAACTCCAAGCAGGTTTCGGAGCCAACATGGACCCCAAATAGGAAGCGCGCTCGTCGAGTTCCGAGCTAACATGGATATATTCGCATGGCAACCTTCTGACATGTCCGGAGTACCAAGGAACTCGCCGAGCACTACCTCAACATAAATCCGGTGCAAAACCGGGTGAAGCAAGCTATGCGACGCTTTGGAGATAAGAAGCGCCGCGCCAGGAATGGAATTAGCAAAGTTACTAGAGGCAGGTTTTGTAGTAGAAGTTATCCATACCGATTGGGTCGCAAACCCCGTCCTTGTACCTAAAAAGAATTTCTGAAATACTAAGAATGCATCGATTACTCCGGCGTGAATAAGCACTGTCCAGGATCCGCCTTTGCGCACACTGACCAAGTCATTGACTCGACGGCGGGGGCTTCGTGTTTTCTTGACGCATATTCCGGTATCATCAGATTTTGATGAAGGAGTCTGACAAAAAGGCGACCTCTTTCATCACACCCTTTGGCACATACCTATGTTACCATGCCTTTGGTTTGAAAACGCAGCCACATACCAACGGACGATGCGCGGGTCAAGGACCAAATTGGTCGAACGTGCACGCCACGGCGACGACATCGCGGTCATGACCCGGAAGGGATCCGACCGGCCTGAGCGACCTCAAGGAAACCTTTGATAATCTCCGACGGTACAAGATGATGTTGAACTCCTGGTGCGTCTTCGTACCAAAAGAAACTCCTTGGCTTCATTGTTTCACAGGGGCATTGAAGTTAACCCGGAAAAAATCAAGGCTATCCCAACATCAAAAGGCCAACTTGTCTCAAAGATGTGCAACGATTAACTGTTGCGCTGCGGCAATCAGAGATTTGTTAGCCGTCTTGGCGAGAAAGCCTTACCTCTTTACAAGCTGCTAAAGAAAACGACAAGTTTGTCTGATGAAGTAGCAGAAAAGCACTTCAGGAGTTGAAGAACATACTCTCCTCCCCACCTATTGGCAGCTCCCTGAGTCGAGCCTATGCTCCTCTACATAGCGGCTACCAACAAAGTTATCAGCCTCGTAATCGTGGTGGTGCGAAAGGAAGAAGGATTTGAGCACGGAGTCCAAAGGCCGTCTATTACATTAGCGAAGTCTGACGGAATCCAAGCAGAGATACCTCTACTCTCGAGCCGGCATACGGAGTTTTCCTAGGCCGGAACCGAGACACTACTTCCAAGAGCACCCAATGACAGGTGAGCAAGGCTCCCCAACGATCATCAACAACTCGACGCAACAGATCGCAGCAAAATGGGGCATCGAGTTATCCGCCTTCGACATCAACTACGAAGCCCGAACCGCAATCAAGTCTCAAGTTCTAGCGGATTTCATCGCGATTGACCGGACCGAGGGCACACCTGTGCCTAACCTGAAGCTTGGGTCATGCACTTTGACGATCCAAGCAACATCAAGGCTCGGGGTGAGTTACTGAAGTCACCTACTGAGAAGAACTGCAGACGCTCACATTCACTAAGCAACCAACAACATGGCGGAATACGAGGCTCTACTACACGGTCCGCGCGATCGCTAAGGAAATTGGGATCAAGCACATCATATGCTGCGGAGATTCCGACCTGGTGGCACAACAAGTAGCCGAACTGAACGCCGAAACTCCGTCATGGCTTACAGAGACGAGGTTGACGAGATCGCCAAGTGCTTCCTGACACGGTCAAGTACGCGGAGAGACGATAACACAGCAGCATGCTGTCCAAGCTCGGATCCGCAGAAAACCAATTCCGCTGGAATTTTCCTTGAGCACTCGAGTACCGTGAAGGGTAAACCCGGAAAATCCCGATCTGGTGTCCGGCTAAGGAAGTGATGGCGATCATTCCGGCTTGACTCAGCCGTTCTTGGATTACCTCATTGATCAAAAGTTGCCGGAGGACGAGGTCCACGCACGACAGATCATCGGGCGAGCAAGATCCTACACAATTGTTGATGGACAGCTCTACAAACTAAGCGCAAACGGGGTATTTCTCAAATGCGTCTCCAACAAGACGGCATTGAAATCCTAGAGATCCATGCAGGATTGCGCACATGCCGCCCCTGATCCCTCGTTGCAAAAGCTTTCTAGGGATTTCCATCAACAATAAAGAAGACGCCGATGTGGTGAAAACTTGCCGCGGTGTCAGACTATGCTACTCAACCAAATGCTCCAGCCCAAGAGCTGAAGACCATACCTATCACCTGGCCGTTTGCGGTCTGGGGCTCGATATGGTTGGTAAGTTAAAGAAATCATCTCCTGGCGGTCATGAATACCTCCGGTCGCTATTGATAAGTTCAGTAAGTGGATCGAGGCAAAGCTGAGAAAAGCCGATGGTGCTACGGCACTATTTGTTTGTAGCCTCGTAACGAGATTCGGCATCCCACACAGATAATCACGACAATGGCACAAACTTTGCGGGAGAACTCAAGGATTACTGCTGCGAAGTTGGGATCCGCGACCTTGCCTGTGGCTCACCCACAATCCAACGGTCAGCTCGAAAGCACTGGCCTTATACTAGCCGGAATCAAACTCGCCTTAGAACCGCTTTGGGCTGATGAGCTGACTGTTCGTGAGTTTATACTCCCTACCAGGTCAACAGGATTTACTCCTTTCTTCCTGGTATACGGATCTGTGCTTCCCACCGACATCATCCATGATTCCCCGCAGTTCGCCACAATGAAGAAACGCGACGAGGCTCGACAACTATCGGGACCTCGATCGAAGAGGCTCGAATCTAGTGACCAACGCTCCACCATTTACCAGAAGCTCCGCCGCTATCACAGTCGAGTTCGGAACCGCTCGTTCATGGTCGGAGACTTAGTCCTCCGCCTTCGCCATGTGAAAGATCACAAGTTGCAGACTCCATGGGAAGGACCTTTGTCATCAGCAAAGTACTACACAACGGATCCTATTATCTCGTTGATTTCCGGGAACTAAAGGATAGACCTGCCAATGGCACCGAAACGAAACGCGAAGATCCGGTGACATATATGATGAAATGATCGTCCCCGGAACATAGCACAGCTACGTCCTTTCCACACTTAGCGCTTACGCATTACATACCTTGTAATATCTATGATACATGATCAATGAAATAAAGCTTTGGTTCACTCTTAGAGTCTTTTACCTCCTTTAATTTTTCATTTCTGATCGTGTATGTTTTTTCCGACTAAAACCGCAGAGCTGGATCTTTCCGCCTAGGCGTATGAAAGTTGTGATTTTCAAAATCGTCCCTTAGGACGTAAGCTTAAGTTTTCTCGGAAATTTTTTCTGTTGCGAACCCATGGATTCCTGGTAGCGACTTCCGCACTTTGGGCTTGTTTCCGCGGTTATTGACGGATTGCCATTGGGCTTCGTCACCGGGAGCGTTCCGGCACGGGTTTTCCGGCTCGTGGAAGGTCAAGTGGGCAAGCCGGAAACTATCAAACCAGCACTTGCTTTCAAGAAACAACACATGCACATAAATATTAAAACGGATAGCAGGATAAGTATTTTCCGCCCACACATGCATGCTTGTTTCGTCCCTAACTACTTAAGAATTTAGTTATATTACAAACCCTCGCTGGGCCAAAATGATGCATTGTTTTATCCCGCAGGACATAAACGTTTTCACTCCGCCTTGGACGGGAAGCATTGCCCTCCGGATCTTTTCTCCCTGGCGCCCCAAATGGGACGACACATCTTCATCGCTTCTTCATCTTCGTCGAGGTTGCCGCTGGTCTTGGGCTCTTCTCTTCGGGAGCATCCTGAGCTGGTCCAGTAAACTGTCTGATTCGCAGACGGGCCTCCGCGTCGCGCTCTTTGAAGTTCATCTTCAAGGGGCTCGTCCGCTGGGAGAACCACCTTGTCGAGAATTCCTCGTGACGGATCCTCCGCGCGATGCGGGTGTCGTAGCACTCACCGCATCAAGAAGCTTTCCGACATCTGCGGTCGGAGGAACACCAGAAGGCACCCGGTCCCGTATCCATCTTCGGTTATGCGCCAAACACATGGTTAGAGTCATGGCAGCTGCACCTCGGGCAGACGTTTGTAGATCCGTACCAGCTCCGGAAGAATGTCCATACGTTTGATCAGTTTGCGCAGACAGTGCGGCTCCTTTTCAAGACAAGTTATGGCATATCTTCCGAGAAGCGGATATAAGATCCTTGCAGTCATCGCCAGAAGAGAAAGAACGTCATTCCGGGGAATTTGTTCCGGCTTTTCAGGGTATCCGAGTGGTTCTGCACAAAAATACAAGTGTAAAACATTCAAGTTGAGCACGAGAAACTAAGCATCAAGACAAGAAACTCCGAATATAAATACCCAGAATATTTTCGGCCAGCAGGTCCCAATGGTGCTCCGCGGTCTCCATATACTTCCGAGTCCATTGAGCTCCTTTTGCTGCCTCTTGATGGTCTCGCACAGCATTTCGCTTCAGCACGAATTCGCCCTTCTCCCTGATAAGCTCGGAGTTCTTCTCCCCTAGTTGCTTCTCAGCTTGCTCCTTCTGCTTCCGCCTCTTTTAGCTTTATCTCCAGCTCTTGGTATGAGGAGCGCAGGTTTTCCAGCTGGAGGAGGTTGAGGGAAGAAGATGCACCTATAAGGATTCAAATTAAATACAATTCAAAGTCGGAACGTGAATCGATAACAAGAAAGGTCGGAAACCAACCTTGGGCGTCCGCTAGCTGTTTGTTCACTGCGTTTTTATCTGTAAGGGTCTGGATGTTTTCCGCTTGACCCAACGCGGCACTGCAGAGCAATGTTTTTATGCAGCTCATAGTGCAGGTCTGTTGTTCCTGTAAAAAACAAACAGAGCAGAGTAAAATTCACCTGCAACACAGTGGTGTCTTTTTGAAGCATTATTGCCGGAATCTTTCCGACATCATGCTTGGGGGCTACTGTGGCATTTTAAACAAATCTTCCCAAAAGAGGCTGTACTCTAAAGCATCTACGCGCTAACTAGTACCTAGTTTCCGCCTACATGCTTGGGGGCTACTGGGGAGTACCTTTTGTTTGCAGATGAGCTTGTCGAAGAATTCGCCGACGCCTTTCTTGAAGTCCTGGATTTCCGACGTACCGGCGTCCGGCTTCCAGGCGTTGTTCAAGATAGCATTGAGCAAGTCTTGTTCAAGCTCCCATTTTTCCGCCTCTGTGAGCTGTTTGAAAATTTTTGTAGCATATGCTTTGGGGTGGAAGTGAGGTCGGCTGGATCTCCGAAGTTCTTTGGAAACACGACAACGTCGCCAGCACCGGCTCCGACCTTCTCGGAGGAAGTAACTTCGCCTCTCCTTGGTCTTGAGTTTCTTCTTGGGCAGGGCCCTTGGCCTTAGGATCTTCTCCGCCCACCTTCCGCCGCTGACCGGAATTATTTCCGGTGGAGTGTTTGCGGCAGGAGGGGAGATTGATCCGCCCGAGGAGGAGACGGCGGTGGAGCAAGGTGGGGCGCTTGGCGGAGTTGCAGGACCAACAGCCGGAGATTTCTTCATGAATTTGGTGATGAGTTCTTGGCTGGCGGTCCCAGTGGCGGTGGTAGTCGGAGTCCTGTGAACAAGTAAAAGAGAATTGCATAAGTAACAAATGCATCAAAATAAATGTGTACCATGCCCGGAACTTACGGGGCCGGGGATGTTGGGGCGTGAGCGTTTGCCTGCTGTTGCAAGCATTTTCAAACGTTCCCGCTCCGCTTTCCTTGAGTCTAGCGGAGGGGGCTTGACGCCCTTGGGCTTCTTGGCGGAGGCTCGCCGCTGGGCTCCGCCGGAGCGGAGCTTGGGCGCGGGGACGCTTCGTAGGTCGGGGAGCCACCTCGCGGGGCTTGCTCCTCTTCCTCCTCTTCGTCCTCCCAACCTCCTCCGCCGTCTGCCGCCGCTGAGGGGACGCGAAGTATGGTGCGCAGGTTTTCCTCCGCCAATGTAGCGAGCTGGAGGGAAAGATATCATATGTTAGTCAATATCCAAAAACTTGTGAAGTTTGAAGTGATGAAAGAGTCAAAGCTTACCGGAGGACATTGGTCGTTCGTGTAGATATCCTTGATCACCCGGGACGGCTGACCCCGCCCACCTTCACCGTCTTGAATCTCCTTGAGAGAATCAGCCGGAAGATCGTGGCGGGTAGCTCGGAGCTGGTCGTCCGCCTCTGTATGCGCAGATTAATCGCGCGTTATATCGTAGAGGCTGGATCCGCCGAGTGAACCAGCTCCGTTGTAAGCTGGGTTCCTAAGTAGTCGTCGGGACTAACCAGAGATTCTCCGCGCTGCCTTCTCCAATGGGAGTTAGGGAAAGCGGCGGGATGAAGCTCCAGCTTGCGAGCTCTTCCGGAGGCTCGTTGTTGAATTTGGGGAGACCATCATGGATCTCCGGAATCGACACGTTCTTCTCGTAAAACCATCCGGCGTTCCAAGACGGACGGATTCGTGCGAGTCGTGGGAGGGTACATACGACCAGGTCGGAGCATGAAGGTCATGCTCCCAGTTCAGCATAGCTTTGTCTTTTGTTTCTTTCTTCACTGAAGAAAAACTGCCATAACTTGACGTCTGGCCGGATTCGAGATGCCCTTCGCAGAGTGGCGAAGTTGGAGAGAAGGTAGGAGTTGGGGCAGATGTTGTGGGTCGAAGCCCGTATGTTGTGAGGATGGAGAGGAAAATTCTGAGCAAGGGAGCGACAATCCGCGTTCCACCCAAGCCTTGGTCATGACCACTTCTCCGGCTCCTGGCTTGGGGACGACGGTGTCGCGATGAAACTCCAATGTGCGGAGATCATACTTCGGGAGCTCTCTAAGCTCCGTGATCGCTGGTTTCGCAGGGGCCATTGACCCCGCTTCTTCACGGTTCCGGCCTTAGAGGCTTTCTTGTTCTCCGTCTCTTGCACCTTGGCAGCCATTCTAGCTGCTTGAAGTTCTTCTTCGATTTCTTGTGCGGTTGGGATCCGGCTTAACTTGGTGCTGGAAGATGCGAAAAAAGGTTGAGCCAGCCGGATGTCGGAAACATATGGTGGTAGATATGCTATGGGATCCGACAGATAGGCTCTAATGAATCGATCCGGGCTGTTCGGAGAACTACCAAGATAATGAGAGTCGATTGGCATGCTTCCGCTGCACCCATGCAAAGTGTTTGAGTAACCGAATCTACTCTACTTCTTCTTCTACAAGTCCGGTGCACGTACCGTCAATGGCGCGGCGGACCGACGATGTTCCGGCGAGGACGAAGGTTGTCGAGCTTGCTGAGAAACGGCCCGCGTGACCACGAATCGGCGGCGGGGGAGATTTCCCGATCAACCATGGCGATCTTGGAGCGAAGGGAGGCTTGGAGCGACCGGGCGCGAAGGTCTCTGCGGCGGAGCTCGTCGAGTTAAGATCTGGCTGGCGGCGCGGCTGGAGGAAGAAGATGAAGTGGTGAACGGGTGAAAAGAATGAGAAATCACCGCGTGTTGGGGTATTTATAGACCACGCGCGGAGATTCGCGTTCCGGATCCGACGGCGGAAACTGAACGGTCTCACCGTTGGATGCATGACACGTGTCTTAGGTTAAGAACGGTAAAATGACGTGGAGGTGATTTAACCATGCGCTCCCGAAATTTCCGGCTAAAGATTCGCATCTCCGAAAATTTAGCGCGGGAAGATAGGAAGTTGTCGCGGGAAATGCAAACTCCGTTACATTATCGATATGAAGGACATGAGGATTTCCGGTTAAATGATATCGGAACAGAAAGTTTGGAAGCTCTTCAAGATTCTCTTTGGTTCCAGTTATTTGAAGACGGAAGAATGATGAATCTCGGAGAACTTCGGGGCTACTTGTGGGTATACTTTATGGGTATATCAACGACATGGCCTAGATCCGGCAAGCCCGGGCCCCAGACGGTGATGGTGGCATGGGGCCCATCGGGCGGCCGTTGCTTGATCAAGAAGGATGAAGTCCAGCAGGAACCTGGAGCCGGATCCTAACCGACCTACGAAGGAGTCGGATCCATGGAGGCCCATAAAGTATCCGGATCCGTACGGCCATAAGGAAGGCGGATCCTTGACGTGCACGGCAAGATATTGTACCGTAGTTATGCAACTTGTATTCCGGAGGACTCTCCATGTAAACCCTAGATCCGGGCGCCTTTATAAGCCGGATCCTGGGAGCCCTGAGGCACAACCACAACCATTGTAACAACGCGCAAGCGCCGATAACCGCACAAGCAGAGGCCCCTGTCATCGTGCGGTGTGTTCCGAAGCCTGGGTAACTCGCACCACCGTCCCGTGTGCACTCCGCCCCATGGCCCCTACTTCTTCTCCCCTGAGGATCCCTCCTCCGAGGTATTGTCGATTAGGCAACGGGTTCTCGCCTGATCTTATACCGTAGTGCATTGCATACCGGACATTTTCCAAATTTTCGTACTCAAGGCGGTAGAGGATGCAATCATTAATGCATGCATGTATCTTCAGCACCTCTAATCCTAGAGGGAGAACCTTCTTTGCTTCGTACGTATCTGTGGCAATTCGTTATCCTTTGAAACCTCCTCTCATTATTTTCATAACTTCTCAAATGGCTTGTCACATATACCAGCCTCTGCCTTCCATTGCAGCTCCAGTCAGGCACCGAGCTTTGTGTTGCCATCTTCGCAATTTGGGTATAACTTCTTTTTGTGATCATCTAACATGCCCTTTAACTTTCGCTTCTCGTTTCTTTGTGCATCAGCGATGGCCCGACGAAGATCATCATCAACGGGCTCATCTGATGCCTCTTCATCTTGATCACCTCCACCTGCCTCCTCATCTTCATCATGCCCCGTTGCAGTATCACCGTAGTTAGGGTACATATCATCATCTCTTCTTCGTCGTCGTTTTCCATCATAACCCCTCTTTCTCCATGCTTGGTCCAACAATTATAGCTGGGCATGAAACCTTTCCAAAGCAGGTGGGAGTGAATGACTTGCCATTCAGGGTATTGCTTTAAGTTCCGGCAATCAACACATGGACAACATATATAACCATCCTCCTCAGCCACACGGAAAAATTCTTTCAGGCCCGAAGTGAACTCGGGTAGGCGTCGGTCAACGTACATCCATTGCCGCCGGTTCATCTACATCAAATAATTAAGTTTATCAAAAAACCATTACAAAACATCATAATATATATATATATAGTGGATATTAGCACCGTACAAATGAAAGGATAAAGTTGTTTAACCTTGATTGAGGAGGGAAAGAAAGAGGAGAAAGCTTAAGTGTCGCTCCGGCACCTCATCTCATTTTTGTTTTGTGTAAAATCAAGCGGCATCATTCTCTCAGACATCGAGCACCTTGTGTGCATGCCAAAGAAATGCAAGGTAGCACTCAACACACACACCTTTCTCCTAAAAAAGTGAAGTTGTGAATTGGCTAGTTGGAGGTGAGCTGATATAAGGGTGGGGTTTTGCGGTTCGTGTTACAAACCGGTGCAAATGAGCTTCTTTGCACCGGTTTGTAACACGAACCGGTGCAAAGGTTCCTCGGCTGACATGTGCTGGCGACAAACCTTTTGCATCGGTTTGTGTTACCAACCGGTGCAAAAGATATCTCATTTGCACCGGTTGGTAACACAAACCGGTGCAAAAGGTCCCTGCTCTCTCCCACGAACCGGTGCTAATGACCCCCTTTAGCACCGTTCGTGCAAATCCGATGCAAAAGCCTTCAAAGGGCAAAAAGCCCTTGTTTCTACTAGTGGTGGTATCGATACGTCTCCAACGTATCGATAATTTCTTATGTTCCATGCTACTTTATTGATGATACCTACATGTTTTATGCACATTATATGTCATATTTATGCATTTTGGAACTAACCTATTAACAAGATGCCGAAGAGCCAGTTGCTGTTTTCTGCTTTTTTGGTTTCAGAAATCCTAGTAAGGAAATATTCTCGGAATTGGACGAAATCAACCCCAGGGTCCTATTTTTGCACGGAGCTTCGAAGACCGAAGAGATAACGAAGTGGGGCGACGAGGCGCCGCCACCATAGGGCCGCGCCGAGGGGGCCCGCGCCGCCTATGGTGTGGGCCCTCGTCAGCCCCCGACCTACCCTTTCGCCTACTTAAAGCCTCCGTCGCGAAACCCCGTCGAGAGCCACGATACGGAAAACCTTCCAGAGACGCCGCGAATCCCATCTTGGGGGATCAGGAGATCGCCTCCGGCACCCTGAGAGGGATTCATCTCCCGAGGACTCTTCATCGCCATGATCGCCTCCGGAGTGATGAGTGAGTAGTTCACCCCTGGACTATGGGTCCATAGCGGTAGCTAGATGGTCGTCTTCTCCTAATTGTGCTTCATTGTTGGATCTTGTGAGCTGCCTAACATGATCAAGATCATCTATCTGTAATACTATATGTTGTGTTTGTCGGGATCCGATGGATAGAGAATACTATGTTATGGTGATTATCAATCTATTGTTTATGTGTTGTTTATGATCTTGCATGCTCTCCGTTATTAGTAGAGGCTGTGGCCAAGTTTTTGCTCTTAACTCCAAGAGGGAGTATTTATGCTCGATAGTGGGTTCATGCCTTCATTGACACTGGACAGTGACAGAAAGTTCTAAGGTTGTGATGTGCTGTTGCCACTAGGGATAAAACATTGATTCTATGTCTAAGGATATAGTTGTCGATTACATTACGCACCATACTTAATGCAATTGTCTGTTGCTTTGCAACTTAATACCGAATGGGGTTCGGATGATAACTTGAAGGTGGACTTTTTAGGCATAGATGCAGTTGGATGGCGGTCTATGTACTTTGTCGTAATGCCCGGATTAAATCTCACTATATTTATCATATCATGTATATGCATTGTTATGCCTTTCTCTATTTGTCAATTGCCCGACTGTAATTTGTTCACCCAACATGCTTTTATCTTATGGGAGAGACACCTCTAGTGAACTGTGGTCCTATTCTTTACATAGCATACAATCTACTGCAATTGTGTTTTACTATTTTCTTGCAAACAATCATCTTCCACTCGATACGCTTAATCCTTTGTTACAGCAAGCCGGTGAGATTGACAACCTCACTGTTTCGTTGGGGCAAAGTACTTTGGTTTTGTCGTGCAGATTCCACGTTGGCGCCGGAATCCCGTTGTTGCGCCGCATCACATTTCGCCACCATCAACCTTCTACGTGCTTCTTGGCTCCTCCTGGTTCGATTAAACCTTGGTTTCTTTGGGAAAACTTGCCACCGTGCGCATCATACCTTCCTCTTGGGGTTCCCAACGGACGTGTACATTTACGCATCAAGCTCGTTTTCCGGCGCCGTTGCCGGGAGATCAAGACACGCTGCAAGGGGTCTCCACTTCTCAATCTCTTTACTTTGTTTTTGTCTTGCTTTATTTTATTTACTACTTTGTTTGCTGCACCTAAACAAAACACAAAAAAATTAGTTGCTAGTTTTACTTTATTTACTGTCTTGCTCACTATATTGAAAACACAAAAAAATTAGTTACTTGTCTTTACTTTATTTGCCTAGTTTACTTTATTGCTGTTATCATGAGTAATCCTGAAGTTGAAGTTCGATCTTTTAAGTAACAAGGTGGAGAAAGTTTTAAAGATGCTTGGTATAGAATTAGTAATGCTCATCATAGGTGCATTAAGAAACACTCCACCACTATCCTTCTTAGGAACTTTTATGTTGGTTTATCTAGTTGGAATAGGTATGTTCTTGATACTCTTTCGGGAGGCAATTTCCTAGGTACTCCCGCTTTAGAAGCTAGTTGCATCATTGAGAGTCTAGTTGGAATACCACCTGTTAATGAAGTTAAAATTGAAATCTCTCTTGAAGATGTTATGAAAAAATTGGAAACCATAGAGAAAAAATTTTCAAGTGTTGAAACTAAATTGGGAATGTTATTTGACAAAACTTATGAACTTGATAATCCATAGGAGGAATTGATGAAAGAATTAGTGTCCTAGGAACTTGTGTTGTCCATGATAATCAAACCAATAGGATTGATGAACTTGAAAAAGCTATGGGAACCTTGGGTTCAACCTTTTCTTCTCTCAAGTATAATGAGAAAGCTTATGTGGGTAAAGAGCAAAAATTCATGTACGCCTCTAAAGTGCCTAAACAAAAGAATTATTATAGGCCTAAAATTTCTAAAACCCCTAGCACCACCATAGAGAATTTAGATAATGGAGCACCTAAAGTACCCTCTGCAACAAGTTGTGTTTGCATGAAAAATAATAATGTTGATGCTTCTACTCTTGATGTTACTTGATTTGCACTTTCTGCGCCTAGCTGAAAGGCGTTAAAGAAAAGCGCTTATGGGAGACAACCCATGTTTTTACTACAGCAATTTTTTGTTTTGTTGAGTCTTGAAGTTGTTTACTACTGTAGCAACCTCTCCTTATCATGTTTTTGTGCCAAGTAAAGTTTCTATGTCAAAGTTGATGTTATATTTGGGATCGCTGCGCAGAAACAGCATTGCTGTCTGTCACGAATCTGGGCACAAGTCTCTGTAGAAAATTCGAAAAAATCTGCCAATTTACGAGCATGATCCTCAGATATGTACGCAACTTTCATTAGTTTTGAGTTTTTCCATTTGAGCAAGTCTGGTGCCATCTTTAAATTCGTCTTTACGGACTATTCTGTTTTTGACAGATTCTGTCTTTTATTTCGCATTGCCTCTTTTGCTATGTTGGATTCATTTCTTTGATCCATTAATGTCCAGTAGCTTTATGCAATGTCCAGAAGTGTAAACAATGATTGTGTCACCTCTGAATATGTGAATTATTAATTGTGCACTAACCCTCTAATGAGTTTGCTTGAAGTTTGGTGTGAAGGAAGTTTTCAAGGGTCAAGAGAGGAGTATGATATACTATGATCAAGAGGAGTGAAAGCTCTAAGCTTGGGGATGCCCCGTGGTTCACCCCTGCATATTTTAAGAAGACTCAAGCGTATAAGCTTGGGATGCCCAAGGCATCCCCTTCTTCATCGACAACATCATCAGGTTCCTCCCTGAAACTATATTTTTATTCAGTCACATCTTGTGTTCTTTACTTGGAGCGTCGGTTTGTTTTTGTTTTTGTTTTTGTTTGAATAAAATGGATCCTAGCATTCACTTTGTGGGAGAGAGACACGCTCCGCTGTTGCATATGGACAAATATGTCCTTAGGCTTTACTCATAATGTTCAAGGCGAAGTTTCTTCTTCGTTAATTGTTATATGGTTGGAATTGGAAAATGCTACATGTAGTAATTCTAAAATGTCTTGGATAATGTGATACTTGGCAATTGTTGTGCTCATGTTTAAGCTCTTGCATCATATGCTTTGCATCCATTAATGAAGAAATACATAGAGCTTGCTAAAATTTGATTTGCATAATTGGTCTCTCTAAGGTCTAGATAATATCTAGTATTGAGTTTTGAACAACAAGGAAGACGGTGTAGAGTCTTATAATGTTTACAATATGTCTTTTATGTGAGTTTTGCTGCACCGGTTCATCCTTGAGTTTGCTTCAAATAACCTTGCTAGCCTAAACCTTGTATCGAGAGGGAATACTTCTCATGCATCCAAAATCCTTGAGCCAACTACTATGCCATTTGTGTCCACCATACCTACCTACTACATGGTATTTCTCCGCCATTCCAAAGTAAATTGCTTGAGTGCTACCTTTAAAATTCCATCATTCACCTTTGCAATATATAGCTCATGGGACAAAATAGCCTTAAAAACTATCGTAGTATTGAATATGTACTTATGCACTTTATCTTTTATTAAGTTGCTTGTTGTGCGATAACCATGCTTCTGGGAACGCCATCAACTATTGTTGAATATCATGTGAGTTGCTATGCATGTCCGTCTTGTCTGAAGGATCTATCACCTAAATGATTGGAGCATGCAAATTGTTAGAGAAGAACATTGGGCCGCTAACTAAAGCCATGAATCATGGTTGAAGTTTCAGTTTTGGACATATATCCTCAATCTCATATGAGAATAATAATTGTTGCTACATGCTTATGCATTTAAGAGGAGTCCATTATCTGTTGTCCATGTTGTCCCGGTATGGATGTCTAAGTTGAGAATAATCAAAAGCGAGAAATCCAAAATGCGAGCTTTCTCCTTAGACCTTTGTACAGGCATGGAGGTACCCCTTTGTGACACTTGGTTGAAACATGGCATGCAAAGATCCGGTAGTCCAAGCTAAGTAGGACAAGGTGCGGGCACTATTAGTATACTATGCATGAGGCTTGCAACTTGTAAGATATAATTTACATAACTCATATGCTTTATTACTACCGTTGACAAAATTGTTTCATGTTTTCAAAATAAAAGCTCTAGCACAAATACAGCAATCGATGCTTTCCTCTTTGAAGGACCTTTCTTTTACTTTTATTGTTGAGTCAGTTTACCTATCTCCCTCCACCTTAAGAAGCAAACACTTGTGTGAACTGTGCATTGATTCCTACATACTTGCATATTGCACTTGTTATATTACTTTATGTTGACAATATCCATGAGATATACATGTTATAAGTTGAAAGCAACCGCTGAAACTTAATCTTCCTTTGTGTTGCTTCAACACCTTTACTTTGATTTATTGCTTTATGAGTTAACTCTTATGCAAGACTTATTGATGCTTGTCTTGAAGTACTATTCATGAAAAGTCTTTGCTATATGATTCACTTGTTTACTCATGTCATTACCTTTGTTTTGATCGCTGCATTCATTACATATGTTTACAAATAGTATGATCAAGATTATGATGGCATGTCACTTCAGAAATTATCTTTGTTATCGTTTTACCGCTCGGGACGAGAACTAAGCTTGGGGATGCTGATACGTCTCAACGTATCGATAATTTCTTATGTTCCATGCTACTTTATTGATGATACCTACATGTTTTATGCACATTATATGTCATATTTATGCATTTTCTGAACTAACCTATTAACAAGATGTCGAAGAGCCAGTTGTCTGTTGTTTTGGTTTCGGAAATCCTAGTAAGGAAATATTCTTGGAATTGGACGAAATCAACGCCCAGGGTCCTATTTTTGCACGGAGCTTCCAAGACCGAAGAGATAACGAAGTGGGGCGACGAGGCGCCGCCACCATAGGGCGCGCGGCCGAGGGGGCCGCGCCGCCCTATGGTGTGGGCCCCTCGTCAGCCCCCTGACCTACCTTTCGCCTACTTAAAGCCTCCGTCGCGAAAACCCCCAGACCGAGAGCCACGATACGGAAAACCTTCCAGAGACGCCGCCGCGAATCCCATCTCGGGATTCAGGAGATCGCCCTGCACGGAGAAGGGATTCATCTCCGGAGGACTCTTCATCGCCATGATCGCCTCCGGAGTGATGAGTGAGTAGTTCACCCCTGGACTATGGGTCCATAGCAGTAGCTAGATGGTCGTCTTCTCCTAATTGTGCTTCATTGTTGGATCTTGTGAGCTGCCTAACATGATCAAGATCATCTATCTGTAATACTATATGTTGTGTTTGTCGGGATCCGATGGATAGAGAATACTATGTTATGGTGATTATCAATCTATTGTTTATGTGTTGTTTATGATCTTGCATGCTCTCCGTTATTAGTAGAGGCTCTGGCCAAGTTTTTGCTCTTAACTCCAAGAGGGAGTATTTATGCTCGATAGTGGGTTCATGCCTTCATTGACACTGGGACAGTGACATAAAGTTCTAAGGTTGTGATGTGCTGTTGCCACTAGGGATAAAACATTGATTCTATGTCTAAGGATGTAGTTGTCGATTACATTACGCACCATAATTAATGCAATTGTCTGTTGCTTTGCAACTTAATACGAATGGGGTTCGGATGATAACCTGAAGGTGGACTTTTAGGCATAGATGCAGTGGATGGCGGTCTATGTACTTTGTCGTAATGCCCGGATTAAATCTCACTATATTTATCATATCATGTATATGCATTGTTATGCCTTTCTCTATTTGTCGATTGCTGTAATTTGTTCACCCAACATGCTTTTATCTTATGGGAGAGACACCTCTAGTGAACTGTGGACCCCGGTCCTATTCTTTACATAGCATACAATCTACTGCAATTGTGTTTTACTGTTTTCTTGCAAACAATTATCTTCCACTCGATACGCTTAATCCTTTGTTACAGCAAGCCGGTGAGATTGACAACCTCACTATTTCGTTGGGGCAAAGAACTTTGGTTTTGTTGTGCAGATTCCACGTTGGCGCCGGAATCCCTGTTGTTGCGCCGCATCACATTTCGCCACCATCAACCTTCAACGTGCTTCTTGGCTCCTCCTGGTTCGATTAAACCTTGGTTTCTCTCTGAGGGAAAACTTGCCACTATGCGCATCATACCTTCCTCTTGGGGTTCCCAACGGATGTGTACATTTACGCGCATCAGTATCCGAAAGAGTGAGATCACTGGTTAGCTTCCCAGCGTGAGTTTTGACTCAAACAACTAGGCCCGTCTTGAAAATTAGGCTAGACTCCGTCTCGGGGTAACTTAGTTAGGTGGCTTCCTGGACATTGTTGTAATGAAATAGAGTGTGTGTTGTGTTATCCTGTAAGTTGAGATTGTCTCTATAGATTTTTAGTGCTTGCATGATGTCACTTAACCCCACCAAATATCATTTGACGTTCTTTGCGTCCTCTAAGTTCTCTTTCTGCCTCAAGTACAAAAGACGACTGGTTGACGAAGCTTATACGTCTCGAATTCTTGTTAAGTACGAACCCACACTTATTGTTGCTTTGAGACAATATCGGATAGGTATGAAGATAGGTTCGATGAAGAACGATGCTAGCAAGGTTACGTCATTTGGTTATCTTCAGGACTCTTAACCCCATTTGTATTCTTGTTCGTACTCAGATGTATTTGTCTTTATGTAAGATTTGAATCTTTGTATTGTATACATTTGTATTCTAAACTCCTTGAAGTCGTCGTTGTTGTTGTTGTAATATAAGTCATCTTGTGGGCTATGTCATGACTTGTTATAATGATTACTGCTTGTGATTGATTCCACGCGCATCACGTACATTTTTTGAAGTGTACGAGTCGCTTGGTGGTGCGTCTCATAAAATCGATATTGTGCGAATTTTAACGGGAACACTTGAATTCGCATACTACCGGTTTTTGGGCGCCACAAAGGAACCACCAAACGTCTGCTAAAACCGATATTGTGCGGATTTTGGTGAAAACGCTTGAATTTGCATAGTACCAGTTTTGGGGCACCACATCGACGGTAAGCACGCAGTGCAGGTCGGAAGGGAGCATGCTGACCACTGACCACGACGGAAGGCCCAACGAGTGCCGCTGGTGCAGCGAGTGGATCACCACGAGGATGGCCACAACTACGAGCTCCTCCACCACCTTCTACAACTTCGGGAGCAGGGTAGTCTAACTAGGTGCAAGGCACCACACTACCGCAACCAACACCACGCCGGCGCGCGGAAGACCACCATGCCGTTGTCGCCGATGGTGGCCAAGACGGTTACGCTGCCTACGTGTAAGACACCTCTCACAAGCACAACCAGCACCATGCCGCCATCGGGCCAGCCCGCTCAGGCATGTAATATATTTTTTATGAATCCAAAAATCAGATCATCATTCATCAGTCAGAACTCACAGCCCTTACAAGAACAAAACTATTCCAGATTCGAAACAACATCTATCTACTGCTCCACCACAGACAAATCATCATGTGTGAAACCAAAAACCAATACCAATGGTGATATGCTATCGGTTGGATGGGCGTCATGGATCATCGCACGACGCGACGGCTCGTCGGCGCGCGGCCATGACACTCATCCAAACAATTAAGGCAACAAAAATGCTTCCCCCTTGTAACCGTACGGGACCGGTGGCACGGCGATCAGCTAGGCCTAGCTCGATCACCAGTTCACCGAGGCGCTCCGCCTGCCCCCGGCCGCGCTCCAGCGGTGCTGCCTGGACTCGGCGGCGGGAAGGAGCTCGGCGACGGTGGCGACGAAGTCCTCCTCGCGGCATGGGATGCGGAGCCCGCCGGCCTGGCCGAACCCGAACTCCTCGGCGGCAAGCTCCATGAGTGCCCGGAACGCCGGCTGGTAGAGAAGGCTCATGGGCACGACGAACCGCCGAGCCTCGGCGCCCACGTACACCGCGAAGTACCCCTTGGGCACCGACGCCACCAAATCGCCGACGAATCCGTCTGCAACCGCGCTGCCTAAGAACACGTCGCCACCGTACAAGGGAGCGAACCCCGTTGCCGCCATCACCCCCCTGCCCGGGCTTTGCCTAACAGGGCTCCGGCGGTCGAGACGGCAGTGACCTTGCTTGGCCGCGCAAATGCGATCACCTTCGAGTCGCTCCATGCGACCTGGAGGTACCGTTTCGTGTTGTGTTTTTTTGAAAATGGGGGAAATTTTACTTCTCGGCCTTGGCACCAGCTAAGGATGCACACAACCATTAAGCATGAGTCCTAGAATTTTTAATCTTGGTTAGGTTAAATCCTAGTCCTCCAGATAAATTTCATAAGTACGAGAACCAGCCTAGGTGATAAGTATAAATAGAAACTTAAATTTGTATCCACGAGGATTTGAACGCATGAGTTGAATTTATACATCTACTTTCCCAACCTGTTGAGCTAGGTTCACTTCCTAAATGCATACAGGGCAATACGGCACCCTTTTTCACGTTTTGGAGTGTAATTCAGGTTTGTTAAGATCATGTGGCAATATCATAGTGACGGAGGATGAGGAGGGTTGCTCGCGATGACTAATCACATAAATCAAGCTAAATGGCATAATATCAGCTTAAGTAGGTCCTCAACTTTGGAAGCTGCATGTTCTCTTATAAAGGGCGCTTTATTATTTGGAAGGTTTAAGCTTCCACCTAGTCTCTGTGTAACTGAGATGCACATAGCTACACAAACATTGACGTTCAATGGTACAAAAGGTAAACTATAAAATGCACAATACACTTGATCAAGTCAGAACCAGAACGAACGCCTAGGATGGTGGAGATCCAATCAACAAATTACGCTACTACCCATGTTGTAAAAAAAAATCCCTCTTTGTGTCCTCCAAGTTTGTAGACACCTTCATAAATAAATCACAGTCCTCCGCGGGCTGGATAGACAACCATAAATGGAGCAAAACAGTGCATAGGTTGCATAGGTGAAAGGACACGGCTACCACCTAGGTGTGAATAGGAGGTTTGAAACTTCTACAATAAAAACATGGAAAAATATGGAATAAAACTAGTGTTTTAATATGTGAAGCACAAAACTTATTGGATGCCCCAGGAACACCACCAAGCAATATAGGGCTTGAAAACATAGAGACCACGTTCAGACCAGAGTCTTCGGTCTTGGGACAGAGCTAAAACCAAAACAACCATAACTTGAGCATCCGGATTTTAATGTTAATGATCTTGGGTTCGTTTTGAAGCTAGAACCAAGATATACAAAATCATGAAGAGAACCAGAATACTCCCTAAAGGGAGGTTATAACTCAATGAAGAAAATTTAACATATCTAAAAGAACATATACAGGTGAAAGCTCCAATAACAAAAACGAATAGATAATGCAAATGAAATCCGCTTTCGATGAGCACGAGCTTGTCACGGAGATTAAAAAAAATCTCTAAATCCTCCAATGGATAAAAATCAAATAAAAGAAATAAATATGATGTCAATGATGCAAAAGTTTGAGCTCTCTTTGAATGGTACGATTAAGTTACTCACTCGAGAGCCCCTCTTGATAGTACGACTATGTATCATATAAACCGGTCTCACAACTAACCATGGGAACGCTAAGAAAAAAATCAATCAAGAACAAACCTTTTCCTTGTGCATATTCCACTTGATCATGATGATGATGATCTTGTCCACCTGAAGATGAAATGTCTTTCTTGCTTGCACTAGCTTGTTGAAGTCTTGCGATTGCTCCTCCATACTCCACTATGGGAGAGCTTATATTTAGACATATCCTCAGATATGTATGATCTCCACAAGGATGGGAAGCTTAAAGCATAATCTCTTCGAGATAGCTCATCTTGAACTTGCACATTTTTTCTTATTTCTTCATTATATTGATGTCTTGAAGATAAACATGAGAGCTCACTCCATCTTCTTCTTCAAGACATACTTACAACTTAATATTCTTCATTTTCTTCTTCTTGCAACCATGAAGTCAACATATGGTTCAAGAATTTCCTATGGACAAGTTCTACAAATATAATTCAATGCAAAAATTAGTCCATAGCGATTGTCATTAATTACCAAAATCACACATGGGAACACCAAGAACTTTCAGCCGGTAGATAACCTGCAAGAGAGAAAATAATTTATCATTAAAACCCTTGTTATTTATACATAGTCACATCGACTAAATAATGGCAAGCGCTCCCGCCGTAATAAGTATCGTAAATCTATGATCCATCCCATTTAGACAGTTGCCGAATATATTAATAACATTACGTGGCGGATATAAGGTAAAACATATTTAGATGACTGACCATATAGATCTAGCAACTTGCACTAGAAGACTAAGTGTTTGATAGTCTTGTCGTGATGAGAAATTATCCTTAGTGAGAATTAGACCTCTTTGAAGATACCGCGTGTTTTTAGTGATATCTTTATTTTCTAATTTTTATTATTATCAACTGGCACGTTAGGCTAGAACAAAGCACTATACATGGACCCCGCATAAAATTTGCCACACTCGTGTAGATTCTAATAGAACTTGTCAGTTCCATGCGTTAATTGGACCATATCTAGATGCTGAAGCAAAACATTTCAAGATGCTAGTTTTGGACCAACAAATTTTTTTCAGGACGTCAGATTCGAAGTTAAAGTTTCCATCAAATTTGCTAAATTATCCGACTTAGGAAGCACAATATCGTATATAAGTATATTGCATGATATTGTTCGCGGAGAGTGGCATTACCAAGCCACTTATCCATAACCTTATACATTGCAAAATAACCCCATTAAATCAGTGAATCCATCCATTGTTGATCGGCATATCTATAGATAGCTCAGAATATCAGATCTTCAGATCAGAACAAGAGGATGCATGCAGGCAATGTAATTTTTTCGATAAAGGGCGCTTTATTATTACTCAAGTTCAAGAAATACACCCGGCCTCTACATAACAGGGATGCGGGCAATGTAATTAATCAATCATCTTCATTTTAAATCAAATCACCATTCATCCGTTCAATTTCAGAGCCCTCACAAGAACATAATTAGACTCAGGAGACACACTATCTATCTACTGCTAGCTAGCTCCACCACAGACAAATCATCATGTGTGAAAACCAAAACCAAAACCAATATGGTGATCCGGAATCGTATGGATGGATGGATGACACAGATCATCGCACGACAGCGCGCGCGGACATGCATGGCACCCATCCATCCAAACGATTAAGGCGACAAAAAATGCTTCTCCCATGCCACCGTACGTGATCGGTAGCACGGCGATAAGCTAGGCCTTGCTTGATCACCAGTTCACCGACGCGCTTCTCCTGCCGCCGGCCGCGCTCCGGCGCCGCTGCCTGGACTCATCGGGCAGGAGCGCCGCGACGGTGGCGACGAAGTCCTCCTCGCAGCAGGGGATGCGGAGCCCGCCGGCCTGGCCGAACCCGAACTCCTCGGCGGCAAGCTCCATGAGATCCCGGAACGCCGGCTGGCAGAGGAGGCTCATGGGCACCACGAACCGACGAGCCTCCGCGCCCACGTACACCGCGAAGTACCCTTTGGGCACCGTGCCGGTCGATTCGCCGTCGAGGAGCAGCGCCGCGCGCAGGCTCTGGCCGTCCCTCTCCGGCGACGACGACTTCCTCCCGCCCAGCTTTGGTGCCCGGAAGTATCCCATCATCAACATAGTGTGGCGTCTAGGAAACAAAGATCAAGTCCTTGCGGTGCCAGGAAATGGCGATCTTCAGGATCTTGGGTGTGCAAAGAAGCAAAGAACTGGAGGACGGAGAGTGGTTGGTGATCGGTGCGATGTTGGCTCTGCTCCAAGAAGCTCGCTAGGAGGGGATTAAGAAGAGGATGACGAGGAGGAAGGGGGAGGGATCAAAGCATGTGATGGGTTGAGGTTCTTGGCAGGGCAACATGTGTAGATATATTGTGGCTGCTGGGGTTGGTTGGGGTGTGAGGACAATGAGAGGGCCTTGTTCTTCGGAGTCTACATAGCTGGAGCGCCTTGTGGCAAGTGTGCAATTTTGTATGCGCTTGGAAACTAACTAACCCATTGATTGCTACGCGTACAACACATCACATGCTAGCTAGTACTGGCTGATAATGCCAGGTATTATCGGTGCCACACGGATGTTGTCATGTTGAGTTGCATTCATCAACCAATTGGTCAGACGAACCAGATCAAGTGAAATGGGCAAATGCACTTCGACGTGAAAACTTAATGAGGCACGCGTTAATTTTGTATTGCAAGTGTTAATTTTCGTAAGCACATTGCGTTCGTCATTGATCTGCAAAATTTAATACTGTAGTACAGAAAATATATGGTGATATAATTCCTGGAAGAAAAAAAATCATACTAGCTAGGTTTTCCTAGTAGAGGCTTGCTCCAGTGCAACCCTCTTCCCAAACTCAACAAACCCAACTGGTATTGTTTAGGTCCATGTCCAAACTCAAATTCAAAACTCAGTATTTTTACGTATATATATACAGTTGTTGTAAGACAGTCCAGCGGGCACCACAAAGACAGTCCGGCGCGAACACGACAAGACAGTCTGGCACAGGCACTGCATGACAGTTCGGCTAGTCTCGTTCCTAACATGATGGACAGTCTGGCCGAATTGCACCGGACTGTCCGGGGCAGACTGTTCGGCCATTCGTCACGCCGGCGTCTAGTCTGCACGCCGCCCCAACCATACCGGTACGAACCTACGAGGCATTGCCGAGGCTCGTGTCGCCCAGCGTCGCCTCACAGTGCCTTGTGGCTGCCCATCACCAGCTTGTAGCCCCTCCCGCCCGGCGGCCAGGACCGCCACCAATAATCCACGTACATACATAATTATATACACACGTATGCAGCATATTCATACAATTTTCTTGGGTCATACGGGTTTTGTACCGGGCTACGTATATCAATTTAATATTAAACGGAGAGTATCGAGTAATATCAGCCGTCCTTATATTTAAGTTTGCTCTGAGTTTAGGGGAGGGGTTGTACCGAAGCAAACGCTTTCCTAGTATGCATGTAATTTTTATAAAAATATTACTATTTTATAAATATATAGATTTTGAAGTATTTCTCTAACCGACAACGTTATACGGAGTTAATGGTTTGCGTTCATATATGTTCTCCAACAATTTCGTTTAGTTTTCTTGGATCCTTATAGCTTTTTTAGATCAAAGGCCAAAAGGCCCAACGTTAAATTAATAACGCCACAATGGCAACAAGGTACAAAGAGCTGAAACCAGCTTACAACACACACCCACACGAATTGCCAACATGGCTACAACCGGAACCTCGAACGGCGATCACAACAACCCTTACGAAGCCTACGATGATTCGAAGAAGACACCGGACAACAACATTGTCGGGCCGGAGCTTACCCTAGAGCGAGCCATCGAACACGCACGCCGTCAACAGAACTCCCCACCGTGGGTAGCGCCACCAGTGGCCGACCACCACTGTGCATCGACCACCACCGATCGAACCCCAATAAGCAGCACCAAGAAAACTCGACGAGGAAGCAGGGCAGGACGTAAGCCTTGCCGAAGGTCGCCAAGCGAAGAGACAGCGATGTCTTCAAGAAGAACACGACACGAGAGCGTCGTCACCGCCCGATCCGCAGATCTTAGGTTCTCACCCGGAGCACCTTGCACGTTGAATACCGCGCCTCTCCAAGGCGGTGTCTTCAAGAAGATCACGACACAAGAGCGCCGCCACCGCCCGATCCAAGGATCTTGGGCTTTCACCCGGAACACGTAGAAGGCCAGGGAGAAGCCTCAACAACGCCTTCAAGAAGGGAACGGCGTCCGCAGATGTCGCCTTCGTGGCCCGGGCGGGGCAAGGGTTTCCCTCGGTGAACACTCCGCGCCTTCTGCACAGGAAACCGACCGACGGAGCGATCGATCCACTGCCACCGCAAGCTACTCGCCAACCACCACGTCGCCCCCGCGACCATGGTTTCCGGCCAGCCCCTGAGCCACTGGCACGCCAGCCAACCAAAATGGCTCCCACTGACCAGGGCCGTCGCCCCCGCTCCCAACTCTGCACACTGCCGCACTGAGGAAAAACGGGAACTTTGCAGTGAGGACACCAGGCGCCGACCAAGGAGCCGGCCGCCCACCGCACCCTTGCACCGCCGGGGGGAAGCCCCTACCAGAATAGAAACCAGCAGCCCCCATGGCTCCGGCGCCCACAGATCTGGGGCGAGGATGAGCTCGAGAGGTGCCCTGGGCCCCTGCCTCGGCGCGAACTCGAGGCGGCCAAATCTGGCACGCATCGCCACCTAGCCAGGGCCCCACCGAACTGGACCATACGGGCACCACCGCCGCCGGCCGAGCTGCTCGCCGCGGTCGCCACACGCGCCGCCACCATCTTCCTCCATCCGCCAGGGCAGTGCTCGCGTCGCCCGCCGCCGGAGCCGCTCTAGGGAGCCGCTGCCGCCACGAGCACGCCGAGGTCGCGTCGTCACCACGCCGAGGCCGAAGCTCCGCGCCGCCGCACCCGCTGCCCAGCGCGCTGCCCTCCCCAGCCACCCTGTCCCGTGACCCGGCCGCCGCGCGAGGGGGTAGAGAGCCCCGCCGGCGCCAGCGCCGCGCGGGCTTTGCCCGGCGACGCCCTCTGGCGGCGACGAGGGGAAGGGGAGGAGTGGAGGGGGGTCGAGGAGGGGCGACGCCGGGGGAGCCCTCGCGTCGCTCGCGGGAGCAACCGAGGGGCTAGGCCGCTAGGGTTTCCGTTATGTACTAGTGTGTCTTCCGTCTTGGATCCTTAGAGCATCTCCAGTCGCGTCCCCCAAACCGTCCCCCAAACCGCGCCGGATCGAGCGTTTGGGGGACGTGTTTTGTTCGTGCCGTGTTTGGGGGACGTCGCTCCCCAGCCGCTTCACCCAAACGCCGCGCCCAATCAGAAATTCAAATAGATGCATTCAAAAGAGGTCGTTCCCGCCGATTCGTCGCGATCAGAGTAGCGGCGATCAAAGCGGGCGCGCGATCATATTACAGACCGGTGGTGCATGCAAATTAGAAGAAGCGTTGGGCGACGGCGTCGTATCCCGAGTCGACGCAGGCCCGTCGAGCACGATGACCTCGTCGCGATCGCCCGTTGCTGTGCATGGTGCGTCGCTCCGTCGCCGACGCAGAGGCCGACGCAGTGTAGCGCAGAAGACGCGTCGCCCGCTTGCTGCGCTCCGCCGCCGCGCGGCCGCGCGTCCACCGCCATTTTGGCTTCGATGTCGTCGAGGATCTGGCCTTTGAAGAAGTTGTGCGCAGCTCGCGTCCGGGGAGACATTCCCTTTGTCGACGTTCTCAGGGGACATGTCGTCCCTGCGTTTCTTGAGCTCCAGCTTCTCCTCTTGCCTCTTGAGCAGCTCGGCCCACCTTTGGTCGGCCTTCTTGTCGCGGGAGATAAAGGTCGAGGAGACGTCGGCGAGGCATTTCGTGATAGACGCCTGCGTCTTCTCAAACAACGTAGCGTCGGCCAAGGCGGCCTTGGCAGCCTTGTTGCCAGTAGGATGCCCTGTCGAAGTTGCCAGCGGCGCGTCCGATCAATGGCGTCCTTCCCCTTGGACAGCGACAAGCGCGTCAACCGCCATTTCTCATTCATTTTGAGCTTGGCATAGCAATGCATGAGCACGAAAGACTTGTGACCTTCCGAGTTCTTCGAGTACAAATCCATGGCCCTATCAAAATAACCAAAGGAAGCAGAGTCATTTCATCGAACACAATGTGGGCGCTACGGATTATGGAAGAAAGAGTCGTACCAGTTGGGCGACATCGACGCCACTGTCGCCTCTGGTCTCGAAGTCATGATGGTACCCATGGAAGGAGTTCACCGACGCCTGGATGATGGCCCATCGCGTCGACATTGCCTTCTGGCTCCTCTTCATTGTCACTTTGTTGTAGTCGCTGTTGATGAGCTTGCGCTCATCGAACTCGGCCTTGATCCTTGCCCAATACTTCCCGCTTTTTTGGTTGGCTCCGATGATGGAGTCCGGCTCACCGTCGCCCACGACTCGCACAGACAAAGATCTTCCAGAACCGTCCACTTCGGGCCTCGTGTGCCCGACGCCTTCTTCTTATTCTTCTTCTTCCTCACGCCGTCCGCGTCTACCTCCACAAGATCATCGTCACCGGCACCCGTCCTCTTCCTCGCCCTCTTCTCTTCGTCGTCCTCCTCGTCCTCCTCCCCCCTCCTCTCCCTCGTCGTCCTCCACCTCAACCTCATCGTCCTCCTCAGCACCGCGCCGTTGTATTCGAGCGGACCCTGCGGCCGGTGAAAGGGTCGCCGTCCGGATCGGGTCTGCTCGCGCTGCTCGTACGCCGGGAGTAGAGGTTGTTGGGGTTGAAGCCGCCGTGCAGCGCATCCCGGTAGTGCGGCGACAAGTTAGGCGTCACGCACTCGGGAGTGGCGGAGGGGCCGTCGTTGTAGAAGGCGGCTTGCGACGGAGAGATCACTCCCGGAACGTACACCGGCATGGATGTACTCCATGGGCTCGCGTTGGTGGTGGCGATACACCCGGCCATTATGTGCTGGTGCGGCGCGCCGCCCGAGCCTTCTCCAGCTCCGCCGCCCTCCGTCCTTTCCGCTCCGCCGTCGATAGCTTCCGGCGCAGGCAATCTTGCTACCATTGATCGTCGGTCCATCCTTCAGGCTTCTTCTTCAAAGCCGGCGCCTTCGCGGCTTCGCCGCGCCGGCGCCTTTCGTCCCATTGCCCGGCGGCTTCTTGGCCGCTTTCTTCGCCATCTTTTTGGGGTGTCGGCGGCGCCATGTAGAGAGGGTAGCGGCGGCGGGTGGACGGCGGGAGGGAGAAAGAAATCGGCAGGATAGGAGAAATGAATCGGCGGCGGGATATGTTTTGGGAGGCCTGTGCGCGGCGGTGTAGGCGCGATTTGGCGGGAGCGGCGGGATTTGGCGGGAGTGTGAGAAGAATTTTCCCGTGACGGGTCGGTCGTCCGGTTCGCTTTCGTTGTGTCCCCCGGAGCCCCCGTGGACGGGACGGGCTCGGGCGCCGACACCGATCGGCCGCACAACAAAGGGACGCGGGCAATTTTTGTCCGACGCGCCCCAAATCTATTTGGGGACGGTTTGGGGGACGCGGCTGGAGATGCTCTTATAGCTAGCTAGGGTGGGTTCGATGATTCCGTTCAAGTTATTTAATTCGTTGTGGAATGAACGAGTCAATTAACGAGCTGTAGCTGTACTAGCCAGCTAGTTGTTCTTGAAGCATTTTTGATGTTTCAACTTCAGTTATCCGTTCTCTGAAGAAGCGTTGCCCATGGTAGCTTAAGTTAAGGGTCCCGGAATCCATCTTTCAAGAGGAACATTTTTCGGGTTTAAATTCACCGACGAATATCTCAGCTAAGCTTTAGGTCAATGTGTATCATATCTTCAAATTCTATGCTGCCAAGTGGTTTCAAAAGCACCTTTTGTTTGTGAGAAAAAAAAAGCAAGAAATGAACTTCTTTATACAGTACAAAATCCGTGCAAACCAAAGAGGAGTACTTGAAACCTCACGTAAGGCATAGTGGAGATTAATCTACACAAGTAGTAGACGCCAAGGCACTCATTTGGCTACAAGCTAGTGTAACCCTTTCGAAGGGAGCTGAATAAAGGCGCGTAGAAATTATCGTCGTGCGTTGGCGACGACGGTGTTGACATTGACAGAGTGGCTGGAAGAGGACAAAACGGTACGATCAGAAGAAGATATCGTAGTTTTCATAGATGGGTGCGTACGAAATGCGAAGGGTACGGTCGGAAGAGGTACGGAATGACACTGTGGGTTAGGTAGCATGCCATTTCCTCCTCTCGTTTCTCAATGATCTTCTTAAAGAAACAGATCCGAGTTATTCTTGGTATCTTTCCAGGTCTTAATCGATATCTGCTCTCTTGTACTTCTCTGGGTCATGCATACACGGCACCCTTTAAACAGTTTTCTTGTTTCAGAGTATATGATGACAACGCATAATCCATCCAGGGGTTTCTAACTGGATAGCTGTACTGATTTGCTAGCTGTTCCTTAAACAGTCTTGTTGTTTCAGAGTAATCCGGTTTGTCCAAAGAAGCATGGGCATGGCTCGTGCATGCCTAAGCTAGTTTTTTTTTTTGCGGGTAATGCCTAAGCTAGTTAAGACTTAAAAATACAGGAATCATGTCTCTGTTTTAAATTCACCGACTAAGGTTGGTTTGATCTAACTATTCTCAGATCATTGAGCGTAAGACATGAAGTACTCGCTCGGCCACACACTGAAATATTTATTCACTTTCAAAATATCTATTGCTTGTGGGAGAAAAAATATCTAATTCCCATAGAAATATGACATTTTTTTTGAGTGGACGAACTAATCGTTTTTATGAAATTCATGCGAAACTATGGGATATACTCACCCACCGAATGTATAGTGGAAATTAATCTACGCAAACCAAGAAAATGCCAAGAAATTCACACATGTATATCATCGTTGGCTACAAGAGAGGCCCCATTCCCAAGAAGAGGTGTGTAAAAATTGCCGAGGTTGTGCGTCAGCCGGGACGTTGATGATAGTGGATGGAAGAAGAAAAGACGGTGAGATCGAAAGAAGATATTGTATTCTTCAAGGATGAGTGTGAAGGGTAAGGTACGGTCAGATGAATGTGAAAAAGTACGGATGGCACTAGGGTACAAACAAAAAAAATCTTTCTTTACTCCTTACTACTCAAAATATTTATTTCACTTTCGAAACATCGTTGTTTTTGAGAGAAAAGGTTATGTTTCTTGGTGATAGAAAATAATTTTTTTATGAGGTTCGTGTAAAGCAAAGATATAGTCCATGAAACTCATGGTACCATGGTGGAAATTAATCTAGCAAGTCAAGAAAATGCCATGAAACTTATGCATGTATATATTTCCTCATTTGCCAAAAGAGAGGCATTACTTCCCAACAAGAAGGGGCGTGTAACAACAAGAAGGGACGTTGTTGACAGAGTGGAGCATGGAAGAAGACGAGATGGTACGGTCGATAGAAGATATTGTATTCTTCGTGGATAAGTGCGAAGGGTAAGGTACGGTTAAATGAATGCGAACAAGTACGGATGGCGCCAGGGTACAAACAACAAACTGTTTGTGTTCATACGTGGTCAGCATTAATTTCTGTAGTTATTTGGGTCAGGCTAGCTAGGATGCCATGATGATATATTTCAATATTTATCTAATTTAATATGCCAAGGCATGGATGAGTCAAGTGGCTAGCTGTACTTCTGCTAGCTGTTCGATCTCCAAGCAATTTTGATGCTTTAGTTTCAGTAATCAGGTATTTTCCAAAGAAGCATAGAGTGGATCGGTGGAGGAATCCATCTTTCAATCGGGCCATCTTTCAGTTCTAAGTTCGCCGACTAACGTTAGCTAAGCTTTAGTCTAATTAATCTACAATCCGCTAACTTTATGTTGCCAAGTCATCTCAAAAGCTTCTCTTGTTTGCGGGGAAAGGAAAAAACAGGAAAGAAGCTGGTACTTTTATAAAATGAGTGCGAACCAAAGGAATACTTAAAACATCACGGTAGTGGAGATTAATCTACTTGAAGAAAATGCCAAAAAAAAACTCATGTATATATCTTCGAAGGGAGCTGAAAAAGAATGGCAGGTGCATACGTAGAAATTATTGAGCCTATGCGTTGGCTGGCGGCGACGCTGATGAGAGAGTGACAGAGTGGATCGAAGAGAGGACGAAACAGTATTATATGATCAAAAAGGAGAAAGATATTGTATTTTTCGTCATGGTTTAGTAAGTGCAGGCGGTACGGTCGAATAATGGTATGCAGTACGGATGGCACTAGGGGGTAGGTGGCACGCCACTTCCTCGCGTTTCTTAATCAAAGTCGGAGTGATTCCTGATATCTTTCCAGGTCTCACGCGTTTTGGAATATGATAGTGCACAGATTCCAGGTTTCTAAAGTTTATGAGGCAATATTACTGAAGTGACGAATGGAGAGGGATTGCCTATGGTATGATCAAGGGTCATCTAGCTGGTTATGGACGCGGATGCATGTAGTCTGTCTAGCTATGGATATGGGTTTACAGAAGTCGGTCATGGAGAAGGATGCACTAGAGGTCGTCAATCTCTTGGCTTAGTGGGGTTTTCCCTAGCTTTGAGATTGATCATGTATGGCTAATATGGCTGCCTATACATGTGCTCATAGGGTTAGTGCTGCTACAAGGAGGTGCCTGTGGATAAATTTTATCCCTGCCTTCTTAGAAGATATCCTCTGAAGCATTGTAACCCCTTTGTTTAATTAATGAAGCTACTGTCTTGCAAAAAAAAAAATCTAAACTTCAGCTTGCATGCGTCTACAAAGGCGTGCCATGGGAAGTGACGGAAAGACAATAAAGCTGATCCTTACTCTAATCAGAAGCAAAACTGGAGTTCTATGGCAGGTCTATTTTCTTCTTTTATCAACAAATGTTTTGGTTTCATTGACTTTGTACACTTGCACCAAGTACAGACGACACACAACAATAGACAGAGTCGTTTGATTCTTGTGGTGTGGCGCTGATCCTCCCAACGCGTCAAGCCTGCCATGACTTGTTTCCTCTGCAACTACTAACTCCCCAACCAACAGAAGAGCAACGCCAGGCTGACCCAACCCAAGCCATGTGAGTCCAACTGCTCAGCTACAAGGTGAGGGATGCCAGAGTTCCTGGAAGCCCGCGGAACCAGACACATTCACACGACGGCACAACAAACTACTGACATTACAGGGAAGTGTTGCATTACAAAAGATATACAACACACGCAATGGCATACAGGTACATTCACAAGGCGTAAATTGAGAAACATCACCGAATGTAAGCATTACGTGTTGGATGGTATTCTCCGACTCGACAATCTTTGGTCAGTATCAACAGCCTGCGGCCTTCAGGAAGTTGTCGTACGGGCTTGATGCCGGCAGCTTTAGCAGATGTTGATGCTGCAGGTTACCACCGGTCTGGGCGCCACCATCGGTTGGGTAGTTTTCCTGGAGGAAAGGGTTTGTATTTTTCTACAAGCAAAGAATGGTCAAGAGTTAGCTCCTCACGCGCACTGCATGCACAGTACCCTATCTCATTATCCATTTGTCTCCCGATTCCTATAAAATTTGGCATGTGTGCCTATTGTGAGGAGAGCAACAGCGTTCCAGTTCTTTCTTTTCGTGCGATGCAGTGTTCCAGTTCATGTTTTGTTGCCTTATCTGGAACAAAGTTGTCTTTTTTTCTACTTGATAGCTTTGCATCTACTCCTTCGGATCCATAATAAGTGTCAGAGATTCAATACAAAGCTGTACTAACTTTGTACTAAATCTCTGACACTTATTATTGATGGGAGTACCACTGAATCTCCGACACTTATTATGGATCGGGGGAGTAGAATGGCAGGGAAAAACGATGACCCCGAGAGCAGAAGTACATTGTTCTGCCTCACGCACCTGCTCGTCGAAGATATGGGCCGGTTCCGCGTGGTTGATCGGATCGTTTTCGGGGATAGATGCTTGCCAACTGTGTTTGAAGCTCATGAATGCAGACATCTTCTGCTGTTTTCCCATAGAAAGAGCCTCACACTGGCTAGTCATGTCCTTGAATGGCATGTCCGGAGCCGTTGACACTGAGTACCTTGCCGCCTGAGATGATGTGCCAGTGCCAACCTGTAGAATGCAGAGACATCACTATGAATTGACAGCACAATTTTGGCAAGCAAGCATATCTTCTACTTACAGCCAAAATCTTTACTCTTCAGGTACTAAAAGATGGAGCAAGCAAAAGAAAGACAGGATGAGAATTTTATTACTAGTCATGCAAAAGAGGGGAAAGAACATACTGTTTCTAGAAGCTCATCGATACCCAAAAGATCTGTTGTGGGCACAGGCATGCCTGTACTAGTTGGCATAGTTTCGTATACTTCTGCCAAGGTTTCATTACCCATATCGACAAGTGGAGCCTGCTTGAAGTTTTCAAGTACTTTAGAACGTGAAAATAAGATGATATATATTTTGCGACATCTATATACCTCTTGATGGAAGAAATCGTCTTCCGACACTGACAGTGGATTTTTGCTGGGTGCTTCAAAAAACTGAGCATTTATTGGACACATTTCGTCAGGACAGAAGTCATTTAGCAGTTGACTTCTTATACTTTCTAACTCCATCTGAAGAAATTGGAAAAGGTCATCACTCGAATGGTGCATGGAATTCAGTTCGAACAATATAACAGAGGCATAAGAAAGAATGGAATATTACATCTGGTAAATCTGTTATACTGTTCATGATCATTGAGGTCATGAATTGTCGTGAATGGCTCCCTGTTAAGTTTACTGCTGAAAGAAACTTCAAAGCGTTAGCATCATCCTCTGCTGATCCATATGTATTAGATGGATCTTCTGAGTAATCTTTCACAGCCTGAAGTTTGGTCTCATGTACTAAATGAAGAAAGGGATCCACCTACAAAAAAGTAACAGATGAAGTTCAGAAAGGAGAGAATACATCAAGGCAACAATACTGACTCCAAGGAAAACATTATTAGATAAATGTACCAATAGGCATCATGTAGCGTGTGATTGGTGCAGTTAACTAAAAATAATTCGACGCATGAATAAGGAAGCAAACTATGCCATAAACAAGATATAAAGAAATTTGATGAGAAACATACTGTTCTTTCATTCAGTAAAGATTTGCAAATTGGGATGAGAGGTGCCACATTGAAAGCTCTTGAAGAGAAAATGATCATAGATGTAGCCAGAGTAAACAAGGACCGACGACGAGATGGTGACAGAGAATCTAAGAACACAATGGAGACACAATTGGTTATGTAAGTGGATTTAAAGCAAACATCGGTAACCACTAGGCCTATGGTGCATAGTTTTGTTTGTCATGCGAAAATAGAACTTGTGTTGCTTTTGCGACAGATACTTGTCCCAGTAATTTAACCACCTTACCTGTTTCTTGGAGTGAACGTGCCATTAAAGAAAATGCAACCTGGAAACTGGGAGCAAGAGCCTCAAATATTGCTATCTGAAGGAGCAGAGGGAGAAAATATATGTGATATTTATTTCAGACAGATCAGGAATTAAGTTTCAATAGTGTGTAAAGAACATTACAAATGAGGCATAGATATCAGACTACTGAAAATGAAAACTAAAAGAACAACAGTGCATGATATTAATATTAGATGGGAAATTTCCCTATAGAATCAGCAAACCATATAAATCAGATTTACAAAACTAAATGGCTTATACATGCACTGTTAAGAATAAGCACTGAAAGCAACAGAATATTAGACAGAGTAATGGAAACATAAATACAGATATATAAGATGGCAGTTAAGTACCTTCGACCCAGAAAACAATAGAAGCAAACTATAAGTATGAGCAATAGCTTCATAATTTTGAGGAGAATTTTTATGAGAAATCGCTTGAGCCCAAATGGATGACAGTAAAAGTGTGGCCTGGTGACTGCTTAATCTTAAGAAAGCCCGTTCCTGAAAATATAAGAAAGGTCGCTAGAACTTAGAAGGAGCTGAACTGTAGCAAAGGTTTTGCTCACATGTTAATAGCATGTTATATACTGTTATATACTCTCATTCTGAACAGAAGGTTGAGATAACGTTGCACATGACACAACATACCATTTCATTGCATGACTCAGTTGAGGAATTTTGGCTTTCCTTCAAGGACACAGAAGATCGCAGAGATGATGAAGGAACCCTTTTAATAGATAAATTAGGAACTCTGAAGCTGCGTATACGGCTTTGCGAACCAGACAAGTTCTTGGGCGAAGCAGTTTCATCACCAATACCGTATAAAGTTTTATTCCGGCTTCCATCCTGTGTATTTTCCCTGAAGGAGGTTTTGTCCCTCCTCAACTTATCAAACAAAGCAGCTGAAGATGAGAAAACAGAGACAGCCCTTGAGAGTGTCCTCTGAATTTCCTGCTTCCTAAGCTGGTCTGGGGTTTCTGAATGAGGGAAGGGAGAAACAGAAGATGGGACAAGGACAACAGAAAATATACGGTGTGCAGAAACACGAGTTTCATGGTCAGGGTGGACCATTGCTAACAGTAATTGGTGAAATAGTACTTCCGGAAATACCTGGAAGTTATGGTGGATAATCAGTTTTCAGAACATAAATATTGCTAAGTTTCCAAAACACAACTATGGCTATAGGAACTAGAGAAAATTGCATTTTGGTTAGGACAGCATACCTTATTCTTGTAGGACAAATTCGGAATAGATGCAATTATTTGGGCAGTGCGATAAACTGCAGATGTAGTTGCTATAGCAATAAGAGGAGTTCGCGAGATGTTCTCTAACATCACAGACATCATGTCAAGGACAGGTCCAGCATCACCTACCTGATCAATAATACCAAACAATAAGTTGTAGGCCCTATGAAGGTGACAAGCTCAATTTGAAATTGACCATAATGATAATTATGCAAACAACACTAAGAAGCTTCTGGTAAAATTGCAAAGAATAAAGTAAAGAGAAGAAAGCAGAATGCCATAAAAAAAAGTTTTTGTTTGAGACGAAATGACCTTCTTGGATAGCTGGACTATGCAGTCATCAACAGCCTTCCGGAGCTTGTCATTCCACTTTACCAGTTCCAACTCTCTGCTGCCTACAGCAACCTGCAATGTCTTCTTCATATGTCTCACAAGGTCACTTATAGCACCAATCGTTGCTGCTGAAGCCTGAGCTCTTGATTGTTCTGCAAGGGAAGCTATCACCTCCACGATGCTGAGTTGCACCTCTGGTTGCTTTGATACGGACTTGTGTTCAAGGTGCTTTACCAATATTGATATCATGAGGTTCATGTTTTGCCCTGCAGAAGCTGGTTACATTAAATAAACAAACACTTGCATGTACAGTCTCAAAGGTTCTGGGACAAATGGAGCACCTGAATTTTCCATCAACATTTGCATGTCCAATAAAACAGAGAGAGCAAGTGTGTTCAGGGATGACCATGAATTATTATTATCAAAGTGACGAAATAGGGACTCCAGAACACGACGGAAAGTGGTCGCCTCCCTGGATAGCTTGGCCATGTTGTGCACACAGATTCTTGACCAAAAGTTAGGATCCTTTGCATCTTTCCTGAAACACACGTGACAGTTCAGAACAGCAGCGCACGATACTTGAGATGGTGACAAACTGAAGTGATAGAAATTCAAAGAAGATTATATTACACAGGCAGTTGAATTTCTCCCTTATCACTAACTATGCTCTTCCAAGAAGGTATCCTAGAGATGGTAAATGAGGAAGGAGAGGGAGAGGCACGACCCTCTGCTTTAAGGACTTCTTCTGTCCGCCCACTGCCTTGAGCTCCAGGACAATTATTGTCATCGTGCATCTTTTGAGGCCTATAGCTTTCCAATACTACTTGAACAACCTAGAATTTTATTTAAAGGCCAGGGTTACAAAAAAAAAGACATCTAGTATGCTTAGAAAAATCACATTCAGCAATCTAGCAGTAAATACTAGTGTCATAGATGTGCATTCATATAACAGAAAACACAATTCAAGAACTATAACAGCTACTCACATTATCAAACTCGGATGAGATATGAGAAAGCTCACCCATAAACCAGATCTGTTCAACACAAGAAAATGAATAGTCAATATTGAAGGATATTTACTTCAGTTAGTTTGCAATGACAGGTATAAAAATTGTAATTAGAAAACAAAAGTAAAATCAGAGGTTAGTACATGAAGGATCGATCTTGGGCTGCAGCTGGTGCGATCAGCTTAGACGCCTTGATCCAGTACTTAGATCTAGTGGGTTGAGTTTTAGGGTGTTCGGTGGTCCTGAGCTTGTAAATATTTGTAAAAAACTCTCGTTTCTATCAATGCCTCAAAACCCAGTGCTTTTTGTGTTTTCACGAAAAAATATTTGGGAAAGCGCACAAACTTCTGAGGGGTAGTCCAGTGATATATAATTAATTTAAATGACTTGAAGAGTTGGTTAATTTCGTCTAAAAAACAACTAGACATTTCTACTTTGGCTGCTTAATCAATTTAGAAGAATGACGAGAAAATAGAGCTACAAGGGTTTGATGCAATTACCCCTAGTTATGACATAAAGCGAAATCTTCGATCCACCGAATTGTGATGGGCATTACAACGCTGGAAGCTTGATTAGTGCTACACTTTGACATTGTTAACATGATTTCAAAATTGCCATCCCTTCACATTTGTTTGAACAGAGTGAAATGCGGGATTTGCAGAAAACGCCAGGAGAAACCGGTACAACGGCAGATACTCATAATAACACGCACAGCGTTCTACCAAAAGAGATCATGCAGAGAACATACCATAGCTGAAAGGGCTTGGAGGGCTGCTGCACGGAGTGCATTAGACTTCTCTTCCACCTTGACTACCTGAGCTAGTTCACAGAGTCTTGGGACAAGTTCTTCCATATTGAACTGATACGTTCCATCCACCTGGAATGAACATAGGAGTCAGAGGACGCTTCTAGCTTGAAAAAGATTTATGGAGCAGATAAAGGCATCCAATGCTGGCCGGCTATACATATTGGGATACCTGACAGACAATAAAATCAAACAAGGTTTCACACCCTATGATGCGCATATCATCCTGCCTCGTGTAATCCAAGAGAGTGCATATGATGCTCAGCAAGCTGCTTGCTAGTAATGGCCTGCACTGAGCGAATCAGATTTTAACCTTTACAACCATTTGAAGAGAAATTACCAATACGGCAACAAACAACTAGACATATGCTCTCCATGGAAGGGAGCAGATTTGGTACAAAACCACTGAACCATAATCTGGAAGTCTGAACAGGACTTACATCTGGTTTTTACAAGATACCAACAATCTGCGGTATATGAGCACAACTACTTTCGCAAAGCCATACTGCTCCTTCCTCAGCTCCTTATAACACCTTTGCTCCAAGTATTTAGTGATCTGCACACATAGCAACGATGCATGGCAATGCAAGTCTATTAGTACCTGTAAGTTGTTGGGTGCATAGGTCAAGTAAGGCAGTAAAGACAGTACGTTTGGCACGCGGTGAGGGTTCCGAGCAACATAGTCGCACAGCTTTCCGATCCTCCTTTCATTAGGCGGCTCTTCCTGCAATCGCGAGAAACTGTGTCATGTTTCCGTAGAGCATCATCAGCCAGGCACCTAGCTATCAGATAACTGATGTAGGTCGTCATACTGTCACAGCTATCAAAGAATGAACCTAGTGGCTTGAGCAAGCGGAGGCAGAATGTTATGCTAGGATTGTCTCCACATTTCCAGGAGCTGGTGAATGGAAACAGGAGGCCAATGACACGGCCGTAAGCATCGGTAATTATCCCCTACGCAATGCAATACTAGTACGAGAGTCAATGCCGAGCAGAGAGAGCTACGGAGAGGAGGGGGATCGGATTTGAACCTGCGTTGCGGGGAAGATTTCGGCGAGGATCTTCTTGTAGCGCTTGACGGGCTGCCTGGAGCGGGCGCGCAGGGAGGGGCAGAAGTAGCACAGCCCGCCGCACGCCGGCAGCACCTTCCTCGACACTACCCCGGACACGGACGCGCTGCCCATTCCCGATCCTCCTCCCGCCGCGTCCTCGACCAGAACCGGGACGACCCCGCGCGCGCTCCCCTCCTCACCGTCTGCAGCCGATCGAATCGCCTCTCCCGATCGCCTGGGCTACCAGATCGGGTCAACGGGAGCCGACCACGGCGCGTGGGTGGCGTGACGGCGGAGGATCCCCGCCGCCGCCGACCTGCCGCCGTCGGCCCGCGACGGTGGAAGGAGAGCGCGGGAGGAAGACGGGGAAGGAGCAACGGCCGGCCCGGGAGTTGCGCGAGGATGTGCGCGCATTTGCTAAATTTTTTGGGGAGGTAAATGCCGGTCCCACCTGTCAGTGACAGGTGGGCGCTGACGGGTGAGTGGGTCCCAGCTGCCGTCCTGGACGGCTGCTGCCGGCGGCCGGCGGCCGGCCACCGTTGCTCACCTGCTGACTGTTGTGGCTATATCTTTCTTCTTTAGCTCTCGAATATGTCTTTGTTTCTTTCTCAGGAGTCAGGAAGAAAGTTTTTGTTCATCTTTTTTCTAAGATTTTTTTCGAGAATGCAAGTAATTTTATATACTCTCAGCTTTGTCAAAATTTGCATTTTACTATGTCCCAAAATGTGCATATTAATATGGAAATTCTTGTTATCAACTGGTTCTTCCTTCAGCAACGCGAAGCCCGCACGTCACGACTGCTCCTGTTGCAGAGGAAAAATCTTAATCTTCCAGTAATCCAACAATGTGCTGTTCAGGGGGATCCAATTAGCCCCTACTTATTTCTCCTATGTACGGAAGGTTTGTCATGTTTACTGCAGCAAAAGGAGGACCGTGGTGAGCTCTATGGTATCAAAAATGGTAGACTCGGGCCCCCTATCTCACATTTACTGTTTGCAGATGACAGCATTTTCTTTGCTCGGAGTGATAGTAGGAGTGTGGATGCCCTGAAAGAAACGCTGAAGACTTATTGTGAGGGTTCTGGCCAAAAGATTAATCTTGACAAATCCTCCGTGTTCTTTGGCAATCATTGCAGTGATCTGATTAAGGGAAGAGTGAAAGATAGCTTGGGTGTTCAAAGTGAGATCCTAAATGATTTTTATTTAGGAATGCCCACTACCGTGGGAAGGTCTCCAACGGCTACTTTCAACTTTCTTTATGGGATGATCTGGAAACGGATTAATGGAGTTACTGATAGACCTATGTCGAGAGCGGGAAAAGAAACATTCTTGAAGGCAGTGATACAGGCTATCCCTACTTACATTATGAGTTGCTTCCAAATCCCTGTGACCAATTGTGATAAAATTCGAGCAGTCATTGCTAACCAATGGTGGGGTGTGGAAGATGGCAAGAAGAAGGTGCACTGGAGGTCATGGGAGTGGCTTTCGTCTCCCAAGGCCCTAGGTGGTATGGGTTTTCGGGATTTGACGCTATTTAATCAAGCAATGCTGGGTCGTCAAGGGTGGAGGCTGCTAACTGAACCAACATCCCTCTGCGCCCGTGTGCTGAAAGGGAGATATTTCCCTCACTCGGATTTTTGGCATGCTCCGAAACCCAGGTCTTCCTCGTACACGTGGAGTAGTATCTTATTTGGCAGGGATCTTCTTCTTCGAGGTGTTTTGTGGGGCATTGGAGACGGCAAGTCTGTGAAGATTAATTCGGATCATTGGATCCCTGACCGGCCTCCTTACATGCTAAGGCCACTCAAGCCAATCCCGGATGTTGCCACTGTGAGCTGCTTGATTGATGAGGAGACGGGTACATGGATACCTGAGACTATCAATGCGTTCTTCGATTGTGAAACAGCTGAGAAGTTTCTGCAAATTCAAGTGGATAAACACGGGGGGCATGATTTTGTGTACTGGCCACGAATGAAGCATGGTAGCTATACGGTTCGTTCAGCATACAATTTAGCTCGTGCTTCTGATTTTTGTCTGACAAGGAGCTGCCGAGGTAGGGGCATGACCTCGAGTTTCAGTAAAGATCAGAAGTCATGGAAGGCAATTTGGAAGATTAATGCGCCGAACAAAATGAAGATCCATATTTGGAGATTTGCGCATGATTGTCTTCCGAGCGGTGCTCAGATGCGACAACGTCAAATACCTGCTAATGATACTTGTGTTTTTTGTGGCAGGGAGGAGAACATTGAGCACTCTCTCCTTTTTTGTCAATTTGCGCAGGAAGTTTGGCGGTCGATTAAAGCTGCTTTCAATATCAAGCTTAACAGACATGGATTTGTGTCGACCAAGGAGTGGTTGTTTGATTTCCTTTCAAAAGCTACAGAATTGGAGGCGACAATACTAGCGGTGGTGTTCTGGCATTTATGGGAAACACGGAATGATGTGCGGAATAATCAATCTCAGCCAGACCCACGACGCACTACTGCAAGATGCCTCGCATACATTGACATGATTGTCCAGCATTGTTACAAACCTGCCTCGGATCACAGGCGTGAGACTTCTGTTCCTCGTAAATGGTCTCCGCCGCCGCCGGGTGTCGTCCTTGTCAATGTTGATGCGGCGCTCTTCGACAATCTCCATCGAATGGCCGCCGGGGTGGTGATGCGTGATCACACCGGACAGTGTCTTCTGGCGGCTAGTGAACCCCTTGTTGGCTATTCTTCTCCTGAACTGGCAGAGACACTGGCCCTAAGGCGAGCTATGACGTTGGCTCGCGAGGGAGGCTTTCAAGATGTGATCTTCAGCTCGGACTGTTTGTCATTAATCCAACGCCTGAACTCAAAGATCCCTGATCGGTCTCCTATTGGTGTTGTGGTGGCTGACATCAGAGCTCGGGCTGCGGCTTTCTCTTCAGCTAAGTTTCGTCATGTACATCGATCTATCAATAGTGCGGCACACATTCTAGCTAGAACCTGCGATGTATCTAGCTCTGGTTTTGTTTCTTTTTCTGCTCCGGAGTGTATCTGGGAGACCTTGTGTATTGATGATAAGTGATCAATAAAGTGCCCGTTTACTTTCAAAAAAAAAAGATGACAAAACACCGTACAATATTGTAGCACGAGATACTCATAATTATTAGCGGAGCCAGACTTCAGAGAGTGGGTGTACAAGACTAAAAAAATGGTGAAACATACTTTAGATTGTCAGAGGTGTGCAGTTAAATATACATGTATTATGCAGACATATAGCATTTCTCCCAAAATAATGGGTGTACACTTGTACACCTAAGTATATAACTGGCTCCACCCATGCATATCATAGTATAGCAGTACTTGCAAGCGAACATCCTCTTTGGCTCCCAACCTCTAGTGCTCACTTTATTGTAAAAAAAACATATTTAATTTTCTTAAAAGTAAAAATGTAGATATAATCAATGATGTACCCTACAAACACACACAAAATTGTAACGTTAAATCCCTTAAATTCAAGGCTATAAAAAGTGACAAAATATGATGAACTGAGTTTTAAAAATAAGCACTGTTCACTATACTCAGATTTATTTATTTTATTTTTGTGTAGCTCAACACAAAAATATTTTAAATTAAGATTCTAAATGTTTGTAGGATACATCACTGTGTAAAACTAAAAAAAATACTACAACTTTTAAAATCTTGCAAAAATAATTTTTGGTTTTTTTTTTAATAATTAATGGAGCACTGGAGCTCGGCTAGAAATCCTCTTTGATATTTTATTTTTCTTAATTAGGACTTTTTTTGCGGGGACTCTTGGTAAACCTGAAATCTCACCGGCGGGCGCGTGCCAGCCGGACGCGCGGAGCGGGCGCGGTCCTGGCCACATATCGTTCTCCGCTAGACGCGTCTTAAAATAAAATCCTCATCGCTGATGTCTACTTCCCCCTCCTTTTCCTGTAGACAGTGTTGGGCCTCCAAGAGCAGAGGTTTGTAGAACAGCAGCAAGTTTTCCCTTAAGTGGATCACCCAAGGTTTATCGAACTCGGGAGGAAGAGGTCAAAGATATCCCTCTCATGCAACCCGCAACCACAAAGCAAGAAGTCTCTTGTGTCCCCAACACACCAAATAGGTGCACTAGTTCGGCGAAGAGATAGTGAAATACAGGTGGTATGAATATATGAGCAGAGCAACGGTGCAAAATAGCTTGCGTGTAGTTGATGGTGGTAGTATTGCACAGTAGTAACAAAGAAAACAAGAAAGCGTAGTAACTCAGCAGTATTTAGGGACAAGGCCTAGGTATTACACTTTCACTAGTGGACACTCTCAACATTGATCACATAACAGAATAGATAAATGCATACTCTACACTTTTGTTGGATAATGAACACATTGCGTAGGATTACACGAACCCTCAATGCCGGAGTTAACAAGCTCCACAATAATGCTCATGTTTAAGTAACCTTAAGTGTAAGATAGATCAAAACGACTAAACCAAGTACTAGCATAGCATGCACACTGTCACCTTCATGCATATGTAGGAGGAATAGATCACATCAATATTATCATAGCAATAGTTAACTTCGCAATCTACAAGAGATCATGATCATAGCATAAACCAAGTACTAACACGGTGCACACACTGTCACCTTTACACACGTGCAGGAGGAATAGAACTACTTTAATAACTTTGCTAGAGTAGCACATAGATAGTAGTGATACAAAACTCATATGAATCTCAATCATGTAAAGCAGCTCATGAGATCATTGTATTGAGGTACATAGGAGAGAGATTAACCACATAGCTACCGGTACAGCCCCGAGCCTCGGTGGAGAACTACTCCCTCCTCATGGGAGCACGCGGTGATGAAGATGGCGGTGGAGATGGCAGCGGTGTCGATGGAGAAGCCTTCCGGGGCACTTCCCCGCTCCGGCAGGTGCCGAACAGAGACTCGTCCCCGATCTTGGCTTCGCGATGACGGCGGCTCGGAACTTTTCTCGTATCGTGGCTTCCTCTGTAAGGGTTTTCGATGCGGGGCTTTATATAGGCGAAGAGGCGCGCAGAGGGTCAACGAGGCGATGACACCATAGGGTGGCGCGGGGGCCTGGCCGCGCCACCATGTCATCTGGGCCCACCAGGGCCCCTCGCGGCTCTCGGGTGTTGGATGCTTCGGGCAAAATAGGAACCCGGGCGTTGATTTCGTCCAATTCCGAGAATATTTCGTTACTAGGATTTCAAACCAAAAAAAAAGGAACTGGCACTTCGCATCTTGTTAATAGGTTAGTTCCATAAAATGCGTAAATACGACATAAAATGTGCATAAAACATGTAGGTATCATCAATAAAGTGGCATGGAACATAAGAAATTATCGATACGTTGGAGACGTATCAGCATCCCTTAGTTCTGCTCGTCCCGAGCAGGTAAAACGATAACAAAGATAATTTCTTAAGTGACATGCCATCATAAACTTGATCATATTGTAAACATATGTAATGAATGCAGCGATCAAAACAATGGTAATGACATGAGTAAACAACTGAATCATAAAGCAATGACTTTTCATGAATAGTACTTTCAAGACAGCATCAATAAGTCTTGCATAAGAGTTAACTCATAAAGCAATAATTCAAAGTAGAGGTATTGAAGCAACACAAAGGAAGATTAAGTTTCAGCGGTTGCTTTCAACTTGTAACATGTATATCTCATGGATATTGTCAACATAAAGTAGTATAACAAGTGCAATGTGCAAGTATGTAGGAATCAATGCACAGTTCACACAAGTGTTTGCTTCTTAAGGTGGAAGGAGATAGGTAAACCGACTCAACAATAAAAGTAAAAGAAAGGTCCTTCAAAGGAAAGCATCGATTGCTATTTGTGCTAGAGCTTTTATTTTGAAAACATGAAACAATTTTGTCAACGGTAGTAATAAAGCATATGAGTTATGTAAATTATATCTTACAAGTTGCAAGCCTCATGCATAGTATACTAATAGTGCCCGCACTCGTCCTACTTAGCTTGGACTACCGGATCTTTGCATGCCATGTTTCAACCAAGTGTCACAAAGGGGTACCTCCATGCCGCCTGTACAAAGGTCTAAGGAGAATGCTCGCATTTTGGATTTCTCGCTTTTGATTATTCTCAACTTAGACATCCATACCGGGACAACATGGACAACAGATAATGGACTCCTCTTTAATGCATAAGCATGTAGCAACAATTATTATTCTCATATGAGATTGAGGATATATGTCCAAAACTGAAACTTCAACCATGATTCATGGCTTTAGTTAGCGGCCCAATGTTCTTCTCTAACAATTTTGCATGCTCCAACCACTAAGGTGATAGATCCTTCAGACAAGACGGACATGCATAGCAACTCACATGATATTCAACAATAGTTGATGGCGTTCCCCAGCATGGTTATCGCACAACAAGCAACTTAATAAAAGATAAAGTGCATAAGTACATATTCAATACTACGATAGTTTTTAAGGCTATTTTGTCCCATGAGCTATATATTGCAAAGGTGGATGATGGAATTTTAAAGGTAGCACTCAAGCAATTTACTTTGGAATGGCGGAGAAATACCATGTAGTAGGTAGGTATGGTGGACACAAATGGCATAGTGGTTGGCTCAAGGATTTTGGATGCATGAGAAGTATTCCCTCTCGATACAAGGCTTAGGCTAGCAAGGTTATTTGAAGCAAACTCAAGGATGAACCGGTGCAGCAAAACTCACATAAAATACATATTGTAAACATTATAAGACTTTACACCGTCTTCCTTGTTGTTCAAAACTCAATACTAGAAATTATCTAGACTTTAGAGAGACCAATTATGCAAACCAAATTTTAGCATGCTCTATGTATTTCTTCACTAATGGGTGCAAAGTATATGATGCAAGAGCTTAAACATGAGCACAACAATTGCCAAGTATCACATTATCCAAGACATTTTACCAATTACTACATGTAGCATTTCCGTTTCCAACCATATAACAATTAACGAACAGTTTCGCCATGAAAATTAAAAGCTAAGAACACATGTGTTCATACGAACCAGCGGAGCGTGTCTCTCTCCAAACAATCATTTATTCAAACAAAAACAAAAACAAAAACATACAGACGCTCCAAGTAAAGCACATAAGATGTGACCGAATAAAAATATAGTTTCACTAGAAGAAACCCGATAAGTTGTCGATGAAGAAGGGGATGCCTTGGGCATCCCCAAGCTTAGATGCTTGAGTCTTCTTAAAATATGCAGGGATGAACCATCGGGGCATCCCCAAGCTTAGACCTTTCACTCTTCTCGATCACATTATATCACCCTCTTCTATTGACCCTTGAAAACTTCCTTCACACCAAACTTCAAGCAAATTCATTAGAGGGTTAGTGCACAATTAATAATTCACATGTTCAGAGGTGACACAAACATTCTTTTCACTTCTGGACATTGCATAAAGCTACTGGACATTAATGGATCAAAGAAATAAATCCAACATAGCAAAAGAGGCAATGCGAAATAAAAAGGCAGAATCTGTCAAAAACAGAACAGTCCGTAAAGACGAATTTTAAGATGGCACCAGACTTGCTCAAATGGAAAAACTCAAAACTAATGAAAGTTGCGTACATATCTGAGGATCACGCTCGTAAATTGGCAGATTTTTTAGAATTTTCTACAGAGAACTGTGCCCAGATTCGTGACAGACAGCAATGCTGTTTCTGCGCAGCGATCCCAAATATAACCTCAACTTTGACATAGAAACTTTACTTGGCACAAAAACATGATAAGGAGAGGTTGCTACAGTAGTAAACAACTTCCAAGACTCAACAAAACAAAAATTTCTGTAGTAAAATAAACACATGGGTTATCTCCCAAGAAGTTCTTTCTTTATAGCCATTAAGATGGGCTCAGCAGTTTTAATGATGCACTCGCAAGAAATAGAAGTTGAAGCAAAAGAGAGCATCAAGAGGCAAATTCAAAACAAATTTAAGCCTAACATGCTTCCTATGCATAGGAATCTTGTAAATAAACAAGTTCATGAAGAGCAAAGTAACAAGCATAGGAAGATAAAACAAGTGTAGCTTCAAAAATTTCAGCACATAGAGAGGTGTTTTAGTAACATGAAAATTTTTACAACCATATTTTCCTCTCTCATAATAACTTTCAGTAGCAACATGAGCAAACTCAACAATATAACTATCACATAAAGCATTCCTATCATGAGTCTCATGCATAAAATAATTACTACTCCCAACATAAGCATAATCATTCTTATTAATTGTAGTGGGAGCAAATTCAACAAAGTAGCTATCAAATATAGGAGGTATATTGTAATCATAATCAAATTTATCCTCCATAACAGGTGGTAACAAAAGACTACTATCATTATAATCATCATAAATGGGAGGCAAAGTATCATCAAAGTAAATTTTCTCCTCAATGCTTGGGGACTAAAAATATCATGCTCATCAAAGCCAGCTTCCCCAAGCTTAGAATTTTCCATAGCATTAGCAACAATGGTGTTCAAAGCATTCATACTAATAACATTCCCATTATCATGCATATAAAGTTCCATGGGTTTTTTAATTCTCTCTTCAAACACATCATGTCCTAATTCAAGATAAAGTTCATAAAGATCTCTCATATTTTTGTTGTTTTCCATTATGCCTAACTAGTGTAAACAAGAAACCAAATGTCGCAATTGCAGAGTCTAAAGGAAATAGCTTCGAGTACTTACAACGGCAAAAATAGCTTAGTAGCCGAGATCCGGAGTGTGAGTACCTTTTACCTTTCCTCCCAACAGCGCCGAAAATAGCTTGATGTCTACTTCCCCTCCTTTTCCTGTAGTTGTTGGGCCTCCAAGAGCAGAGGTTTGTAGAACAGCAGCAAGTTTTCCCTTAAGTGGATCACCCAAGGTTTATCGAACTCAGGGAGGAAGAGGTCAAAGATATCCCTCTCATGCAACCCTGCAACCACAAAGCAAGAAGTCTCTTGTGTCCCCAACACACCAAATAGGTGCACTAGTTCGGCGAAGAGATAGTGAAATACGTGGTATGAATATATATGAGCAGTAGCAACGGTGCCAGAAAATAGCTTGGCGTGTAGTTGATGGTGGTAGTATTGCAGCAGTAGTAACGCAGAAACAAGAACAAGCAGTAACTCAGCAGTATTTAGGGACAAGGCCTAGGTATTACACTTTCACTAGTGGACACTCTCAACATTGATCACATAAAGAATAGATAAATGCATACTCTACACTTTTGTTGGATAATGAACACATTGCGTAGGATTACACGAACCCTCAATGCCGGAGTTAACAAGCTCCACAATAATGCTCATGTTTAAGTAACCTTAAGTGTAAGATAGATCAAAACGACTAAACCAAGTACTAGCATAGCATGCACACTGTCACCTTCATGCATATGTAGGAGGAATAGATCACATCAATATTATCATAGCAATAGTTAACTTCGCAATCTACAAGAGATCATGATCATAGCATAAACCAAGTACTAACACGGTGCACACACTGTTTACACACGTGCAGGAGGAATAGAACTACTTTAATAACTTTGCTAGAGTAGCACATAGATAGTAGTGATACAAAACTCATATGAATCTCAATCATGTAAAGCAGCTCATGAGATCATTGTATTGAGGTACATAGGAGAGAGATTAACCACATAGCTACCGGTACAGCCCCGAGCCTCGGTGGAGAACTACTCCCCTCATGGGAGCAGAGCGGTGATGAAGATGGCGGTGGAGATGGCAGCGGTGTCGATGGAGAAGCCTTCCGGGCACTTCCCCGCTCCGGCAGGGTGCCGGAACAGAGACTCCTGTCCCCGATCTTGGCTTCGCGATGACGGCGGCTGGAACTTTTCTCGTATCGTGGCTTCCTCTGTAAGGGTTTTCGATGCGGGGCTTTATATAGGCGAAGAGGCGGCGCAGAGGGTCAACGAGGCGATGACACCATAGGGTGGCGCGGCCAGGCCTGGGCCGCGCCACCATGTCATCGGGCCCACCAGGGCCCCTCTGGCGGCTCTCGGGTGTCCTGGATGCTTCCGGGCAAAATAGGAACCTGGCGTTGATTTCGTCCAATTCCGAGAATATTTCGTTACTAGGATTTCTGAAACCAAAAACAGCAAAACAGAACTGGCACTTCGGCATCTTGTTAATAGGTTAGTTCCATAAAATGCGTAAATACGACATAAAATGTGCATAAAACATGTAGGTATCATCAATAAAGTGGCATGGAACATAAGAAATTATCGATACGTTGGAGACGTATCAATCGCGCACACAAGACATGACACGACACCACAGAAGCAAAACCAATCTAGTTGCTCCACAAAAACAGAGCACCTACCGATGATCGCGACGCCGTCGCCGCACATCGCCATGGTGGCATTCCCTTTCAGTTCCCCACGCCTTCGTGATGCTCTATTTCGCGCGCGCCCTCGCCGCCGAGGCGCTGGACGAGACGGCCGTCTCGTTCCTCACCACCGCCGACTCCGTCGCGCAGCTCCGGAAAGCCGGCGTGCTCCTGGGCAACCTGCGTTTCGTGGAGGTCGCGGACGGGCTGCCAGCTCCGTCAGGGCAGATGCCAATGCTGCCCCCGCCTCGACGGATGGAGCTCTTCATGGTGGCGGCCTAGGCCAGTGGGATCACAGACGGGCTCGAGGGAGCGCAAGCCTCCGGTGGCGACGCCAAGGTGAGCTGTGTCGTCGGGGACGCGTTCGTGTGGATGGCAGCTGAGGCGGTCGCCGCTACCGGCGCGCCGTGGGTGCCCGTCTGGACCGCCGCGTCCTGCGCCCTCCTTGCGCACATCCGCACCGATGCGCTCCGCCAGGACGTCGTCGATCAAGGTACGTCCTGCACATCAGAGCAAATTTGGTGTTTGATGGGTGTTGGACAGAGCAACTTCGGAGCCTAATGACACAACTTTATTGCTCGGCGACGCAACATTGTTGTCTTTTAGAGCAATTTTTTGGCCTGACAAAGCAATTTTGGTTTAATAAGGCGCATTTCTAATGCGTGACAAAGCCCAACATGTAAATTTTGATGTCCAACGACATAATTTTGGTGTCCTAAGATGCAACTTTGTTACCCGACAGAGCAATTTTGATGCACATGAGAGCAACTTTGGTGCATGAGAAAGCAATTTTGGTGTTAACAGAGCAACACTGTTGCAGATATAGCAACTTTGATGCATGCCAAAGCCATTTTGGTGTTAACAGAGCAACACTGATGCACACCTGCTGGTACAATTTTAGCGCACAACTTTGTAATTGACAGATCATGGACTCGGCTCAACATTTTTTTCTCTCGTTTCCCTGTCCTTGTTTTTCTCCCGTCCATTTCTTACCCAACAAGCAATTTTGGTACTAGTAAGGGCAATTTGGTGCCTGAGAGCGCCATTTTGGTGTTCGGCGGAGCAACTTTGGTGCCTTATAGCAAAAGGTTGGTGCCCTACAAAGCAAATTTTGGGACAATTTTGGTGCTCGACGGCGCAATTCTAGCACATGACAATGAAAAGCAACTTCGAAACCCGACGGAGCAACATATCTTACCTATGGTAAATAAATGATACAGACATTTGCTCATTTTACGAAGTACCAATCAAGAGATAATATTTTTTAGGTGAAAGCAAAAGCTAATATAAGAAAGACTTACAAAATAAAAATAAAAGTACTGATTTCTCAGGTCTTACCTACTTGCGGGAGAAGATCTATTCCTGGCATCATGAGGGCAAGCAGATATATATATCTAGCATCATGAGTATAATTTTCCATATTTATTTCTATTGAAAGTAAATGTGTGAAATGAAAAGCTAATATATGAAAGACTTACAAAACAAAAATAAAAGTAATGATTTCTCAGGTCTTACCTAGTTTTTTTTTTTGCGGAAAAGGAAAGTGATATTAATACTCTGATCTTACAGAAAGACCCAGAAAGAACAAAAAATTACAACGAGGCCCTTCTTCTAGGTCCCGACGGCGCCGACGCACAGAAGCCGATGGTGACGCGCCGCTGCCGCTGTTCCTCAACACGCCTTGGATAGGAACCAGTCCCTTGGCCAGCGGGAAGTCGCCGAACGCCGGATCCGAAGATCCTACCGCTGAAGACGTCGCCGACGATGCAGAGTATCCAGAAACCACCTTCATCTTCTTCTTCACACACCGGGACCGCTGCCTAGTCGATCCCGGATGGGGCACAACGAGCACGCCAGATCCATGGACCTCCGGGCTCGAGGAAGTCGGCCGCTTGACGAAGAGGCTCCATGGAGCGCCGTCGCCGGAAGGGGAACGAGCCGACACCAAACTCCAAACCGACAGCCTCCCCGCCTCCGAGACGCTGTCGGCCGGTACCATACCTACCCCTATGCAATGTACAAGCCTAGATCCGTGGAATCCCCAGCCTCCTGCCGCTGGAGCGGCCGGCGGAGGCGAAGGATTCCACAGATCGGCGGCGAGCAAGGTGGGGAGACGCGGTGTTTTCAGAAAAACACCTCTCTCGGTTACTGTAGCGGGAGAAAGGGGACGACCAAGGCTCGTTGTTGACTTTATCCAGGTCTTACCTAGCTGCAGGAGCCGATATATGCCAGGCATCATGAGGGGAAGCATATATACATATATCTGGCATCATGAGTATAATTTTCCAAAAAAAACTACTAAAAGTAAATGTGATGAGATAATATAACTCTAATGGGTCAGTTGAGAAGATATGCATATAATAATTTGTAATGCAGAAATAGACATTATATGAAGATTTCTCTGAATCCAGGATCATGGAAAGCCAATGATTTTCAGCTAGACAATGCAAAAAAGGAAGGTCTAGAAATTCATGTATCACTCCCATACACAAGATCATGTAAATCTTCTAGCATAGTTCATGAACATGTTTCATCTCCCTTGAAAATTTTATCCTGGAGCTCCAAAATGAACAAGCATGAACAAGTCAATGATTTTCGGTTATACCATTTGTTTGCAATCTACCTGAGTGGCTGCATCTTTAGATTACAGTGTACCACTATTTGGTGTATGTATAGCATATACCACATACATGAAGAAGAGAGTGGATGCATATATCCAACCAAACATGAGAAAGTAAGACTATTTATGTCTGCGCTCTGTATATAACGAAAACCAGACCCACATTTCTTCCTGAGCTCATCCCTGATCTTGCTGCTTGTTGGTGGAGGTCGTACCTTCGCTGATGCCCTTGCTCGCCACTCCGCAGTTGTTGTAGCCCCAGCACTTGCCGCCGATGGTCATTCAAAGTGGGACATGGTCATGGAAGAGGTAAATATGACTGAAAAAGGTTAATGAACAAGCAAACTGGAGACGTCACCAACCTAAAGACCGAGCAGCCGCTGAACCGCACGAGCAATTCGATGGAGGCATCTCAGGCGTGAGGGATACCAGCCTGTCAGGCGCGAGGGATTTGAGCAGCAGGATCCAATAACAGATTGGAGGAAGAAATCCATGAGCTCAACCTTGAGGATGGAGACGCCTCGCGTGCTGGCTGGATCTGAAGGAGAGGTTGATTGGGAATGATTGATTAGATGGAGACACGCCTCCTCGGCGACCGTGAATGGGAGTTCCAAGATCAGTAGGAAGCAGCGCACTCGGCGAAGAACTACGGGGTCTACCGAGCGTGGAAACGGGGCTTGGAGAGGGAAGCGACGTCTCCTGCTGATCTGCAAGAGCGGAGCGAGTGGTAAGGTGCAGTGTGTGGAGCGGCGGCGTGGAAACCGGCGGTGAGCGCGAGCTTCGACACATTCACGAAGGTCCTAGCGGTGACACCACGCTGAGCAGCCTAGGAGAACTGAGTGTGCATCCCCACGGCCTCGACATCAAGTTGCCCGACACGGGACGCCATCACATCCCCGTGCCCTCAATGTCAAGCTCCTCGAACCATATCCGCCGGAAGCACTAAATACGGCTCCTCGGGCACTTCGAAGCCGGCCACCACCGCTACGGCGAGGCCCGGCTTGGCGCGGTGAAGACGTCGGCTTCCAGATTCGTTGGAAGATGGATCCAATTCGGAGAGGGCTGGGTGATGCTGGCGGTCCATCGTGGCTGGGTTGGGTGACGTCCGAACGGCGGTGGCAAACTAAGGAAAAGGAGAGGCTAAATAAAACACCCATTATTCCTTTTTTTGGGAGAGGAGAAATAGGAAAGTTCTAATAGTTGATTCCATCAATACGCTCTAAGACTACTCATAGTGGGAGTAACTTCACTAGTAACTAAGTGTCCAACTCAGCAAATTTGCTTATGTGGCAGTGAGTTAATGAGGAGAGAGGAGGATGGAGTAACATAGCTAGTTACTATAACATCACACTTTCCAAGATACAATGAGTCTATAAGCTAATTAATAAAGACATATATGATACTACTTTGATGTTACTAACCACTATGAAGGTAGTAACATAGAGTAGTAACATGCACATGTTACTACTCTATGTTACTTCCCACTATGACTAGTCTAATAAAATAAAAGAGGGTAAATTAGATCAGATGAACAAAATTTGAGCGGATGCTCTGAGATTAAATGAACGGATTGGATGCGTGCAATGACGACCCCAAAGTACAATGAAATACGTACACACCAACTTGTATATATATAAGTAGTATAGAAATGATTGATGCAATTGGTATGTTTTTTGTGGACGTGATTGCGTTGGATGTATGGCATTGATTGACTAAGCATGCGTTTCTTTAATTGATGTTGAATGGGCATGTTTCCTTATGAACGTGATTTGTAAATATCCTTGATTGATGCTAAATGGATCTGTTTCCTTACGCGTGTGTGATTGACGCTGCATATGATGATGATCGGTTATGATCTTCTGAACGTTTGATGTTAAAGTAACACCATCTCCAACTCCAATATAATAGTAAAGATTACCATAAATAGGGGTATGCTAGATTGTACTAATGAGCACGCGTGTGCTCCCTAGACGCGTCCCTTGGTAAAAGCCTAAACCCTACCTCTCAGTTAGGATCGATCGAGAGGCCTGGTGGTAGTCACCTCGCCGGCGACGATGAACCGCCGGTTCCTGTACATGCTGGTCAGAGCCTCCCCCTTGTGCGGCTCTTACACGCTGCGACGCACGAACCCGTCCCGCCTTTTCTACCCCATGGACTCGCCGGAGCGAGCGGCGGCGGCAGCGGCAGCAGCAGCAGCTGGAGCTGTGAGGGCGGCGACGTCGAAGGCGGAGGCAACGGAGAGGCCGGTGGAGGACGCTCGACTGCCTCCGGCCACCACGACCTTCCGTTGCTACAACACCGAAAGGCCGCACTTCGGGCTCTTCGGCCGCGATAAGGACAAGATCCTCGTCGTTGACGAGAACGAAGCCGTCAGCCGCGCCGTCGTGTACGACGACGCCTCGCGCTGCATCCACATGTTGCCCAGCCCGCGGGAGCCCAAGATAGAGCCCTTCTCTGTCGCCGTCGGCGACAACCTGTACCTGATGGAGGGGAATCCGCAGGGCGACAAAGATGACAGCGACGAGCACGAGCGATCGCAATACGAAGCTACCGTCGAGGCACTTCTTCCCGGTGGCGAGGACACGTACTGGTGGCGCTCCATCCCGCCGCCGCCCTACGCCGCGCGGATGTGTAATCTCAACGATGACGTCAGGGCCTACGCTGCGGTCGGCGAGTCCAGCATCTGGATGTCCACGGATTTAACCACCAGCACGTTCGCCCTCGACACGGCGAGCGGCGCGTGGAGCAGGGCCGGCGACTGGCCGCTGCCGTTTGTAGGGCGCGCCGAGCACGTCCCGGAGCACGGCGGCCTCTGGTTCTGCCTCTCTGACAGCGGCCTCCTCCACGCGTGGGACCTTCGCGCCGAAGGCAGGCCGGCGGCGCGGCGCACGCGTGGGCATATCGCCGACATGGCCGAGGGGCTCTTGGTTGGATCGGAGGTCGCCCACCTTGGCGACGGGCGGCTCTGCGTCGGAAGGCTGTTTGAGGTAAAACAAGAAGGATCACGCGAGCACTGCACCTGCTGCCGCTACCACTGGAGGCCTTCGCGCGTCTTCGCCATGTTCACCGGCGTGGAGGTCGAGGACGCCGGCGACGGGACGTTACACCTGATCGAGCACAAGTCGTGCAGATATAGCTTAGGCGTAGGCAAGTCCGCCCAGTTTGTGTTCTAGTTTATTTCAGAGCATTTTAGATGGATTGTGTTTTCTACTCCAAAAATAGTTCCAACAAGGGAGAGTGATAATAAGAGAGAGTTGGTAGAAATTGGGATGCATTTTAGATCGTTATAGTTCTTGCAAATCTTAAGAGAGGCTTAAATTTTTAGTTTTATATAGTTAAGAAAAAAAGAAATATAATATGCTAGGATCCAAGAATTGGTAGAAATTTAGAGCTAAACATGCTCGCTAAATGAATTTGGTAGCTCAAAAACTACTGACCTTTTGACCTTTTGAGATTGGCATTGAATTTTGACTAAATATAGAATTATTCTAATTAAATTTCAGATAATCTATATATGCATGCTATTTGTTATAACATATTCTATACGTATCTTGAGCACTAGTTCGAAATCAAATATCCTTATCCTTTAGGTTTTATAAAATCGGATATAAATACCTTAAAACGGATTCGGGGCCAGTTTTGATGCTGAAATTATTCTATTTATTTACACCCCTATACAGAGTTCTTAGTGACTAGTTTTATAGTTTTTATAGGGGGAGACATGTAAAAAGACTGTTGGCAAACGCATAAGCCCTAGCCCTCGTTAGGCAGCCAGAGAAGATCGATCAGGCGGCCGGGCGGTACTCACCTCCCTGCTCGCGGCGACCATGAAGATGAACAGGCGGTTCCTCTACATGTTGGTCAAAGCAGCCTTCGGGGAACACGGCACGTACACGCTGCGCCGCATCAACCCGTCCCGCTTTTTCTACCGCAAGGATTCGCCCGAGCGCGCGGCGGCGGCAGCTGCTGGTGCTGCGAGGGCGACAACACCGGAGGCGGCGGCGACGACGAGGGTGGTGGAGAACGCTCGCCTGCCTCCGCCCACCACGACCATCCGCTCCGACTCCTACGGCCGACCGCGCTGCGCGCTCCTCGGTCGACACAAGGACAAGATCCTCGTCGCCGGCGACGGGGACAAGATCCTCATCGTCGACGACGATGAAGACCCTGTTTTCCGCGCCGTCATCTACGACGACCGCTCGCGCTGCTTCCACGCGCTTCCCAGCCTGCGCCATTGCATAATTGATCCCTTCTGGGTCGCCGTCGGCGACAGCCTGTTCTTTATGGGCGGCTACCACCACTATGACCGCTCCGGCGACGACGATGACAGCTACGACGACGACACCGACGACGATGACAGCAACGACGAAGAAGACGACGAATACGCAGCAACAGTCGATGCGCTTGTTCCGATTGCGACGGCGTGTACTCTTGGCGTGGCGTCCTGCCGCTGCCCCACGAGAGGATGGAGATGAATGGAACTCCGAAAGCAGGGCCTACGCGGCCGTCGGCGAGTCGAGCATCTGGGTGTCCGCGGGGTGCCACGGCACGCTCGCCCTAGACACAGCGAGCGGCTCCTGGAGCAAGGTCGGCGACTGGCCGCTGCCATTCGTGGGGCGCCTCGTGCACGCCCCGGGCCCGGAGCACGGCGACCTCTGGTTCGGCTTCTCAGCCGGCACCCACCTAGAAGCGTGGGACCTGCGAGCCGATGGCGGGCCGGCGTCGCGCCTAAGGTGGGGGGATATGCCCGGCGTGGTCGACGGGAATGTGTTTCCGTCGGAGGTTGCAGTCCTCGGCGACGGCCGCCTCTGCGTTGCCAGGCTGTTCGAGGTTCACAAACCGCCGTCGTCACGCGGGCACTGATCCTGCTGCTACTACCGCACCGGGCAGCACAATAGTATGCTTCCTCGCGTCTTCGCCATGCTCACCCGCGTGGAGGTGCTGGACGACGGCGGCGGTAAGGGGCTCCGCCTGATCGAGCACAAGTCCTGCCGATACAACTTAGGCGTAGGGTGCAGCTTCGCCCTCGCACAGCGTAACTTCGCCCAGTTCATATTCTAGTATTTTTCAAAGGGATTTGTGTCCTGATTTGGTGAGTGCTAGAGGCTATGCTAAAATATGGATTTTTTTCTTCTTTCAAACGGGAATGAACTCATTTAGATGGTAAACTCCATATGTATCTTGTGCAGTACTCCCGTCAGAACATTCAGTGTTGCTGTTGGTCCTGATGTCGTCCCGGGACCATTTTCTTGGTTTCTTGATCCTCTCGTAATGTTTGGAATCACTGCCAACATTGTTGAGCTCCCAAACTTTGAGGGATACTATAGGTACTTCAACAAGCTCAATGGAAAATGACAATCCAGTCGGTGCATAAAGAAGCTGATAGTAGATCACTAGATCTAACAGATGCGTTCAAGTGGATGAACTTTTTTTTTTGAAACTTAAACCATTATATTACGCAAACAGCAGGCCGCCTCATTAAAAACCTTCCAGCCCCCTTAGGTACCCTGGAAGGAAAAGAGTGCGTCTGAAACCTGCTGCCGCCAATCAAATAATAGTTACATCGTTTATGAGCATAGGAAGAATAAAGCTAGGAGGCTCTGCTAGCCAATTACAAGAATTCTTATCTGCATAACAAGCTCTGGCTAGTTCATGAGCCACCTCATTTGCTTCTCTATGACAATGACCATACTCAACTCTACCAATATGAGATGCCAAATCAACACAGTCTGCAAAGATTGCAGATTCTTCACCCCACCAGGCTTCATCACCGTTACATGCATTTATAGTCTCCATCGAATCAGATTCCATGATCACATGTGTACCTCCATAATGATTTACCAACGCAAGCCCTTCTCTCATAGCCAATGCTTCAGCAGTAGCAGACGATGATAGATTTGGGACATACGTACACGATGCCGCCAAGAATTTACCTTGTACATCCCGTATAACGGCAGCAACTGCACCAGCTCGGTCATCACGGTAGAAGGAAGCATCAACATTAACTTTGATCTTCCCAACCTCAGGCATCTTCCATCGATGAATCCCTCTTGGTAATTTAGAAAGGGCTTTTGCAGCATTAGATACAATAGACAGGATGGACATCTTGCACTGAAATATTGGGGGAACCTCCTCGCCATGCGTTCGTCGGCGTCGGATCCACCATAGATACCAACAGGTAGCACATACAAGTTCCTTAAACCCCATCTCTGTGAACCCTGGCACATTGGCATTCAGACCTCGAACAAGATATTCCAGAATAGCCGAGCCAGATCGATCAGACAGAAGAGCCTCGTCAATACAGTTAGTCAACCCCAAAGAAGTCCAAAGTCCTCGCGCTGTATGACACTGAAACAGGAGGTGAGCCATGTCTTCAGGTCCCTGCATACAAATGGGACATTGTCCAGAGGTACCAATATGGCGATTTACCAGGATAGATTTAAGCGGAATAATGCCATGCAGGGCTCGCCATACAAAGATCTTAATCTTGGCCGGGAGTTTTAGAGACCATAGCGTTTTCCAAACAGGATTTAGAGCAGAATGTCCAGGGAGGGCCAACTGATTAGCCCTAGCTCCAAACGCATGCCTCCATTGAAGATAGTAACCAGATCTGACGGAATAGCGTCCATTCTTATTATAGTTCCAGGCAATGAAGTCATCGAACCCATGATGGTTTAGGGGGATTTCCAGAATGCGTTTCACATCAATATCAAAGAAGAGAGAATTTAACAGCTCAATGTCCCAGTAGCCCGTCGTCGGATCAATGAGATCTGCGACCTTAGTGTTAGTGTAGATGCCCGTACCCCGTGGAGTAATGATCTTGCGGGTAGCGCTGGATGGGATCCACGGATCTGAATATATGTGGATGAACTGTTGCAGCGAGGATGCTGATTAAGGATTACACGGAGAGTCCCGCTTGATTACCAAGAAGTCGGTTATTTGTCATAAAGCTGAACTTTTTTGGAAGGCACTTATCTATAAGCGTGCTTGACTCAATCTCAGTGAGTGACCGCTTCAAATACTACACTGGTGGCAAAATCTGTTGAAAGGTTAGTCAACGCGTTCTTACCCAACTTAAGTCAGTTGGTAAGAAATGAATCAATTAATTCCAGTTATTTCATGTTTTCAGTTGTAGGAAAAAGTATAGCTAACAAACACTGCCAATTGGCAGAAGATTATAAGTTTGTCCTAGCTAGTTATATGTCTTCTTTTTTCGCATACATACACCATGTAGAAATCCGGATCGGGTGGTATTCGGTCGCACACATCCATGTTTTTATTCTGACCGTTTGGTTTCAGAGGGAGCGGCGCGAAACTCTATTCTGTGTTGACATCAGGTGACTTTTTGGTCCATGGTGAAATCAGAAGAAGGAATATCATGAAGGCCGGATTGGTGGGCTGGCTAAAGGAGGTTTGAGTCTCCATGATGCTGGGGGATTTGCTTGGCGTTTCGGTGCTCCGCAGCAGTGGTATGCATGTGGGGCGGCAGCACAGGTAGAGTTCAGAGTCTTACATCTCAGGGTGAAAACCCAAGGTCTGGTCTTAACTGGTTGTGTCTAGCAATGATTCTTGTTGGAGGCATTGTTTTGAGAGTGATCTTCAGGGTGAAAACCTAAAACCTTTGGTCGGGCCATGACAGCGCTGGTGCATTGTTCCCTTCTTGGAGGCGTCGCTTTTGGAGAGTCTGTATTTCAGGTGTTGTCACGGTGGTGGTTGTATTGCTGTTGCTAGGTCTGGAATATTGTAGCGGGACTTTTATTTCTTAGTTTTCTTTACTCTTTTTTGGATGTATGCATCTGTACTGCCACTAGGGTGGAGTGTTGTTGCAGAGGCTGGGTGTAATTGGTATCTTTTGATATTAATATATTCCCTTTATCTAAAAAAATAAATCCGCATCAACAATTTGTTGGTATCATGCCACCATTTTTAGACGGAAGGCTCGAAATGAGCCCGGCTTTAACTTAACGAAGCCATCAACCGGCTAGAAATTACACCGAGATTAACAACACACACTTACAACGCGCACACCGAGAAACCAACAACAAGAGACAACACAGAAAACGCCAAGAAGCGCTAGGTTGAGAGAGCCTTGTCTTCTGTTGCACCGGAGAGAGCACTTCTTAGTCCACGCCAACAAAACTCCTACACACCAGAACAGCGGCCCAAGGGGAACTCGACGATGAGCCAGCAGCCTAGCAGAGCTTGAGGATCCAAAGGAGGGGGGTCTTGCAACAACGCCTCCAAGAAGGTGCATGGCACGCGAATGCGTCATCGTCATCGGCAGAGACCAAGGTCCTGCAAAGCTTTCACCCAGACCTCGAACCGCCACCCCCCGAGGTCAGGCTAGGTCAGACCAGAAACACAACATCTTCCACAGGCTTTGGAATAGGCACACCGGAGAAACTACGACTAGACGCCGGCCTAGCAAAGCCCCCAAGGCACTAGGCGGGCTGTCAGCTATCGAAGTAAGCCGTGTAAAAGTACCTCGAACAACAAGATGAGAGGGCTAAAACACCAGCGAGAGATCAAATGGTGATCCACAAGACAATACAAGAGAAGCTTGCCTGAAGCGGGGCCACCAAGGGAAGCAGAATGAGGCGGAGGGACGGAATCCATCAGCTCGAAACGGGGGATCATTTTCGGGACGCCTTCAACAAGGGGACGACACCCAAAAGGGTGACTCCGTCACCGGCAATGGCAAGGCCATGCGCGTAGCTTTCGCCAAGATCCCACCGAGTCAGAAATCTAGACGCTGTCGCGAGGATGCAGAGCGGACAGAACAGAACTCGCTACCGCACCCCCAACCAAGCCACACAACATCTAGCCCCAACTAGAATCACCAGTGCGACCAAGATGGTCGGAGGGAAAACCACAACCGCGAGCGCACCCGCAGCATGGAGAGTGATGCCTACCCCGGCGAGCACAAGCCAGCTCACGGGCCCATCCAGGAGAGCCAGCAGGGATGTCACCCCAACGATGCCCCACCTCCGGAACCTCAACCGAGCTCCGACAAGTCCGAGCGGGCAGATCGCCAAAACCAGATCCCCCGGTCCAGTCCGCGCACGACCACCAACCGCGACGGATGATAGCAGAGGAGGTCCCTGCGTGCAACGCACCAACAGAAACCAATCCAAATCGGCTGGGGCCTCCAGATCTAGATCTAGGCTCGCGGGCCCAGATCGGCCGCCGCCCCCAGAGGACACATCAGTGTTGGCTGACGGAGGCACTGGGTACCACCGCCGTGACCGCTCACCTCGTAGCCTGCCAAGGCGGGATCCGTGCCGGCCTAGGCCGGAGCCGGCGCCCTCCATCGCCACCTGGTCGAGCCCGCCCCGTCAGGCCTCCCAAGCGCACGGGAGAGAGGGAACCGCCGCCGCCAGCACCGCCTGAGCTTTGCCCGGTGGCTCCCGCCGGCGGCGACAGTGGGGGAAGGAGGAAGGAGGGGGAGAGGCTGGGGAGGACGGGGGCGCCCCGGTTGCCCACGGGGGAGGCGACGGAAGCGGGGAGCGGGGAGGCTTTTTCTTCTTCCAACTGGTTAGGTTGTATTTTGCATGCCACCAGAATTTGGAGTAGAAGCAACATAATTAGTGCAGAATTTTTTCATTTCTCGCAGAAGGATTGACCAATGCTACCAATATTATCATGTGACGGCTCAGCAAAGGCTCGGTGACCTACTGACCTTAACAGGCAGATTCATGCATTTGATTGATGATACCCAACAGTTTTATACAGAGGATAGAGGAGCGCCGAATTCTTGTAGGAGTCTTTCTGTCTTGAGGCTGCTCGACTAACCAATTAATGATGAAATTGTGATAAAAAAAATTCCTTAGGATAAAATGTCCTTTTTCAGTGTTATGAAATTAAGCTCTTCTTGGGATATTAGTATATGCTCTTTAGATGAAGGCTTTTTTACGTAGCAAATTCACTACGGGAGACACGGGGTGCGCCGACGGCCCCGCACCGTCGGCACAGGGTGGAGCACCGTCGGCACCGTCTCTGCCGACGGTGACCGTCGGCGTCTTCTCGTCGGCACAGATCGCGTCGGGGGCGGCACGCTCACCGTCGGCGTAGCAGGTCACCGTCGGCACAGTCCTACGCCGACGGCTGGACGGTGGCCGTCGGCCGGCGCATCGTCGGCAGAGCCAACCAGCCGTCACGGGGGCTGCCGTCAACGTCCCCGTCGGTAACCGTCACAGTTTTTCTTTTTTTCCCCGGCAAAACGGCGCATTCGAACGAAAACGCGAACTGGGCCGGCGTGACGGTGTCACCGTCGGCACAGACCGCCATTTGCCTTGGCTGTGCCGACGGTGACACGTCGGCACAGCGCCCAGGTTTTTTCGGATTTTTGCCATTTTGGCTCAATTTGCTCAGAAAATCGCACAAAATGCACATATTATAGCATTGAATATCCAGTAACATTATATAGCACCATAGAGCACAAAGATATCACCGTATAACACCAAATCTCACAAATATAGCATGAAATCTCACAAATAGCACAAATATAGCATACAAGACCATGGTACATATACGGGATCCACTACAAAGATGGAGTGTGTCATCATGTGCTAGTACAATGTAGAAACTATGGTGGTGCACCACCCGGCGGACCCGAGTACTCATCTAGCTCCGCTTGGGTGAAGCGAGGCTGGAATACTTCGACGGTGCTCGGGGAGGTAGAACCACGACGAGAGCCACCGGAAGCAGAACCATGCCGAGGTTCGGCAGAAGCACCAGGAGAATGGCGACCGGGGTGCATCGGCGTACCACAAGGAGTGTCGTTCCCGGATTCTCCCAATCCCTACATGTTGGAGGGAGTTAGCAACTTAGCCATGTAACACCAAGTTAGCAACTTAGCCAAGTTAGCAACTTACCGGGGTCAACTGACGCTGACGCTTGTACATGCAATAGAACTCCTTCTTGGACGGGAACACTGGCGTCGGCCCCGGATGAGGCGGCTCTGGGAGTGGTTCCTCTCGCACTCCAGAACCGAGTGAAACTCTGCAAGAAACGGAAGAGATAGCTCAGATTCAAACATGGGGACTTAAGATGTTTTGCAACCATAGAGATTGAAACTTACCGCCATCTGGTTGCTCGTCCACTGGGCATAGGCATCTCTCACAAGGTCATGCTCCTTAATCTTCTCGAGATACTCCTCGTAAGCTAGTTCATAGGCCTCCTCGAGCTGAGTCTACAATTTCAGAAATAATGTGTCTCATCAACATAGCCATTCAGGAACAAGAGTCAAAACAGAGGATGAAAGTGTGGATGACTTACATCTACCTCTACCCGAGAACGGCATGTAGTCCGCGAGGTAGCGTAGCTGCCGGAGGGGAGGGTAGCCTTGATCTGCGTGAAGTTCCTCTGAGGCTTGAAACCCCCAGCAAGGCAGGCAGGACGTCCATGCGGCCGCACCCCGCCGCATCATCGCCACCTCGTCGACCGGCTCGGTCATAGGGTCCTCCACCTCTGGATGGAGCTTGGCGTACTCCTCGCAGTATTTTTCCTTGCTCTCTTTGGCCTTGCCGTAGTACATCTCAGGCGCGGGCCGAGGCTCGTTCGGACCCGGCGTCACCACCTTCATGTGTGTCCACGCTTCCATCTGACCAACTTCCCTCCCGAGCTTCTTCCCCTGCATCACAAAACAAATGTTATGCATGTCATCGAAAATCAAAAAAATGCAGCTTGTTCCATTTTTGTATGTACCAGACGGTCCCGATAGCGATCGGTGCGCTGCTCCCACCGTGTGTTCCCTGATTCCCACGGTTGGCCTTGTTCCGGTCGCTCACGGCCTTGAAATCGGGGTTTTCGCCGACCCAATTCTTGACCAACTCCATGAAGGCGGCCCTCTTATTATCAGCCCAATGTGCATGCCACACAAGTTTTGGGGCCATTCCCTAGATCCGATGCTCGATTTCTGAAGAAACCCTAGTTCTGTTGACCGCGCCGTCTACCCCTTTGACTGCATCCCATCGGGGGTCCCCTGGTGGGCCTCCATTTGAGCTTGGTTAGGTCATAGGTACATGTGGAAACAAGGATCATCCCATATGATCACAAGGTTCTCTCCGGTTCACCTCCGAGGGAGGGAGTCCTGTGCCCAGGAAAGTCCGAGAAGCCGGACACACCGGGGGGTAGCATTGGATGTAGAACCATCACAAATCACTTATGTGCATGCCATGTGGACACACACAAGTTTTGGGGCCATTCCCTAGATCCGATGCTCGATTTAAGAAACCCTAGTTCTGTTGACCGCGCCGTCTACCCCTTTGACTGCATCCCATCGGGGGTCCCCCCGTGTGCCTCCATTTGAGCTTGGTTAGGTCATAGGTACATGTGGAAACAAGGATCATCCCATATGATCACAAGGTTCTCTCCGGTTCACCTCCGAGGGAGTTCCCCCTATACATGCAGAATCTGTAGGAACCCCCGTCCGAGAAGCCGGACACACCCGGGGGTAGCATTGGATGTAGAACCATCACAAATCACTTATGTGCATGCCATGTGGACACACACAAGTTTTGGGGCCATTCCCTAGATCCGATGCTCGATTTCTGAAGAAACCCTAGTTCTTGACCGCGCCGTCTACCCCTTTGACATCCCATCGGGGGTCCCCGGGGCGTGTGCCTCCATTTGAGCTTGGTTAGGTCATAGGTACATGTGGAAACAAGGATCATCCCATATGATCACAAGGTTCTCTCCGGTTCACCTCCGAGGAGTTCCCCTATACATGCGAATCTGCCTAAGTGTAGGAACCCCTGTCCGAGAAGCCGGACACACCGGGGGGGTAGCATTGGATGTAGAACCATCACAAATCACTTATGTGCATGCCATGTGGACACACACACGTTTTGGGGCCATTCCCTAGATCCGATGCTCGATTTCTGAAGAAAACCCTAGTTCTGTTGACCGCGCCGTCTACCCCTTTGACTGCATCCCACCGGGGGTCCCCGGTGGGCGTGTGCCTCCATTTGAGCTTGGTTAGGTCATAGGTACATGTGGAAACAAGGATTATCCCATATGATCCCAAGGTTCTCTCCGGTTCACCTCCGAGGAGTTCCCCCTATACATGCAGAATCTGCCTAAGTGTAGGAACCCCCGTCCGAGAAGCCGGACACACCGGGGGGTAGCATTGGATGTAGAACCATCACAAATCACTTATGTGCATGCCATGTGGACACACACAGTTTTGGGGCCATTCCCTAGATCCGATGCTCGATTTCGAAGAAACCCTAGTTCGTTGACCGCGCCGTCTACCCCTTTGATCGCATCCCATCGGGGTCCTTGGTGTGCCTCCATTTGAGCTTGGTTAGGTCATAGGTACATGTGGAAACCCTTTCCCGCTCTTTTTTTCCGCCCACCCTTTCCCGCTCCTTCTCTCCCGCCTTTTTTCCCGCCCACCCTTTCACGCTGCTTCTCTCCCGCCCTTTTTTCCCCCCTTTCCCGCTCCTTCTCTCCCGCCTTTTTTTTCCTCCATGATTTCCCGCCAAGTTTTCCCGCCCACCCTTTCCCGCCCATTCCCTCCCGCCAAGTTCTCCCGCCGTTTCAGCCCCTTGCCGGCCTATATATAGCCATGTCTTCTCCACTAACAGCACCAGCAACATTTCTCCCTTCATCGCTTCTCTCATCCAATAGAACCACAAAATCCTCTGAGCTGCTGAGATGGCTCCTCGTCGCCGTAGCAACACGTGCTTCATCGGCGTTCGCCTGCGGCCTGCGGGACATTTCGCGGCTGAAATCACCGCCGGTGGTACGCGTGTGTGGCTCGGCACCTTCTACACGAAGGAGGCTGCTGCCCGCGCACGACGTTGCGGCTTGGAGGTTTGGCCGGCCGCGCCACGAAATGAATTTCCCGAGGTCAGGTCTCGACGGAAAGTCTCTCTACCGAGCTCACGCTCACGGGTGAAGCGCGGCGGTATAGGGCTGGCCACGGCGGATTGATACCACCGAGGCGGACGAGCGTTCATGGCACGGTGGGCGCAGACCATCCCGAGACGTCGAGGCAACGCGCGCATTCGGAAGGAGAAGCAGACGTACGGAGAGAGAGGAGGGCGGGAAAGCGAGGCCGAGGTTGAAGCAGAGTACGCCAAAGGAGAGGCGTCGACATGGGGAGAATGATGAACGGTGGTCGTGGAACCTCACAACCACCGCTTCAGAGGACACCCCCAGCGAGGATGAAGATTTCGACTTCTCTGATTAATATGTGTGTGAGTCCGTGTGTCTAGCGGGTCATGTGTCGACCCAGTGTTAAGTGATTTGTTCGTGTGTGGGTGTAGTTCTTGGGTCTAGTTCTTTAAGTGTTTTGGTTCCTGTGTGTGGGTGTAGTTTCTTTAAGTGTTTTGGTTCCTGTGTGTGGGTGCAGTTCTTTAACTGTTTCGGTTCGTGTGTGGGTCTAGTTCTGTAAACGCTTTGGTATGTGTGTGAGTCTATTTATTTAAGTGTTTTGTATCGTGTCTGGGTCTTAAGTTCTTAAGTATATCACTTTTGTGTCCTTATACCACCCTTATACATATATAGGTTTCCCGCAAAGGGGTTCGCCAAACTAGCAGTAAGAAAGAAATAAACAAATAAAAATGATTGGGATTATCAATTATATGTAGTAAAAAATGTTAAATAAAAAATGTTAAATAAAATTGATCGGCTGTGCCGACGGCCGAGGTTGTGCCGTGGGCCACCGTCGGCACAATAGGAGAAGGGACCCAGTTGTCAGGCTCTGGGCCGACGGCCGAGGTTGCGCCGTGGGCCACCGTCGGCACAGCATAGACGGCGCCGTGACAGCGTAACGGCTGGGCCCACCTACCAGCGCCTGTGCCGACGGGTAAGTCTGTGCCGACGGTGACCTTCGGGCGCTCTATTTTTGTGGCGACGGCCATGGTTGCGCCGACGGTGACCGTCGGTGTAGCTTGGAGTGTGCCGACGGCCGGCCTATGCCGACGGTCAACTCCGTCGCCGGTCGACGAGGGCTTCTGTGCCGACGGCCCCGACATTTGGCCGTCGGCACATCGCGTGGCCGTCGGCACATGCCGGCTCTCCCGTAGTGATTGGTGGTTTCTGTGTGAAAACATTGTTATTTGGAGTTGTGATGCATCTAATAAAACCTTGAAGAACTTATCTAATCTGACAAAGTTTTGTATTGTTCAAAAGAGGTCGTGAAAAGATGAGAGCATTAAGCGGTCAATATTCACACAGAGAAAAATATTTGCAAACTATTTCTGTGGACCTCCTTCGTAAAGCTGTAATTTATGATCAAAAATTTGTATCATCCTAATCTTTCAATCCAAATAAATATTTTTATTTAAGAATTTACCGGCCATGCTCCTCTTTCATGATGGTGCTGTGTTTGTTTTGCAATTTTAAGATTTGGTAAATTCGTTTATTTGCTCTTTCATACTTGTCTAATTTGGAATATATGTATCACTTTGTGGGCGCTATTGAAGAATTTGCATCAAGTTTTTGACATGCTATGAAGAATTCGGTATCTTCTTTTATCACTAGAGCTGATTTAGATGCCTCATCGGATATCTTATCTCATCTGCTTTGATGCCTTGATGGTGATATTGAATAAAGTGAATACAAGGAAATGGTTTGTGGTAACATCCGGATGCCCATGGGTAGAGAAATAACAGATCTGTGAGAATATCCGCAACTTCTTTTGTAGAGGTAAAATAGTACAAATCTTTCTAATAGGTCACTGGTTTCCTTTTCACTAGCATAGGTTCACTCTGAAGGATATCCGCTACATAAGTTGTTTATCAATTCAATGATGTAATATATTCACTCTAAAGGATCCATGTTCAGTCAATTGTTTATATGTTGATGTAATTTGTGAATTACTGACCATTTGAAATTTTCCTTCAGCTATTTGATATCTAGCCCACCCAACTTACTTAGGACAAAAGGCTTTGATATTGATAATTTTAACTACTTAGCAAGGTTGCTCTCCATGTAGCTCAAAACATCAGGGCATTATGCACATGCAATGCTTTTCGAAGTTATTTTCAGTAAATAAATATGTGCAATTGCCATCTGTTGCTAAGTTGTACCTATGAGCCGGCAACAAACACTGCACCGAGAGCACCTCCACCTCCATGGCCCTGCTGGCCGGACCTAGCCCTACACTATGTAAAAGCTGGGATCCGCGGTTTCCCCAACCTTCTGCCGCCACCAGATCGGCCGCCGGAGGCTGAGGAAACCATGAATCACCGGCGAGTGAGGTGGGAAGACGGGGTGGTTTCAGAAATCGCATATCTCGCTACAGTGGAGAGATGAGCATCCAAAGTCGCTCTATGCCATGACACAATGCCTGGATGCCTCGGTGACATGTCAGCTGTTGAACTATTTCGCGAAACAAAAATGAGGCGCTTGCAAAATCGCCTAACAAAATGACATACCTAAAGCACGTCACATGGGGAAATGAAAACGGATAGACAAAAGGTCGGTGCAGCAAAGCGTGCAAAGTCTTTGTATAATATAAATACTACCTCTGTCCATAAAAGGATGTCGATAATTTATCTAAATTTAAATATATGTAGATACTTTTTAGTACAAGATACATCCAAATTTAGATGAATCTTTCGACATCCTTTTATAGATGGAGGTAGTATTATATTATATGTCACAGATTTCACCACCAGGTGAAATTCACTGTTTTTTTTTGCAAATTGAAATTCACTGTTTTTAGTTGCGTTAAGCGGACATGTATGGTGGCCCACACGCCATTTGCTATTTGGTCAACAGCGCAGGCTGGGAACTCGCGGCCAGCGGCCAGCGGCAAGCGGCATATACAGAGCTACAGAATAAAAGGCTCCACCATCTTCTGTTTCTCCCCTGTCCCGTCCGGAACAACACGCCAAGCAAGCGCACACACCACAAGAGTATACTAGCCCGATCGATGGCGTTTCCGGCGGCGAGCGGAGCAGCCCCACCGGCGCCGCTGCCGGTGGTGGGGCATCAGTTCTGCGCGCCGTACGTGGTGCCGCTGACTGTGACCAAGAAGGCCCTCAGCATCTCCGACGGAGACTTCGCCATCACCGACGCCAACGGCGCCCTCGTGCTCAAGGTCAAGGGATCCATCTTCAGCATGCGCCACCGCCGCGTCCTCCTCGACGCCGCCGGCCAGCCCCTCCTCTCCATGCAAGAGAAGGTACTCTGCCTGCCACTCTGCCAATTTGTGTTTCAACTTCTTCCCCGTCCGCGATGCTCAAATTTCCGTAGACGAAATCAACTGTCAGATGCTTTTCTGTTACCAAATCGCATGTTTATTTTGTTTGTGAATGCGTTCAAACGACAGAGGACGGCGGATTCTCAGATTTGTTCTTTCTTTCGGAGAAGAGGAAATTTCTTCGCACAATCATATTCAGTCTTACTTCGCATATCTCTATACTGAGTCGTTAGCAAATTATGTAGTGTTGAAGTGGACCAGATTGGGACACAATAGGAGGAGTAATTTTCTTTCTCTGCATCGTCTATGTCGCCACTTCAAATCAAATTAATGCAGTATGATAAGGACGGCTAAATAAGGAGCTGTGGACTCCAGGCAATGAAAGCGCGTTGCCTGCTTTTTTTTAGAGCAAGCGTGGTCTGTTTGATTTGCTTACTTTTATTTAGGGCAAGCGTGGTCTGCCTGCTTTTCTGTTTGGATGCGGAAAAATTGAGCGCGGGAGGGGAGTATATATTTCTTCAGAAAGTCTGAATTTTATTTCGTAGCAACTTATAGTCGCAGTCCCGTTGGAGTAGGCGTACGTGGTACTCCAGTTTTTAATAGTTCAACTCTATAAACAAAACACCCAGTCTCAGTCAAGTACCACTGCCACTACAATGAATGTCAATATGTTAACTGGAGTGCTGTTTCAATCACATGATCAGGTATTCAGTATGCACCACAGATGGGAAGTGTTCAGAAGGGACAGCTCAAGCGCAAGCGATCTGCTCTTCAGCGTGAAGAAATCTTCGTTGATCCAATTCAAGACAGAGATGGATGTCTTCTTGGCTGGAAACACCGCGCAGCAGGTGTGCGACTTCAAGATCAAGGGCAACTACTTCGACAGGTCCTGCGCCTTCTATCTTGGCGACTCCACCACAATGGTAGCCCAAGTAAGTGCCAGAATTGGTTCAGATTTCTTAATTACCATCCTGTTCTGAAGCTTCCTGAAACATTTGGCTGATAAATTTAACCATCATGTGCCACTGCAGATGAACCGTAAGTTCACTGTTTCGAATGTGCTGCTCGACAGGGACACATTTGTGGTTACCGTGTTTCCGCATGTCGACTACGTGTTCATCGCGACTCTTGTTGTGATCCTGGATGAGGTTCACAGGGAGAAGTACGATGGATGAGCGAGATGGTACACTAAGCTTCCTTTGAGCGCTGGCAGTGTCGTGTCATCTCAAGTTACTGTTGTGTGTACCTGACCTGATCGAGGGTTGCATGTATTGTATTAGCCAGCTTGTTGAGCTGTCTGAACCATGCTGAATTGTGATGGTCTGCAATAATGGGAGATTTGATAATAACCTCTCCAGAACGCATGACTTTGATTGGCATGTTTAACAGAATTGTCAATGTGTAAGTAAGAAATGAGCACATAAATAGGCAGAATTGCCCTTCAGCTTAAAAGAAGCACATACGCTGCTCCAGCCACACAACTATCCTGTCGAAACTGACATCAAGTATGTGTACACATACGCTGTTCAAACTGACAGCAAATATGTGTCCATTTCAAACAGAAGAAATGCTATAATTCTGCTGCAATGTGAACATTCCGAAAAAAATACAAAGTGACAACAAATAATATAGTTCAACTAAGTTCTTCGATGGCTCTTGCTGCAGAAGTTCTCAGTGACATGGATTAGCAAAAGCACAGCATTTTATAGAAGCTCTGAAAAATAGTAACATAAAACTAAAGATGCTGAATTTGAACTCGCCATCATTAAATTTTCTTCTAGTCATAAGTTGACACATGGCATGGTCCTCGCCTCCCCTCCGTCCATTATGCATGATTTCAATGAAACATTTTCGGTGTTGTCTAGCTATTTTCATCTCTTCCCGAGCTGGAGGTTTTCCTCCACGCACACTAATTTCTCCACGCTGCACTGGCTGGTAGATGTACCTAGAAATGGGAATTGGGAATTGTAGTTGGATCAAGTCAGCTAGCTGAGAATGAACAAGACTGGTCACATGGCAGCCAAACCTCAAGCTGAAACATACAGCCCATTCATACGGCTCTAGAGTCTAGAATATGGATGCTTCCATTAGAACTCTGCTTGCTACGGTTCTGTCCGTGTCATGGTCACTGCAAAGGCATATTTGTTTCTGGAATCTGATTGCTGCCTTCAAGCGGTGGTGCAGGATATTAATTGATAGGGTTTCTTTGGACAGAGATTTGGTGCACATGAGCACCAGTGATTCCTTTGCAGAAAAGTAATTAAAAATCATATTTCTAAGTTTTAGAAAAATCTGAAAATAAATCATGATGTAGTCAGTATTGTATCCCACGAACGTGTAAATTTTCAACTGAAAATAACGTGTATTTTGGACCGCACAAAAATAACAAATATGTGGATCTGAGTATAGTGATTCAAATCTCCAAAAAAATCAGACTTTGTCATTTTTGTGTAGCTCAGAAAACAAAACATTTGTAATTTTTTGAAATATATAAATATAATTTTTTAAAATTTTAATATAATAAGAGCACTGGTGCCCATGATCCAAAAGAACTTTTCGGATTTCTTCAGGATAGCAAGGAGCAGCACCTTTGGTGTGTCACGATTCAGCGTCTTCTACTCAACGAATACACGCTCTGAAATTCATGGTTGTTATTGATTTGACTTCACAAATGAATATTACACGGACCAATACTCAGACCGGTAGAACCGAGAGTTCCGCCAGCGAGAGTTCATGATTGTACTTAACTTGTTGTGTCTACAATTGTTTTTATAAGGATTATTGTGGAGAAATTGTATTCTAAAACCATGAAGTATGTTGACATAACAATGAGCAATTCACGACACGAGAGCCCTATATTGTTGCCACCAGACCTTGAATTCGAACGAGCAGTACAATCATTCTTATTTCCATCGAATTCAGAACGTTGGAGGTTCCAAGGGTAGTCGGCCCATCATAGCGTTGCGCCTTGAAGCCTCACTCGGCGTCCGGTGTGACGGTCGACATCACGCCGGAGACCTGAAGCACGGATATGTTGTAGGGCGCCCCCGTACACGGACTTGACGAAGAAGGCAGCCTTCCCGACACCGGCACCGGTCGCCCGCCATGGGCAGGAAGCCGATGCCGCTTGCGTCGGAGAACTTGACGATCCTCACCATGCCGTAGACCCCGGGCGCGCCACCGCCGGCGTCGTGGAACAGGGTGGACACCAACGTGGATCCGCCGAGGTGGAGGCGCTGCAGCTCGGCGTCGTCTTAATAGCAGTCGCGGAGGACGTGCAGTGAGAGGTGGCCCCAGACCGCCTCGCGCGTCATAGTCTTGACCGACACCATGGCGGTGTCGTTGAGGGCGAGGACCGTGATGGGGCCGTCGCTGCGCTTGTAGATGTCGTCGGCGAGGTGCGCGGACGTGAGCAGGCTGCTGAACTCGCCGAGGTCCGGGTACGCCGCGAGGATGGCCGTGATGTTCTGGGCGGCGTAGCACCCCGGCAGCGACCCCGAGATGAGGACGAGGAGGAGCACGGCCAAGGAGTGCTTGGCGGTGACAGTGAGGACGACAGCGACCGGCATTGTGTAACTGCCTGATGCAACTCGTCGCCGGTGATTCTTCTTGGCGCCTTTTTTTTGGTTTATGGAAGGAGGGGAGTGAGTGTGACATACTACCTCCATCCCAAGGTTTAAGACTTTTTTTTTTGAAATATAAAGTTTAACCAACTATTTAGAAGAATCTATGAATAAATATGATATTTTGTAGATACCATATGAAATATATTTTATTATCTATCTAATGATATTGATTTTGTACTTTTCATGTTAATGATTATTGATAAAAATTTGGTCAAATTTAACACAGCTTGACTGTCTGAAAAAATATAGACCTTAAGTCTTGAGATAGAGGTAGGAGTGCAGTGCATTGCCACTGGTTTTATTACAAACAAATGATGCTGGTACGTACATAGCAGCTTGGCAGAGTCTAGTATTCGGCTAGTTGGGCGTTGATAGAGCGCGCGGCCAAGGTTCAAGATTTTAGAAAACAAGGTTTAACTTTGTAAACCCTGTGTACTGTTTTTTTGTTTAACAATTGTTTAGTTGCTCACCACGGCTACCACATGGTCCTATGTACTGTTTGGCTCTCTAGAAAAACACTTATGTATAAGTCCTGATTTTTTGAAAAGAATATTTGGATCCACAAAAATAGAATATATATATCTGTGGAAATTATAGAACCTAGTTGTTTTATTTTTATTTCAATGAACCTCATGGAGTATATATGGAGCACAAGACTTAGAGGACAAGGAGGCTATTTATGGCTTGGAATACAAGATGATTTTAGGATTCAGTCTATATCTCTAAGCACCATGTCGTACCTTTTTTTTGCGAATTAAGCCATGTCGTACCTATATTCTAACAATATCTACCCAACATTGTACATAAAAATGAGTTGATTAAGAGGAAGAAACCCTCAACCTAAGTATTGTTAAAACCAAATAGGAAAAAAATGAGTTGAGTAAAGGAACCGCTCGTGCGCTTTTTCATTCAGTTTTATTGAGTTTCAGTCTGTCGAACCAAACGGAGATGACACTTGCTGAAACCATGTGCAACGAATCTTGTAGCAGAAAATCGACAACATCAATGTGCACCGGACCTCGCGCACACGGAAGAAAAGCTACAATTTGTGAGGTACTCTTTGAGGTTGAGAGCACAAGGAGCGTAGGTCAGTGGAGTAGCTCTCTGTTTTTTTTTTTTTTTTTTTTTTTTAACATAGCAGTGTCTCTTTAGTCCACCATGCGCATGAATGGCTAGTGTCTAGCCATTTTCATCTCCAAGGCAGTTTTCCGGCCAGGATTTTCCTCCACCTACATCAATTTCTTCACAGTGCACCCAGCCAGTAGGTATACCTCCAGAGGAGAATTAGCATTATGCAGGTGCAACTTGATCAACTCAAGCTGCTGGGAATAGAACAGGACCGACCACACATAGCAGGGTGCGTGTATGTTCACTTGGGTATACTACAGGAATGGGAGACTATGCCGAGGGCCAGGCTATACGCCGACGGCCAAAAGTCGGGGCCGTCGGCGTATGGCCTGGCCAGGCCAGCATGTCCTTTCAACCCTCGGCGAAACGTGGCCGTCGGCGTAGCGACCTCTACGCCGAGGGCAGCCCTCGGCATATCTTTGGCCCTAGGCGTAGACAGGGCTACGCCGACGGCCACCCTCGGCGTAGCCATTTTTTAAATTTGTCTAATTTTGTAAAAATCATAACTAATTCATATGATGTCAGAAAAATGCGTATGAGCTATCAAAATGTTCAGAAAAACATCCTCTATCAGTTTATGTCAAAATCATGCATATTTGAATCATGTAATAGAAAAATTTCAATCACTTTATTATATGTTCTCAGGTTCCCGTTTTAGCCAGATGGCAATTTAAACGAAGTCAGAAAATCTCGCGGAGCCGCATGGCATCATTTTATGTGTCCTAGTAACCACTCCAAAAGATGGAATTGGGATACGGCAATTATTTTAGAAAACCCTTCACGAACAGGGCTATCAAGTCCGGAGTTCTATGGCTTTTAGGGCAAATGAGTAGGAAACGGCCCGTGACACCGCATAGTTTGTCGGAACGAGGCAATATTTGGCACGTGCGTGGTACCTGGGATGGGAAGCAAGGCCCCGGGAGCGGATTTCCAATCCGACCCATGGGCGATGGTTTTTTCATTTTCGGGATGCCAAAACGGGTTTTTTGTGAAGGAACTACATGAGGCGCATTTTAGTATTGCGCGAGACCTCCGCGTAGTGGTAGGACACCGCCTTCGCACCACATATCACATGCCATATGTGCGCGCTAGCTATATGGGAATCCATGCGGCATCCTGCGGTGTCCCGCCGAATCCGCTGGAAAGTGACCGGATTTGAACTAGGACTACACTTTCCGTCGCTCAATAAATTCCGCAAAAATGTTTTTAGGTCTATGACATATCAGTTTGTGCTAATTTTTGTCCGTTTAGCGATGGTAAACGGGTGCACCAGCGCGCCCACGGCCATACCGCATCTCCAGTGCCCGTTTGGCCAATCGACAATTTAAACAAAGTCGAAAAATCCCGCGGAGCCGCATGGCGTCATTTTATGTGTCCTAGTAACCACTCCAAAAGTCGGAATTAGGATACGGCAATTATTTTGGAAAACCCTTCAAATAGGGCTATCACGTCCGAGTTCTATGGCTTCTAGGGCAAAGAGGAACGACCGTGACACCGCATAGTTTGTCGGAACGAGGCCATATTTGGCACGTGCGTGGTCCCTGACATGGGAAGCAAGGCCCCGGTAGCGGATTTCCAATCCGACCCATGGGCGATGGTTTTTTCATTTTCGGGGTGCCAAAACGGGTTTATTTTGTGAAGCAGCTACATGGGGTGCATTTTAGTATTGCGCGAGACCTCCACGTAGTGGTAGGACACCGTCTTCGCACCACATGTCACATGCCATATGTGCGCGCTAACTATCTGGAATCCATGCGGCTTCCTGTGGTGTCCCGCCGAATCCGGAAAGACGATTTGAACTAGGGGTACACTTTTCGTCGCTCAATAAATTCGAGAAAATGTTTTTAGGTCTATGACATATCACTTTATATGCTAATTTTTTTCCGTTTAGCGCGATGGTAAACGGGCGCACCGCGCACCCACGGCATACCGCATCTCCGTGGGGTTTTGGCCAAATGGCAATTTAAACGAAGTCAGAACCGCATGGCGTCATTTTATGTGTCCTAGTAACCACTCCAAAAGTCGGAATTAGGATACGGCAATTATTTTGGAAAATCCTTCACAAAAGGGCTATCACCGGAGTTCTATGGCTTTTAGGGCAAATGAGTAGGAAACGGCCCGTGACACCGCATAGTTTGTCGAACGAGGCCATATTTGGCAGGTGCGTGGTCCCTGGGATGGGAAGCAAGGCCGGGAGCGGATTTCCAATCCGACCAATGGGCGATGGTTTTTTCATTTGGGCCAAAACGGGTTTATTTTGTGAAGCATACATGAGGCGCATTTTAGTATTGCGCGAGACCTCCGTGTAGTGGACACCACCTTCGCACCACATATCACATGCCATATGCGCGCTAGCTATCTGGGAATCCATGTGGCTTCCTGCGGTGTCCGCCGAATCCGCTGAAACCGACCGGATTTGAACTAGGGGTACACTTTCCGTCGCTCAATAAATTCCGCAAAAATGTTTTTATGTCTATAGCACATCACTTTATGTGCTAATTTTTGTCCGTTTAGCGTGTTGGCGAACGGTGCACCAGCCCGCCCGATACGGCCATTTCGCATCTCGCGAGGGGGCTGTTTTGGCCACATGGCAAATTGGGCGTCATATTTGGATTACTCTAATTTTTAGGTTCAAATGATGATATGTATGTTATATTTAGATTCCTCTCATTTTTCTGATCGATTTAGACATATTATTTGTGGAATTTTGATTTTCCGATTTAAAGATATTAATTATTCAATATTAAATAGAAAAAGACCAAAAAATAAAATCATTTATTTTTATTTGAATTCAATATTATTATTACTTATATATATTCATTGTTGTCTACTTAAGTAATTGTTTGTGATTCGAAAATAAAGAAGTGTGCATCACGGTTCAAGGGTTAATAGGGTTGATATGCTATTATTATCAGCAAGAGGTGTCAATTCTATAATGGAAGCTCATCCGAATGGAACCAAGAAGTTAAGCGTGCTGAGGCTGGAGTAGTGCGAGGATGGGTGACCGACTGGGAAGTTTAACCATGATTGTAATTTGACATAAGATTAAGTGTAGTTAGAGTTAAAAGTGTATTGGGTGAAAGATAAACAAGTAAAAAAAGAAAAAAAAGAAAAAAAAGAAAAAAGAAAAAAATTGTGTAAAAGAAATTAAAATTTTAAAAATTTAAATGTCTATGCCTAGGGTTTTGCCGTCGGCATATAGAAAAAAATATTTTTTTTCAAACTTTTTTTTTAAAATTTTTTTGGAAACGGGAAATTTGAATTTTTTTTAAGTCTATGCCGAGGGTTTTGTCGGTGTTACGCCGAGGGCCGGGCTATGCCGACGACGATAGTGGCTTTGCCGAGGGACTTACACGCCGAGGAGCTATGCCGAGGGCGGCCCTCGGCATAGCCTACGCCGAGGGCCAAAGCATGCTACGCCGAGGGTTACCGGCCCTCGGCATATAGCCCCATTCCTGTAGTGGTAGATCTATTTAAACACGGTTTCACACATACTGGACTGCACACAACATGCTAAAATGCGACCGACCGATCACATTCATGGCTGGGAAACATCAAGCTAGTTAGCTGAGATGTAAATCTGGTTCCATACTGTCTTCAAGCGGTGGGTGGATATCAATTCCACAAGCCTAAATTGATCTGCAGGTAATTGCGGGTTTCTTCAGGATATCAAGGAGCCGCCCCTTTGGTGTGTTGCACGTACCATTCATCATTTTCCTACCCAGCTAGCCTAAGACATGCTTTGAAGCTCATGAGTCCGATTAATTCGAATATCCGCACGTAAAGTTTACACGGACCAATTGATCGAGCGTTCCTAGGTCGGGAAACATGCTCCGGACGGGGCCTCTTTGATTTGCATCTCTACTACTTAGGGCGTGTTCGGAAACGGTCTAGATTCACGAAATCTGCAAATCCAGCTTCTTAAAGCCAGTTCCAGCGTCGCTACTGGAGCCGGAAACGTTCGTTGCAGCTCCTGCTTTCCTACTAGGCTAAAAGCCCGTTTCTCACAGCTGGTCCAGCCAAAGCCCAGTTCGGATGGTAGGTAATTGAGCCCACAACCACAAGACCAGCTCGATGCAGCTCCTCGTTGACCTTTTTCTTTTCTTTCCTGGTTGTCTTCCCCGCAGATTCCCCTCGCCGCCCAGACCCTCCCCGCCGATTCCCGTCCCCACGCAGACCCTCCCGGTCGATTCCCCCCACCCGGCACTCTCCACCGCCCTACATTGGCGAGGAACACGTACGGACGGATCCCGCCGCCGCAGCGGCCTCGCCCAAGAGCGACATCGCGGCGTCCAGGAGCAGCTATAGGTCCAAGGAGGTCGGGGGAGCTGCTGCTGGACGGATTCGGGGGGAGCGGCGGCATGATTTCTGCGGCTAACGACGGCGCGACGAGGACGTCGGGTGAGTTGCCGTTGCGGCTACCGCTGACGGTCGGACGGTCGCGTGGAGTAGGCGGCGGGCGACCTCAGGGATGGGCATGGGAGCGCGAGGAAGATGGGAAAGGTTGGCTCGGGGTTGTCGACGACGGTGGCGACAGGGGCAGCGACGGGAGTGTGGCGGCGGGCTTGATGTGCCAAGTACAGCTATGGATTGGGGAAATTTCTTTATGTGAGTTGAGCGGAGGGTGATGGGTTCAGAGCGGACGAACCGTTAACTTTCACTTGGCGGTGGCATTTTGCTGTAAAATGACCTGCTCCGCGTTTTGCAACTCCACGGAACTGCCAAACCCCTGCTTCGCGTTTTGTGCATGAAAATAGCCCAGATCCGCGGAGCAGTTGTGTTCGGTACTGCTCCGGACAGGAGTTTTGTGAATCCAGAAGCCAGAGGACTGCCGAACACGCCCTTACTAGTAAAAATGCTCGTGCGTTGCCACGGGTGCGGTGCATAAATGTAATACAACCTTGTAACGACATGTCATATTTGTTGCAAGCTGCATAAACAATTTGTTGCCTCTTTTTCCTTTGATATTTGTGTAAACAAATTGTTGTCTAAAATCATAAATTCAATCACCTGCAATTTTGATTTCCTTAATTTCCGTTGTTGTGAATACAATTGATCTTGAGTCCCGAAACAAGTTACAAATTAGTTTTTCAAGATGTAAGAAGAATGCATATACATGGCTTGTCTGCACCTGGATTCCGTTGTTGTTGCATGTTTTCAAGATGTAGAAGAGTGCATTTACCGAGGCTCGAGCTGGGCAGCCACCGCTGCGTGCCCACCAGGCGGGGCAGCCACACGCTCCACCACCAGCGACCAAGGCCGCACCGAGGTAGTGTGCCCCAGCGCAACACGCCTCTTGGCACCACCCCTCCACCGTCGAGCGGGAGCAGCGACCGGCGCACAACCTGCACGAGCATATGGTGGTCGACGGCGATCGTCTGGAGAGGAGGGCCACGCCCGCCGCCATTGCCCCGGCCACCGCTGTCACCACCTGGGTTACGGCCATGGCCATCGCCTGCCGAGGGCCGGCCGGCATCTCCACCTGTGTCTTCCACGCGTACAATATGTACCGTGTCATCGTAGTCGAGCAGGGCGACTTCCTCCGGTATCAAAGCCTCCACAGGAAGCAGCAGATCATCACCGTCATCGTCGAAGACCAGAGGCTCCGCAAGCCAAAGCTGCTAGGAACGAGGGAGCCCGGAGAGGTTGTCCGAATGAAATATTTAATTGGGTCAAAGGCTTTATGTATGGATGGAGTGTGGGAATTAGAGTTAATGATGATGTTGTCCAATATTTTCATATTAGAAAGGGTTTGAGGAAGGAGGTCCTTTATCACCTATGCTTTCTAGTATTATCGCAAATATGCTCGCCATTCTAATTATGTGGGCAAAAGAGGATGTACAGGTAGGAGGACTCATCCCTCATCTTGCTGAGGGTGGGATTTTGATCCAACAATAAGATGTTGGTACAATCCTTTTTCTGGAGCATGACTTACAGAAAGCGGTAAATATGAAGTTGATATTATGCTTGTTTGAGCAACTGTCGGGCTGGAGATAAATTTTCACAAGAGTGGGATTTACCGTTTCGGGGAAGGAAAACGAGGATGAGCACTTGTATAGAAATATTTTTGGGTGTGAATATGGGGTACTCCATTTAGATATTTGGGAATCCCAATCCATCATAGGAAACTAAAAAAAATGGAGTGAAATCGAGTAGAGGTACTCTTTCAAGAAAAGCTAGGATGTTGGCAGGACAAGTTACTATCATATGGGGATAGACTTGACCTTGTCAACTCGAGTATGCATATGTTTATGTTGTCTTTTCTAGAGATACCAGTGGGTGTTCGAAAGAGACTGGATTTCTATCGAAAGTAGTAAAAAGGATAACCGATTTCTTCATCATCTCTCCCCCCCCTCCGTTAAATGGAACAACTGTTGTGCTATACCTTGGATGGCCTTATATATCGGTATATACTAGATTCAGAATACAATACTTACAATGGTTTAATTTATTTGATCATTTACGTTTTACCTGAGCTCCCTCTCCGTTCACTCTAGACCAATGAGTAAGCAATAAAGCTCTTATTACCTGCATTTTAGAAGAAGATACTGCTCTTTTATTCATCGACTATGGATTAGGATATACGGCATGTCGTTTTACAAGCCAAAGATGGTGTCGATCTCACGAGTGAGCAATCTACATGAAAGATCATTTTTCTTAATTAAATGCTTCCTTTTATGACATGCGTCCTAGCTGGACAAAGGCACAATGAATCGAATGTTAGGGAATTTGGTTAAAACCATAGCGTAGGGGTGCCGATTGCCATGCTAAATAGCACACACCCACCATGCTGATACAATGGAACCGTGTTATGTGGTTTTGTTTTGAGTAAAGTCTGAAATAAACCTTGAATTTGTAGAGAGCGTTGGAATCGAACCCCGTACTTCTAATCCCGGAAATCAGCACCCTAAACTCATCATTTCCGGTCTGTTTGAACCTTTCGGTAGTTTCCAAACAGGGATCCTATGGTGGCCTGAGAGTTTTCATCTCTGTCCCATTGACATGAAGGGCCCACATGTGATATGCATCGTCTCCATGAACTCTTTTTCTCTCTCGGTCGGTCCTCTCACAGCGCGGTTCCCTCCGCTGCAGCGCCCCTCAAAAATCGCACGCGGCGTTGAGTTCAACATTGCAGCCTCCCTTCCTGGTGTCCTCCCCTTCTCCTCCGACTCCCCTCCCTCATCGGCGTTCTCTCCACCGCGTGCGTGCCCGCAGCTCGCCGGCGCAGCCTGAAGCGCGGCGCGCGACTGGGAATTATAGTGCGTGGTCTGAAGCTTGTCGCAGGACCGGGATCCCGATGGCGCGACCTTCAGCACGTCCCGGGACCGGGAGCTCGACGGTGCAGCCTGCAGCACGTCGCGGGACAGGGAGGTCGACGGCGCGGCCTGCAGAACCTCGCAAGACCGGGAGCTCGACGGCGCAGCCTGCAGCACGTCGCGGGACAGGGAGCTCGATGGCGCGGCCTGCAGCTCCGTTCTCCTCCAACTCGCGTTGACTGGTTCGCTGTCTTCAGTGTGACTTTTGAACCGCGCGCTCGCCACCAGGGCAGGTTCACCTTGGGCTGAAACACCACACAAAGCATGCTTGCATTGCCGCAGAGACGGCGAGCTAGATGCCGCGGAGACGGCGAGCTAGACGACGGCACCACGGTGCAGCAGATGTGCCCTGGGCCAATGTAAATCGACAACACGCTCGCGTCTGTGGCGGAGGCAGATGCCATGGCCTAGCTTCCCTTGATGGCCTAGCTTACACCGGCAAGGGTGTGCCACAATCATGGGCTCGAGGGTGCATGCGTCGTGATTGTTGAAATGCTCGACTATGGCATACAAGGACGAGGGAGAGTAAAGGATGGACTCTCGTGTGGGTCTCAGATCAGCTGAGAGCGATCCCCGTTGACTTGTGCCACGTCAGCAAATCCTGAGTGGAAACAAGCTTCATGCAAATATAGACCGGGAATAGTGAGTTTAGGGTGCTAATTTCCGAGAATAGGAGTATAGGGTCTGATTCCAACATCCTCAACGATTACAGTGTTTTTTTAAGACTTCACTCTTTTATTTTTTATTTTTTTTATATCTTGAACGATGAAAACCAGATAATTTGTGCTATTTGTAATGGGCCTTTTGTCGTTTGGTTGACTCATTTCTTAGCCTGATAGGAAAATGAAACAGTCATCCCTTTACTCCCTATGGTAACATTGTTGTATTGTTACACTCATCATGAGTTATGCTGGAAAGATTTCATTATCTAGTGCAATTACACAATGGATAATCCACGCTGTAGGGTCCAACTCAACTAAGTTCCAACCTTGATCAACGGTGATTTCATACAATATTTACAAACTATTTGTGCTTAGTTGAACCCAAGAATTATATGCTCACTGTACCCAAGGGTGTGTCCCTAGATATGATCACAATCAACTGAGACATGTATACATGAATGCTGAACCCTAGATTCTCCATCATTTTATCTATCTCTTGACAACAAATTTTACCAATGCGGCAAGGTATGTGTTCCCTACTACCTCCCATTCCAAACATCATTTAAACATATCCAATTTCTCGTATCACTTGGTATATCAACTTCATTCTTGCTAGTTATAAGGGAAACTAATGCAAGGAAAGCATCTAATATATGTAGGAGGATGCTTTTAAGTAAACTACATGCATGTAAGGCTAGCGGTGGTGGTTCTTTATAAGGCCGGGTTATGTTTGGACATGGAGAGGTTTGTAGGTGTCTTAAATAGCATTCATTGCACCAATAATTAACATTGATGTAAGATCATACTTTATATAGTTTTAGTGGTCCACCTAAAGAAAATTCTACTTTTGAAGGTAATTTCCTAAAGCATATGGAATTAAACCTAACAACCACTAACAATACTCCTCACTATATAAAACACTATAAAAAAATTGAATGTTTGAAAATTTTGGAATTAAGGGCTAACGCTACATGGAGAGCCTAACTATTTTGGAACCTATAAAATGGAGCGAGGTCAAGTTTAGTGTGCAAATATATGTTCCCACTTGTCAGGTCTCGCCAGGCAGTCATAGAAGGCACAAGTTGGATCCTTAGGAATGCCGAGTACTAGCAGGGTGTTGTCCATTGTCGTATTCAAAAAAGAGAGTATTGGAGTTTGATCTTGAGTACTTTCTGACTTTGGCTAATGTTGCCACATGACGTATCTAGTTTTATATGCAAGTATAATCTAATGCGAGTACGTCTATGAATGCACCTATCATCATCATCATCCCATTTTATTACTACAACATTAGAACACTCCCATTTCTCTTTCTCTTCTTTACTTTTACGTTTGTAAATGAATACCTCTATTTATAATTATGATTTACCTAAAACACTAACTTACGAGTTCAAGGTACCTTTCGAGATAGAGTAAACTGATACATGAGACATGACAGAAAAACGGTCCACTTTTTTGGCCAATTGGCATCAAAATCCCTCTACTTCGGTACCCCTTACCTATCCCAAGCGTCTCAGTCAAGTGCCTTCCATCTCATCAAGACCTTTGTTCCCAACCCATCATCTACTTGGAGCTGCGCACATTCCTCCTTCTCAAATACTCATTCAGTCGTTCCAGTTAGAACTTTCAAGTCATGCCATCTACTAATTTGAGCAATTGTCATATTAGTGTCTACAACTACAAGGGAAGTGTTCCTCGGTGCCTCCCATTTCCATCATGTTGCGCATGTTTAACTATTCCTACTTGACACATTGTTCTCTATCTTGATTGACTACACATCCTTTTGAGGAGAGCAAAGGTAAATATAAAGTGTAAGCACAAGACTGCGAAGGAAAGTGGAGTATCTCCTTTATGATAGATTTTATGGTCATGTTTTTCATAAGAATACGTGTTGGTGGTCCTACATTTTATCTTACTTTGGCAAATAGACACACGGGCCTTCTAGCATTCCTCTAAAGGTATGTTTGTTTGAGCTGGAACTTTTGAAAAGCAGTTGTAGCTGGTGAGCTGTGAAAAAGCAGTTGCTGTTGAAAACAGAGATTTGATGTTTGGCAGGAGCACTTTTTATGGCTGTTGTTGATTTTAGAAATGAAATATCTGGAATGCCCCTACGTGCTGAAGATGCTATATAAATGCCGATTTGAAAGAAATTAGTTTTATTACATAATTACCATGTTAATAACCAAATTACCTCAATTAATTTTTTTTGCTAGAATAATTTTAAATACGATATTAGCGAAATTATTTTGTTATGTTTGATTAGAAATTATTTTTAGCTTTGGATTTGTTTTACAAATGATTTAAGTTTTCTAGACACAATGTTTGGAATTGATATAGATTGTTTCTTTACATCCATCCATGAAGTATATCGCTATTTTTGGTACTACTAAATATTGTTAAATTTTGGGTAAATATACCATATACATACACCAACAAATGTGTAGCAGATCTGTATAGATGTGTAGCGTATCGTACACTATCCTACACACAGGTCTATACACACATATCTCAAAATTTCATTCCCATTCAATACACATCACCAATGAAATTTGGAATCATCCATGTACAGAAAATTTAAAAAAATAAAAAAAGGAGAGATGGTGGGGCTCTGCCGGTGCCGGAAATGAACTTGATCCGGTGAGCTAGCAGTGGCGCCCCGGGCCGAATCCACCGGCACAGAATGAGGCAGGGGGGTCGTGAATTGGTCAGCACCGAGGAGGACTCGACGGTGCATCTATAGGGAGATATAAGAACTTTTGAGACTTCATCCCGACATTTTTATCCGTAAAGTAAACCGTGAGTGTAATAAAGTAGCGCATAATTTGGCGCAACTAGGCAAGCATGAGTCATGTGGAGTGTTACGCGAGTCAGCGCCGACCTATCATCCTGCTGGTGCATCTATAGGGAGATACAAGAACTTTTGAGACTTCATCCCGACATTTTTATCCGTAAAGTAAACCGTGAGTGTAATAAAGTAGCGCATAATTTGGCGCAACTAGGCAAGCATGAGTCATGTGGAGTGTTACGCGAGTCAGCGCCGACCTGTGTGTTGGCGCTGATCGCAGATGATTGTAAAAATATTATTGCCTAATTAATAAAGCTCACGGTTTCTCTCAAAAAAAAAAAAATCGACGGGCAACATCTCGGGGACGGCGGTCGATAGGCCTGGCTCGGGGCTGCGTCCAGAGAACTGCGGTCGGAGGAGAGCGGGCGCGGTCGGTTGGATGTCTGGCGAGGATGGCGGCGGACGAGGAAGGGAGAGGGGCGGCGGCTTCAACTGCTCCCATCGAGTTCTGCCCACTGCGTCCAGTCGATTCTTGACGGGAGGAGCAGGAGGGGAACGGTAGTGAAGCGACGGAGGTGGTATTTGCGCACCGGCGGCGGGGAACGGCTCTGGCAGTGGCGCGGTGGCTCTGGCTAGCGACGGAGGTGTACATGCACTTCGCGCTCACCAGCCGCAACAAGGACCAGATCATCGCCGTGGCCCGCGGCGGGTACGTACCAAGCCAGAGAAGAAGGTTGTGCCGTTGACCGCGCCGTCGTGTACGACGACGCCTCGCACGTACTCCGTCGTCGCGCTTCCTGGATTCACATTTCCCCAGCACGAGGCCGTGCCGGTCGCCGTCGGTGACGACCTCTACTTCGTGCGGGTGGAGGAGGAGGACCGCGGCGTCCGTGATGGCCATGGTTAGTACGGCTTTGGAGGTGGCTTTGAAATTTACGGCTTTGGAGGTGGTAAGTACGGCGTTGGAGGTGGTAAGTACGGGATTTTCTAGTTCTCAACAAGTCTTACACCATTTGATTTGCATCTTGATTCGTGCTAGTCATGAGTTGCAACTAAAATTTGATGACATCATTTAACTGAGAATGAAATTAATTCTCAGTCGACTAAGAAATAGTCACACCTTTAGATGAAGATAGTATAAGATATGTGGCACAAAAATTATACCATTGGAAACTTCTTTTGAATACAAATCTAGTGGTATATCATTTACGGCATATATCTCATATTTTTTTGATCAAATTAGTGGTTATTTGTTTTTCTCAAACTGCATAGTACCCTAATAAGTAGATATGGTGTGCACCCTGCACACCCTAAAGAAGACCCTACGCATGTCGTTATCGGAAGTGAATATCTTGCGCTCTTGTGACTATGTTCAGGTCTTCGGTCATTTTTGTTTTCTTTCTTTGGGTAATGGTTAGTGAAAAGTGAAAACTCATCGGTGTTCTTGAGTACCACTAATCTGCAAACATAATTAGGTAGCTACTACCTCTGTTAGGGAATTTAAAACATTCTTGAAATTTGAGCCCAACTGACTATAAATTTAACATATTAAATACAAATTATATTTTGCATAAATTATACCCCCTCGGTCCTATTAAAGTTCAAAATTTGTCTAAATTTAAATTTATGTAAACACTAAATAGTATCTAGATACATCTATTTTTTGATAAATCTTATTCAAGTGTACCTGGTTAAATCTGGGCTCAAATTTCGAGGAAGCCTTATAATCCCCACGGAGTTAGTAGTTTTTTTTTTTTTTGACTCAACGGGCTGCCCCTGTCGATTTTCAATAAATAAACTGCCACAAGTATTACAAAGTTCAGAGAAAACCTATGTGTGTAGTCTGGTAGATATATAAATTGAGATTGTACGCCAGAATTTTTTTAGAAAAAATATATTGTATTTTTTAAAGTATAAAAAGATAATTTTTGGACAAAAATGCTTGTACATAACGGTTATATACTGTCCAAAAATTGGAATTTTCTGTAGCCTAAAATATCACTTGAGTTTTGTACCTAAACTTCCCATGGATATAAGGACCATGTATACGTATTTCCAAATAAAATTTGAAAGTTTTAAAAATTAGAAAGTTCACACTTCAAATCAAATTTATTAAAAGAAGGCACCAAATTAGCGACCCGAATCAATGCCCAGATCATACGGAGCGTTTGGTTCGAAGGACAGGATGGCCGGGGGAGACTTGTATAGGATCTTCTCGTTAGGTGAGATTGTAAGATCAGATCATAAAAAGCATATTTACGAAATGCGAAAAAATCAACCAAAAATATACAACATACTTATGGACTGTATCTACAACTCCAAAAAAAATCAGCTCAAAACTCGATCTACTTTTAGAGAAACAAAAAAGATAAATTATATTGTGAATAGTGTTAGCTTTGGGTGAATAGTATTTCACACTATTCATTCCCAGATTTATCTTTTTTGGCTCTCTAAATGTATGTTGAATTTGAAGCAGCGAATTTTTGGTGTTGCATATATAACATAGATATATGTTATCAATTTTTTTGAGATTTTTTGAACATGTTTTTTGTCTTCAAAAAATTGATCTCATAGATCTTATCTAAAGAAAGATCCCACCCAAGTTGTCCCCCAGGATGGCCATCGGCAACCATCTTTCGGGAATACTCTCTCCAGATCTCCATCTATCACTACGCTTTGTCCCTGGCGTAGCAGCGGCGGCGGCAATCGGGCGTAGCAGCGGCGAACGGCGAGCGGTGGTCAGTGCCTCCTGTCCTCTCTCCTCTCTCCAGTCTTGCCGCTGGGAACGGCGAGCAGGTGGCGGCGGGGAACGGGCGGCCCCTCCTTTTCCCTCTCTCGCAGGGTTCCCCTCTCTCTGATCTGACGCTGTCCCTCTCTCTGCAGTAGCACGGGACGGTGGACTGAGCCGGCGACCAAGAATAAGCCCAGCCGCGAGCTTCACTTCAGCAATTTCACCCCTTAAAAAATCGAAGGTATAACCCCCACGCAAATAATTTTAGTTGCAATTTGTATTGGACAGTGAACATGGTTCTATTTTCGGTGATTGTTGGCCAGCGAGCACTGTTCAGCGCTATGAGTGTCTGTGTTTCTACATCGTAGTTAAATCAACCCGACTAGGAGGGAGGGGATCATCACAATCTCTGGGTGCTTCGCGTTAGGTCTGTCCTCCTATGTATGAAACCCTAGCATTTCAATCCTGGGATCTGCTCCTTGTTAATTAGCGAGATTTTGAGACTCTCGGTTTCGGATATTATACCGCTAGTGTGCAATATCTCAGTACTTGCCATCTTCTGCAGTGATGCTTTCATCTTACGGCGTTCGTGCATCAGAGAGTTGTTTTCCTGTTGAACCTTGAAACTTGCTGTAGAAGCGAAACTTTATTGTGTACCATTGACGTTCGAATGCCATATCTGGCCTGGTGGTGCCTGTACTATATTTCTTTGTTTATTTTCTTTGCCAGTTGCTCTTATGTTTTCACAGTATGATGTTAGCTAGCTATGTTGAATCCATGTGGACCAGCTAATCTATTAATTAACTTACAATGATTGTTAGAATAATAGTGGCCGCATGTAAGTAGCAATTTTTCAACTAAGAGAATAGCCGCAAGCGGGCGTAGCGGCGGCGAACGGCGAGCGGTGGTCAGTGCCTCCTGACCTCTCTCGCTCTGTCCTCTTTCCTCTCTCCTGTCTTGCGGCGGGGAACAACGAGCAGGTGGCGGCAGGGAACGGGTGGCCCCTCATCTCCCCTCTCTCACAGGATTCCCCTATCTATGATCTGATGCCCTCCCTCCCTCTCTCTCCGCAGGAGCACGGAACGGTGACAGTGGACTGAGCTGGCGACCAAGAAGAAACCCAGCAGCAACTTTCTTCAGTTTTGGTGATTTCACCTCCTAAAAAATCTGAGGTACTACATATAACCGTTGCACTAATAATTTGTGTTGCAGTGTGTATGGACAGTGATCATGGTTCTATTTCATGTCCATTGTTCAGTGCCATGCGTGTGTGTTTGTACACCATCATCTGTCTGTAGTTAAATCAATCCCACTAGGGAGGGAGGGGACCTTCACAATTTCTTGGTGTGGTCGTGCACCGTTGGACTGCCCCCCCTTGTATGAAACCCTAGCTTTTTCTGTCCTTGGATCGCCCCCTTATTAAGTACTGAGATTTTGAGATTTCCTTGTTTTCTATATACCGCTAGTGTGCAGTATCTCAGTAATTGTCATCTTCCATAGTGATGCTTCGCTCTTGTGGCTAGAGTTCCTTTCCTGGTGAACCTTGAAATTTGCAATAGATACGAAACTTCATTGTATGTCATTAACATTCGAATGCTCTATCTGGCCCTGGTGGTAGTCGTACTATATTTCGTACCTCTTGTCCACTGATGTTTATGTTTTCTCAAGATGATACTTTGCTATGTTGAATCTAGGTCTGCCCTCCTTTGTATGAAAACATAACTTTTCACTCCTTGTTCCGGCTCCTTGTTATTTAGCGAGATTTTGAGACTCCCAGTTTCCCATATACTGTTAGTGTGCAATATCTCCGCAGTGATGCTTTGCTCTTTATGGCATTCCTGCATCAGAGAGTTCTTTACTGGTGGGCTTTGAAAGTTACTGTAGAAACGAAACTTTATGGTGTATCATTAACATTCGAATGCCATCGCTGGCCCTGGTGGCAGTCTTAATATATTTCTTAGTTTATTTTCTTGTCCAGTTACGTGTATGTTTTCACAGGATGATGTTACATAGCTATGTTGAATACATGTGGACCGACTAATCTATTAATTAACTTACAATGATCGTTAGAATAATGGTGACCGCACGTAGCTAGCAGAATTTTGAACTAACAGAGCTGTGGTATTCATTTACAGAGATGGGCTTGTGGGTGCTGCTGGAGGGTTTCCTGCTTCTCGCAAACTCGTTGGCTATACTGAACGAAGACCGCTTTCTTGGTCCCAGGGGATGGAGCATGTCTGAAGTTTCTGGAAATGGGCAAACCAAGTCCTTGAAGGGCCAGATCGTGGGGCTCATCTACGCCACTCAGTTTTTGCGGATGCCCTTGATAGCGCTTAATATTCTTATCATCGTTGTGAAAATGGTCTCAGGCTGATGCTCTGCTGTTTGGTTGAGCTGATCTCAGTTCCAGCATTATGTAAAAGCTGGTCATGCCCAGAAGTTGCTGCAGGAATGCTCATGATGGGCTGGAATGTGGCTTGTTGGCTCTGTTGCTGTAAATTATTTCTAGATATACTACTGTCAAAGTGCATCCTCTGGGGGTATCTATCATCCTGTATTACTACTGCTGAATCGTTGTCAGGAGATGAAACAAACATTTTCTGCAGCTCAGCCTTATTTTCTGTCTATTTGTGGTTCTATAGCCCCTTTTCTTGTATTTAGCGCTACTTTTATGTTTTCAACTCTTGGTGGGCTTCTCACCATTATAATGATGATGAAGCCACAAGAAAGAATTGATATCCATTTCACTCATTTCGTGTTGCAAGCTGGAGAGAGGTTCATCAGGCAAGTTTGCCGTGAAAGACCAAACCTGAACAGCATGGACCTGAATCTGTACCTTCTTTTTTTCTTTCTTTGTCAAGCTGCACATTAGCGTTGCTGCATCAAAATCACAGTGCACCTCTTATCTACAAGCACTTTGCACTCTCGTTAAGGTGAGTGGGGAACTCTGGCAGTCTGGCTCCACGACGAGTTTCAGTGTTGGAGAGCAATCTCCAACACTGAAACTCCCTGTCCATTGGCCGGCAGGTCAGCAGTCGGAGAAGGGTGCCAGGTTCGACTTCTTCAGCATTTGGCCTTCATAGCTTCATAACGTTCATTGTAGTCAGATCGCAGCCAACGGCCCAACGGGTTCGGCGGGATTCGGCGGGATATAGAATTTAGGGCACATACGGGACGGCAGCTAAGAGCATCTCCAGTCGCGTCCTCCAAACCGCGCCGGATCGAGCGTTTGGGGAACGTGTTTTGTTCGTGCCGCGTTTGGGGACGTCGCTCCCCAGCCGCGTCCCCCAAACGCCGCCTCCAATTAGAAATTCAAATAGATGCATTCAAAAGAGATCGTTTGTAACACCCTACCTTTTAAATAAAGGCAAGATACCTGTGTATAGTGCTATTCCCGGGATCACTGATAGCACACACATTTCAAATGAGTAATCATAGCAATAGTATCAAATTTACTACAACGTAGATCCACAGAAAATAAATAAAGTCTTACAACTTGCATAGTCTCTTGGACTAGCTCAAATATATTTGTTCGAAGTAAACACAACAAGTAAACACAACGGAAATAAACTTCAATGAGCCTCCATCATCTTCATGCGCCACAGGCAGATATGTTGGAATGTAGACTCGAGATCCTACCTAGTAATCCTCCTCAGACGAACCTGCACGTTTGAATATGCAGCCCCACAAATGGAGGTCAGTACAATGATGTACTGGCAAATGACACTTATATGGTGGCAGTTTTGGGCATGACTATCTACATGATATTTGGCAAGTGGAGTTTAGGCAAATTTGCATTAAAGACAATTTTATCCTACAGTTTATTTGAAAACAAAACTTTTGCAAAACCCGTAATTGTCACAAACAGCACCATGGTTACATCTCCCAGGTACTATTCGACAGTTGCTACTCAAATTTTAACTTATTCAGAAAAAAAGGTGATGATATTCTTCCGTACATTCCCTGCCTAGAAAGCTCAAATTGTCCGTAACCGGGGACACGGCTAAGATCTTAGGTTTACTCTCGAGAGGTTGTGCACTTTCACCTTACGACCCACTCTTCCCAAGAGAAGAAATGAGACAAGATCTTTCAGAAGGAGGCTTCAACCATAACCAGCTAGACCCATTCCCGTTTGGTAGCCAGCCACATCATCATGTCTAGCAACAAGTTTGACCTCACAACTTACTTAATCCCGGCAGAGCCCATAATACCATAAGGCTGCACTGGAAGCTAACTAAAACATGGACGACTTATTAATCTCTTTAATCCTGAGTGGCCATCCACAAGTGCACCCTCAAGGAAGACAACCACAATGTGGCCCTGAGTAGCCACTCAACTTACGCGCACCCTCAGGCGAAGACAACCACCTAGTGGCCCTCCCACCAATCAACCAATCCACCCAGGTGTTTCATTTAGGGTTGTTAATTTTAATTCTCAATACTCACAATCCAATTAATCAAAACAGCAGTGGCATTTTTTTATTGCTAGGCATACTAAGGATACTAGCAATGGTTCAAGGGTGGCTACACACTACTAGGATTTGATAGGCATAGCATAATTTTCGAAATCAAAATCCTACCATGCATACTAGATTAAAAACACTAATGCTTAATAGAAATAGATAGGAAATTGAGTGTCACTTGCCTTGATCAAAGCAACCCGCACAATCACAGCAATCACAAGCACCACCTTGATCTCCTATACCATACTGTAGTACACGATCTGAGGATTCCAGAAAGTAAAAATTTATAAAATTTGGCCCGGTAGATTATTTTATACCCCCTCTGTTCCTTTCTATAGTGCCTATAGTTTTTTGGCACGGAAATTAGCGCAATAGTATTTTTTACACAAGACCCCCTAGCTGAACGATTTGAGATCAACGTAAAATTTGGGAAATCCATATCTTCCTAACTTACCATAACAAATCGCACAAATCTCTTTTATTGATTCTCCATATATATGCAACCAAGTTTAATTAAGTAAATTAAAACATTGCTGCCTAATTTTAAGAAATCGTTGGGTCATGCATTAGGAATCTCAATTAATTGTTTCCAATTTTGTATGTATTTTTTCTCACGCATATTGTGTGGGAGTTGACGGGGGAGGGGGTAATTGAAAAAAAAAAGCCAAGCTACAACGTCATATTCTGAAACAAATCCAAAAATCTATTGGCACTATAGAAAGGAACGGAGGGAGTATAGTTTTTATAGTGTACAATAGCCAAATTCTCTATCTGAATTTTAATACGAAATCTATCACAGTACCTATACTATATTATTGCACAATGGTGTTCTACAGATCGTAAGCTTTCCGAAACTATAAAATTTGTAAAATTTGGCCCAGTGGTTGATTTTATATTGAAATTACAAGTTCTGCTACAAATCTGAGATTCAAATTCGAGTTTAAAAGCTATTTGACCAGGTTTGACTGGCGCGCTGACTAGGCAGGCCACGTGGCGCGCTCGGATTGGCCGAGACCGATTCGGTATTGGCCCTAATCTGGATCTAACGGCGCCGGCGAAAAAGGGAAAAATAAAATAAAATAAAAGGGGAGAGGGAGCTCACCTGCCGGCCGGGGTTGGGGAAGACGGCGGCGGGTGGCTCGGGCGGACGGGGCGACTGACGAAGGATTAACTTGTCAATGCCTACAGATTGTAGACTAGGGTTTTGCTAGAAGTAGAGGGCAAGTAGATCTCGAAGTAAAAGTACTACGATTATGAAAACTAGGGTTATGTTGACAGAATTCGATCCTTTTTTCCCTCGACTTTATAGAGGTGGAGCGAGGGTTTGCTTACATGCTGAGTCCGGGACGGTTTCTAACTCATCCCGCCGATTACAAATAACACTTCCTATTACAACTCTAACTTTCCTTAATACATCTTGGGCTCCCGAATCTTCTTATTCTTCGGATAGTGGGCCTTCAAAAATCGGTACTATCTATGGCATGCCCATTTGGGATGCCTATGTCGAGTCTCCGAGATTTTGCTTGAATCGTAGAGTCGAGGAAAATCTCGATGTTTATTTTTATTCGAGAGCTTTTATTCATACTTCTTCACATAAAATTCTATATTGTACAGGGATAATGGTAGTTGGGGCTAGTTCATCCGACGGATCGGTACTAGTTAACCGCTCTAGTGGCAATCCGCAAAATCCTACTTCAAGATCTCCCTGGACATGATCTCGGGATACTGGTGCAAACTTCGACATGTGCCGCTTAAGGTCTTACCATTCTGTCGAGTCCCAGTCAAATTTATCACCCTAACGCGTCCGTTAGGATTTTCTTCGTATCTGTTTACGGATAACAGTAGCAGCCTTTGATGCCACGCCCAGCAGAACGGATCTGGGTCTTACCTTCGCAAATTTGCGGCATTCAGAAATTGATCGCAACTTTGGCGTTCTGAGAATATATCGAGTGCTTTTCGCTTTTGGAATAGCACATTTTATCGAGTCATATTTGATGACTTATTTTGTCTTCCCGATGGGAGTATATGTAGAGTTATCTGTGTAACTCGAAATATACTCATTTTTGTTTCTTTATTTTGATAAAAATCATCGGGCACGCGAACAGCGTTCCCGATGGGAGTAGCCCCCGAGGCTACATTCAAGGACTTGTGCTTGGGTGTAGGCTCCACAGATTAGTATCCATTGCCACTATATTTATAATCTTTCTCGACAGTTTTATATTTATCGGGGGCGACAGCGCTCCCGATGGGAGTAGCCCCCGAGGCTATGAACAAATGCTTGCATTTGGTCATAGGCTCTTGCCATTTCTATTTTGTCATACTCGAAATTTTCCATTTTTCCAAAGTAGCCCCCGAGCATTTGGGCAAAAACTTGTATTTGATCAAAGGCTCCCGAGATAACTTTGCGTTGTCGATAAACTTTTGGAAACTCGCAGTCGAATTTTTCTTTTATCTTGACGACGTCATTGCTGATGATAGCCACGATCTCTATTTTGGAAACTGACCATTACCCCTTGTTTCGCTGCCTTGTGGGTCCCAATTGCTGATCTGTCGGACACGTCGTGCAAGTGGGGACACATGTTCTCCTTTTTCTGGCACACGTTCTGTAACCTCGTCAATGTTAAAATACCATTGTGCCCTTGTATCCACGTGGTGATCATCTACTGCATTCTTTTTTCATCCTTCTGTTCCGTCGCTTCACCGCACCCGTATATAAGGTCCCCTTCTTCTTCCTCGAACACTTCCGCTCGCGCCGTTCCCCTGCTTTCCTCTGCAAAATTTCCTCCTGCGCTCCTCATCTCCCAAAGCTCTTCTCTTCGTAGCTGTCCCTCTCCGCCATTGTTGATGCCACCGCGTCGATTGACCAGGCACAGCACACCTGAATCATCGATGGCTGCCGCGGATCTAGGAGCGGCGGAGTGGGAGAGGTCCAAGATCACGAACCAGGACCTTAATCTGATGAAGAAGCTGGGGATTACCAAGAAGCCCAAAGCGGTTTGCTTTCCGAGTGAAGAGAGCTACCCATCCCCTCCAATGGGGTATCGGGTAAGTTTTGTTGATCATCTCATCCGCGGTCTTTCCGCCCCCATTCACCCTTTTCTTCGGGGATTACTTTATGTTTATGGTCTCCAACTTCACCACCTCACACCCAACTCTATCCTTCACATTTCTATCTTTATCACCCTCTGCGAAGCCTTCCTTGGTGTCCAGCCTAACTGGGCATTATGGAAGCGCATTTTCTTTGTCGCCGTAATGGCTCTGCCAATGTCGCCTATAATATAGGCGGCGTTGTTATTTCCGTTCGCTCCTCTGTCAACTATTTCGACGTCAAACTCCCGACTCCGTTCAAGGATGGCGCAAGAAGTGGTTGTACATTCGCGAAGAAAACGATGGCTGCGCCGAAGACAATATTCCTCCTTTTGACGGTGCACAAGAAAATCCTTCGCCGCCGTTCTTGGGAGAACTACCGAGAAGAAAGGACTTCGACAGAGGCCCCGATGACTCGATCCATGAGTTGCAAAATACTCGTGGAAAAGAATTATCAGGCATCCAAATTACGCGTACTTCCTTAGGACTAGGTGCAGCCTCTTCAGCTCGCAAAACCCTTTCTGAATTACTGGCGATGAAGACGCAGATCGCCTGTCGACGAATTTGGAAGTCAAGGATTTGGATAGACTTATCCGTAGGATTTCATCTCAAGAAGAAAGACTCCATCCCTTCCACTTGTCGCGTAAAACCATACAGCGCCGCCCATGCGCTTGCCAAGGTAAACATTGTCGTGTAATTTGTCTATTGCCTTGCTTTTTGTGTTGTTATTCACTTCTGATAAACTTTCCCTCTTTTTATACAGGATCATCCAAATCTTGTTTCACTTCCTCCTCTTCTTGAAGGTGGGGAGGTCGAAGAAAGGGCTGTTATCTCCGATGATAACCCAGATGCCCCCTCCTTTACAAATGAACCCGCAGAATCTCGAAAATCTGCGGGATCCGACGAAAAAGAGGATGTCTCTGAAGCCACTGCGTCGGCACAATCTCTTCCTCCCGCTGTTTCTCCAAGGAACAAGAGGAAAAGGGATGATGTCGAAGATTCCGGCACCTCCAAAGTCGATTTAAGCTATTCCTTCGCACCGAAGGCGTGCTATGATCCATACCTCGAGTCTCTCATCGCTCGTACCCTTTTTCTTGTTTACTTGTGCTCGAAGATTCTTGTCTATCTTGCTTTTTATATTGTCGACACTTGCTCGTAGTGATGATGAAGAAGAAGTACCAACTGCTGTTGTGGCTGCTCGCACGAGCACGTCACATACATTAGTCGCCTCGGACGCGCCGAGAGAGAAGAAACGTCGCCTCCTCGACAGAATATCGGTTGCTATTCTCCGGCAAGCCCCCTTGTCCCTTCTCCAAAAAGGGCAAGGGTTGAAATAAATCTTACTCTTCAGTCGAGTAGCTCTTCTAACCCTCTCTTGGATGATGTAAGTTGCTAAAACTCTTGTCGTTGTTTCTATTTGCTCTTATGTGTCGTTATTTTTCTCATGCCAACATTTTTTTTTCTTTGTCCCTTTTTAACAGCCTTTGATCAAAGAGCTTCTTCGCATCGGTGCCCAATTCGTTGGGTATCGTGATTACGCCAGCAAGAATGAAGGTACTGTTTGACTATTTTTTGCATCCTTTCTGCATGGCTTGTCGACGTTTATAGCCAATCTTTTCTTCCTTTTTTCAGAGAAATTGCAAAGCCAACGAACGTGCTGACACGCTTGCTCTAAAGTTAGAGCAATGTGAAGAGGCTCGTAAGAAGGCCGAGTCAGATGCGTTGAAGCTAGGCAAGAAGCCGACAAGGCCAAGTCTGATGCTGCTGGTGTCGAAGATCTTCGGAAACGTCTGCATGACGCCGAGACTTCGCTAAGTGATCACATAACTGCGCAATCTGCTCGCGAAGCGGCGATCACCAAACGCATAAAGACACAAAGTCGTCGCTTTGTCGGTAAGCATTTGCACCATTGCATACCCTTTGGATTTTCCTTTTTTGCACTTGTTTGTTGACAAAAATTTCTATTTTTATGTTGTCAGATAGGACCTCGCAAGAATTTGAACTTGAGGATCCCGACAACGATGTTCTTCTTGACGCCGTTTCATTCCTTGAGTTTCATGGGACGGAAGCGCGTGAAGGCATGGATGAAGCCAGAGCGGGATTGTCGAAGCTTTTCCCTTACTTCTTCCCGAAGAAAGAGGAGCCCGCAACTTTCCTTGGCCTTGCCAAGTGCTTTAATCCTCCCGAAGATCTTGGGCTGAAGATGCGCCATGAGAACATGAAGGTTGCCGTGAAAGCACTGCTCTGAATGTGCGATCCAACAAACTATTGATGGGCCAAAGTTGGCGACACGGAGCAAATAGAGCAAAAAATGGCGATCCTTGATCAAGGCGGCAAAGCTTAACACGAAGAAGATCCTGGCCTATCTCGGATCAAGCCATCTTCGACTCCTAGCTCTTCAAGGCCGGAGGTCTAGTTTTTGCTTTATTTCCTGCTTATTGTCGCCATTCTAGTCTTGGCGACAAGTTCCCTGCTCCCTTAGGAGAACTTCTTTTGTAATGGCCATGTAAATTTTCTACAATCAATGAAATTTCTTTTGGTGCTATCTTTGATTCGGGGATTTTCTTTTCCAGTTGATATTTGATAATTATTCTACGAATCCTTCTTCTCCCGATGCTGCTCCTGCGTCTTCCTTGTCGAAGAAAGTAAGACCCAATGGAATTGCCTTGAAGGTTCTTCCAGCACACCTTTGTCGGAAGATTTACAAGAACTTCGACAACAACTTCAGTCCGTGAAGAAACAGTCGCTTATGCTTATGGAGCAATCTCGAGAATCTTCTCAAAGAGAAAATTGCACTCAACAAGCTCAAGATGCCATGACTGAAAAGGACGCCTGTTGCTGAGACTGCTGCAGCTACGTCTCGAGAAAACTCTATGCTTCAACTCCTAATGGATGCTAGCTTGGATATGGCGGGTAAGTTTCATTATCTTTGCCTTTCTTCTTCTTTTCCTTTGCTGATTGCCTCTTTATTACCCACTGACTTGTTTTATGAAACAATAGGTGCTTTTTTGGATACTGCAACTGAAGATGAACGTGTCGAGGCTCGTTCCAATGTTCTTCTTCGGCTTGCACGTGAACATGGGTCGACTTTTTGGGGCACACCTGAACGAACTCGCCAAATCGTAAGATTTCAAGATCGCGCGCTTCAGGTTCGCGAGTATCTTGACTTCTGTACAAGAACTTTGTCTATGGTTTATAACTCTATGTTTCCTCGGAACATTCAACCAAAAACTCTTCCCGAGTTAGTGGAGAAGTTTAAAGATGCCCACAGGATCCATAACTTTGTCAAAGCTCAACTGGTGGCTGGCGCCAGATTTGCCCTTATCATGCTTCAGATCTGCCACTCGAAGCTTGATCTGACCCAAGTTGTTGAGAAAGTTCACGAGAAGGTACGGCGCCGAAGAGTTGGTGTCGATCGTATTAACACGAAGGTTTCGCCTATAGCCGAAGAAATGATTGAAGACCTTCTTCGGATGGATGCCGACTTTTTTGTAGATGGTCATTATGCTGATTTTCTTGGCGCTGCTCCTGAAGAAAACAGAATTACCCTTGATGATATATTGAATCAAGACTAATTATTTTCCTTTAGTAGATAATTTTTCCTTGTAAATCTTTTTTGTGAAGCAAACATCATATTTCTATTTTTGTCTAGCCCCCGAGTATTTTCGGTGGCTATTCGCTGTGTTTGTACAATGCGAGGTTTTAAACCAAGGCATTTATTCAATATGTAGTTTTGTCTAATATCAGCCCCCGAGCTATTTTGTTGAGTACTGTTTTGTGTTTTTATTGACTCGCGAAGTATATTCATACTAAGGCGAGGCTTTTCTTTTTTCGAGCAACTATATTGGTATTCGTCGGGTCAAGACTTTGAGCATGTCGATAAAGAAAAGTTATATTGACACTATCTTTATTATATTGCCGCACCGCGAGCCCGCTCATTAAAAACCTTCTCCGGCCCCACTCGGTGCTCCGAAAAAGGAAAAGAGCGTTATGAAAACTCGCGGGCGTTTCCAAGACATTGTATGTTTACAAAGTAGACTATATTTCGGTATCTAAGCGTAAAACGCCTGAGGGCGTGCCACGTTCCAGGGATTTGGCTCGCAATCCCTGTCTTCTTGTCTTTGATTCCGTATGCTCCTCCTTCGATTACCTCCGTGACGATGTAGGGTCCAAGCCATGGTGATTCGAGTTTTTCGTGACTTTTTGATTGAGTCGCAAAACTAGATCACCGACTTGAAAAGATCTTGGTCGCAATCGTCGACTGTGGTAATTCTTCAGGTCCTGTTGATATTTAGCGACTCGTGACAGGACTTCATCTCGAGCTTCGTCAAGTGCATCAACGTCATCCTCTAATGCTTCTCTTGAGCTTTCTTCATTATATTTGAACTCTTGGAGTCATGCTCTATTTCTATTGGCAGGACTGCTTCTGCCCATGGACCAGAAAAAACGGCGTTCTTGTGTCGCCGTATTTGGTGTTGTTCGAATACTCCACAAAACACTGGCAACTCCTCCGGCCAAGTATGCCGAGCTTTTTCCAAAGGTCCTAGCGCGTCTTGATGCCGTTGTATAATGCCATTGGCTTTCGACTTGTCCATTGGTCTCGGATGCGACGACGCAAAACTCAACTTAATGCCCACTTCGCAATATGCTTTAAACTCCTTGGACGTAAATTTGCTGCCGTTATCTGTGACGATGCTGTGAGGGACTCCAAATCTGAAGACGATGCTTTTCACGAACTTAATCGCCGACGCGCCGTCCGGTGAATTTATCGTCTTTGCTTCTATCCACTTTGTAATTTGTTGACAGAACAAGCATATACTCATAACCTCCTGGCGAAGCTTTGTGTAGTTTTCCCACCATGTCGAGACCCCATTGAGCAAAAGGCCAAGACAATGGGATTGGCATAAGTTCTGCTGCAGGAGAGTGCTTGGCGGCAAATCTTTGGCACGCGTCGCAAGTTCTCACTATTTCCTTTGCGTCCTCGATTCGCTGTTAACCAATAGAATCCTGCTCGAAAACCTTAGCCGCGATAGCCGGCTCATGCGTGCCCGCATATTCCTTCGTGCACATCTTTCAGATGATTCTTCCTTCTTCGAGTAACACATCGTAGCACGCCCGAAATACTTCTGTTGTGGCTCCTCTTTTACCACGGTGAAAGCTTTTGATCTCCTGATTATTCGCCTTGCTTCGAGTGGTCAAGGGTATCGTTTTCCTTAAGATATATGATATGTAAGCCTGCATCCATGGAACTTGCACCATCATGACTAGCTCTTGTTCTTCTTCTTCCTCTGCTGTGTCTTTGGTGATACTCGAGGTTTTCTTTTCTTCTCCTTCTTTGTTTTTGCTGGCTTTGTTGATCTCTCGCTTATCTCTTCCCAAAACACGCCTGGAGGTATCGCGAGACACTTTGTGACCCGATGTTTGCAAGAACGTCGGCTTCATCGTTGCTCATCCTGCTGATGTGATTTACTTCGCAACCATCGAATAACTTCTCGAGCTCGTTGTACACCTCTTTATATGCTATCATACTTTCGTTGACTGCATCGCATTGGTTCATGACTTGTTGTGCCACCAATTGTGAGTCGCCGAAAATTTTCAGTCGGTTGCACCACAAGCTTTCGCCATCTTCATCCCGTGTATGAGAGCTTCATATTCTGCTTCATTGTTAGACGCGTTTGGGAACGTCATCCGCAAAACGTACTTGCTTGTCGCCTGTGTGATACCATGATATTACTGCTCCTGCCGCCTTTCCAATCTTTTGGACTCGTCGAAGTTCATGGTCCAAGTTCTCGATAAATCTGGGGGTCCCGTGTTTTGTAGCTCCATCCACTCTGCAATGAAATCTGGTAAGACCTGTGATTTTATTGCTTTTCTTTTTTCATACGTGATGTCCCGAGGGGAAAGTTCTATTCCCCAAAGGGAGACACGAAGCTTCTGGGTTGTTCAATATATTTGACAAGGGAGCCTCATTGACCACTATTATCGGGTGCGCCGAAAAATAGTGTCGCAATTTTCTTGCTTGTCGTGAATACTCCATACGCCGTTTCGATATTGCGGGTACCGCTGTTTGAAGGCGACAAGTACTTCACTAATGAAATATACGGCCTCTGAACTCCATGAAGTTTGCCTTCTTCTTCTCTTTCTACGACTAAGGCCGTGCTGACCACCTGTGGTGTGGCTGCAATGTACAAGAGGAGAGGTTCTTTCTCTTTCGGCGCCACCAATATTGGTGGTGTCGAAATTGCTCGCTTGAGGCTCTCGAAGGCTCTGTCTGCTTCCTTGTTCCATTGAAATTTTTCCCCCTGTTTGATCAACGCATAGAACGGCAGCGCCTTTTCTCCTAGCCTGGCGACGAATCTGCTTAAAGCTGCGACTCGCCCCGTCAACTGTTGTATTTCTTTCAGCTTTGTTAGCTTTCTCATAGTGACGATGGCCTGTATTTTTTCGGGATTAGCTTCAATCCCCCTTGCTGATACTAAAAACCCGAGAAGTTCTCCTGCAGGAACTCCAAAAGAGCACTTTGTCGGGTTCAGCTTGAGGCAGAATTTGTCGAGGTTGTCGAAGGTTTCCTTCAAATCTTCGATCAGAGTCGACCCTTTCTTTGATGTTATTACGACATCGTCGATGTAGACTTGTACATTTTTTCCAATCTGTGTTGCTAGGCACTTCTGCATCATCCGCTGATATGTTGCTCCCGCGTTTCAGACCAAAGGGCATTGTTTTGTAGCAAAACACGCCATAAGGTGTGATGAACGCTGTCTTGGCTTCATCTTCTTCTTTTAACCTGATCTGGTTATAACCAGAATATGCGTCCAAAAAGGAAAGACGTTCGCATCCTGCCGTGGAGTCGATGATTTGATCGATCCTTGGGAGGGGAAAGTGATCCTTAGGACAATGTTTATTGAGACACGTGAAGTCGACGCACATGCGAAGGACTATTGTGTGTTTCTTCGGCACCATCACTGGGTTAGCTACCCATGTGGCTTCTGTAGATATTTCTCTGATGAAACCAGCGTCTTTGAGTCGATCTATTTCTGATAACATTGCTTTGCGGCTAGGTTCCGAAAAACGTCGTAAGGCTGTTTGATTGGTCTTGCGAGAGGATCCAAATTGAGGTGGTGCTCGGCGAGTTCCCTGGGTACTCCTGGCATGTCAGCTGGACACCATGCGAAGATTTTCCAGTGCTCACGGAGGAACTCGACGAGCGCGCTTTCCTATGCGACATCCATGTTTGCGGCAATGGACGTTGTTTTCTTTGGATCTGTCGGGTGGATCTGTACCTCTTTTGAATCCTTGTTTGTGTTGAAAGTTGGCTCCTTAGAAGATCTCCCTACCTCTGGCAACACATCATAATCAGTGAACCGTGGCGCCGCATATTCTGCTTGCATCCCGAAAGTTTCTGACAGTCGATGAAAATCCTTGTCGCATTTATCAGATAACGCGAAACTTCCTTTGATTGTGATAGGTCCCTTGGGCCCAGGCAACCTCCACAACAGATATGTATAATGCGGCACTGCCATGAACCTGGCATACGCTGGTCGTCCCAACAAAGCGTGATATTGCGACGGGAAATCCACAACTTCGAACTCCAGATTCTCTATCCTGTAGTTTTCTCGAAACTGAACGTCGAGGTTGATTTTGCCCAATGGATAACTTGGCTTCTCTGGTGTAATCCCATGGAAACGTGTATCGTTGGTTTCAGTTTGCCAGGGATATGTTCATCTTCCTCAATGTATACATAGGTTTAAGCTGCTGCCGCCATCTATGAAAACTCTCGACACGTCAAAACCAGCAATTACGGCGGGTAAGATGAGTGATGATTGTCCTGGTCGAGGGACTTGCTGCGGATGGTCTGCTATTGTGAAGCCGATGTCTTGCCCTGACCAATTTAAGTACTCGACTGTTGGTGGAGGCATCTTCTCTGCCATGAACACTTGTCGAGAGATTACCTTCTGCGCCCTGTTGGATGGCCTAGCTTTCTGAATCATCGAGACCACACCGTTAGAGTTAGGATCAACATATGGAGGTGGGTGTGGTGCTGCCGCTATTCTGAGCTGATGTCGATTTTCGTCGGTAATTGCGGGAGGAGGTGGAAGGTGGATCTCGCTCCTTGGCTCCCGGGGGTTCTGTTATTTGCTTGGGCATTTGCAATTCCTGCGGCTCGCAGCATTGCCTGAAAATTACCAGTCTTTCTGGAGATGTCCTGACTGCCTTTTTCCATTGTTGTCGAGGTAAAAGTGCATTTGACATGGACCGTTCATCATCTCCTCGGGAGATACGTAAGGTCTTTGAATCCTGGGTCCACTATTTTGCCTGTTGCCGCGAAAATCACCTCTATTGTCGCCTTGTTGCTCATTACTCCTTTGATAATCATCTCGACTATTTCCTCCAGGATTTCCTCGAAAACCAGCCGATATATGGCCGGGAGCATCGTTGTTGTAGAACTGGCGAGAAAATCGCCTTCTATTTTGATAATTTCGACCACGATCCTCTTCTGGCGACCTGTGTCGCTTGTTGTATATTGCGTCTTCACCATCTGCCCATTTATTGGCTATCTCCATGAGTGCTGATATGGTCTTAGGGTTAGTTCTCCCTAAGTCCTCGATGAAATCTGCTCGGCGAACTCCTGCCACAAACGCATCTATTGCCCTCTCGTCAGATATATCTTCTGCCGAGTTCTTTATGATGTTCCACCGCTGTATATATTTCCTCATCGACTCGTCGTGTTTTTGTCGACATGCCCTCAACTCTTCCAACGACGCAGGTTTCTTGCAGGTGGATCGGAAGTTTTTCACGATATCCTCAAAGTTATCCCAGCTGTCGATGGAATTTAGGGGTTTCTTTATCCAAGATCTCGCGGCACCGCTCAGGTGAACTTGGATACTTTGCATAGCTGTTGCTCTGGTTCCTCCTACCAGCTTCACCATCTCGAGATAATCACGAGCCAATCCTCGGGATCTTGCAGGCCGTCGAATTTCTTGAAATTTTCGGGTAGCTTGAACCCTTTTGGGACTCGAGTCTTTCGAACTCTTCTCGTGAAACACGGGAGCCCACACATATCTTCGTCGGCAACTTCTGGTGAGTGCTGACGCTCCCTTCTTTCTTGTCGTGCTCTGTCCACCCTTACTTGGACTGCTGTGTCTCTTGCTCCACTTGTCCTTGGGGGATCTTGAACTGTGTTGGGTCGTGGACTATTTTGCCTAGGATTTTCTTCGGGAGGCGTTGTTGCAAACGCTGTTCCCATTACTCCTACTCCAGCCATCGCCATATTGAACAATGGTTCTCTCGGGTCCCCAGGAGGTGGTCTAGACGCAAGGATGTAAGCTTGTGTTGCCATGTAACCTGCTTCTGGCGTTTTTGGGATGATATTTCCTCTTTCATCAATCGACATAAAGGACATGTCGAGATTTTGGATTATGTTTCCTCTTTCTGCTTCGGGTATGTTTTGCAACCGAGACATTGCTCTCCTCCGAGCTTCTCTGTGACTATCTCCCGTATTTCCTGAAAGGCGACTTAAATCTGCTTTGCGTCTGCTGATGATGTTTTTCTCCTATTCAGGATGTGTTGGCGTCGAAACCCACCGGCGGGCAACGGCCAACACGGTAGAGCCGGGAATGACTAGGGCTGCGGCTGGCCCCAGTCCCTCCGACGCCCGCAAAGCCTCCTGGTCGCGCGCCGATGCTGGGTCGCAAGGCGTGCCACCCGACCTATACCTGGTCGGAAGGTGTGGATGATGCCTCGCTTAGTTTCCTGCAGGGCACACACGTACACGTTAAATACGAGCCTCGATCGGCTCTCAGGTTGTCCTGTGAATCGGCTCGGGAGCCGATTCACCCATGATTCGTCCAAGGTGGCCGAATATATGGTGGTCCTGCTTGATCAATATAAAGCGTATGAGATCCACGACGATCTAGGGTTTTCACCGCATAATCGGATCATCCTACTCACGATTGGGCCTCGCGCTCACGCACGGTAAACGTAAGCCAGCCCTAGACAAGGCCTAAAAACCAACACTAGGTTGATCCTCGGAACGTCCTGTCTAGGGGCAGCAAACTACACCGCATGCCGCTGGATCCTCCAACCCTTTGTAAGGCCTAACTATTGCAGATATTAAACTAATCCTTGATGAATCAAGGATCGACCATAACGGATCAGATCTACTAAACAAAGATCAAGCGGGGTGCCGCCCCTGCACCCATGATGAGGCACAAGGACGGCTAGACGCGCAAGGGTTGCACTACGCGAGCATATGATGCTAAGAACGATGCTAACCCTAACGCGTCTACGATAACTACGTTGCTCGCCATCAAAAACGCTTCAGTACGAGCAACGCATGAACAACTAGGCAGGCTTGTGCTGCCTAGATCGCGAGATGCGATCTAGGCAGCATGATGCTTACCGGAGGAACCCTCGAGACGAAGGAGTTGGCGATGCGCCGAGATTGGTTTGTGTTGAACGTTGGTTGTTGTTTATTCCATAAACCCTAGGTACATATTTATAGTCCAGGGGACTTTCTAATGTGGGCGTGCACTAAACCGTGCACGAGATAAAATCTAACCTCTACGTAACCTACTATATAAAGATACACGGGCTAACTAGCCCAAATTTGATACACGAGGCCGGTTCACAATGTATCTCCACGAATATATCTTCAAATCCATCTTGATCGCGGCCCACCTCTGACTTGGTCAAATTCTGGTGATAACACATGCCCCCTGGTTTTGGAAATGACATTTCCAAAATCATTATGCTTTTTCCGTCGGGTCATGTCATGGCAGAGCAGAACTGTCGCAGAATACTTCATGATGACGTCTTGCCTCCTCGCCTTCTCTCGCGATTTGACGGTTCTGGCACCACGTCCTCGGAAACTGCTTGGGCATTAAATTGCTTCGCCCCTTTCATTTGGCCACTCCCCAAAATTCCTTTCTTCACCCCCTTGCTCCACAGTAGCCATCGTCAAACCCAAAAACCCTCATTAGTCCCCATGGATTCTTCCTCTTCCACTCTTCCTCCTGTCCCTCCAGTCCTCCTCCTCCAGCGAGCTCGAGCAGAGGTCGATCTGATGGCCATCTACAGGCCCGCGCCCCAGAATATTGGGACGCGCGGGACTGGGACTTCTCCAAAGAGTCGGAAGACGCGAACCCCTCACCGATGGGAAGAAGACCTTCGGTTCCTTCTTGACGGGAGAGCTGGAAGCAACAAGTGACGACGACCTCTTCCCCTGTGAAGGGGCTTCCTCCGACGAGGAGGAAGAGGAGGAAGAAGACGACGACGACTCCCTCGAGGGTTACCCACCAGCGAAGCGCCTCCGCATGTGGTGGGACGACGACGACAGCGATGACGAAGAAGAGGATGAAGCCCCCGCAAAGGCTTCGGGAGCCGACGAGGAGCCCGTCGGCGCAGCGCCGATGGGAACTCCGGGATGATGATGAAGGCAGTGACGGCCCGTAGATTAGGATCTACTAGTGTAGGTCTAGTAGTAGTGGCCCCTCCTTTTGTTCTTCTCTTCTTAAGCAATCGGTTCCTTCCCTTGTAAGAAATCTAGTTATCAATGGAAAATTCCCCAACTTGATTTCACTAATTCTTTTTATGCCAAATTAGCCGATTGACAACTCAATCAATTTTTAATGAGCCGATCTCCCTTCTCCCATTGTCAACCACTACTTTTAGGCGATCACCCCTGACTTAAGGAACAATAGGCTGTTTTGGGATGCCAACGTCTTCAGCATTGCCAAACCGGTAATGAGGCAACTTTGAGTGCTCGTACTAGAGCCGATAGCTGCGCATCGGCTTTGCGCAGGCTGATAATTTGATCTCGAGCAAGTGCCCCCAACGGAGCTCCAGGCTTGTCTCCCAATTGATGTGGGAACTGATATACTTTAGTGACACCAGCGCGAGCCGATTCCAAAAATAAATCGGCTTTTGATAGCAAAGGATCCTCCAGGGCAAAGAAACCTCCACGGTCAGCTGCCCCCCGAGCCTTTGACCAAAGTGAGCATGAAAGTGAACCGGTAGTATCGGGCCACTATCCACCTCTCAGCTGCGGTGTAGCGTCAACCGATCCCGACCAACCCGACCGTCAACCTTCGGACTAATGGGGCAACCTCTGGTGGAAATGAGTCCAATCTAGCCGGATGACCGTCGGTTGCTCTCTTGATCCTAGCCTGATTGGGTATGGCTGCAATCCTTGAATTCGCCAGCAGCGTTACACCTGAAGGCTTGCAAACGACGCCAGAGGCCCTCGCGGAGAAGACCTGAGTCACCAAACAGTTGGAGAAATCTTCATAGAGCCTCATCCTGTAACAGGTGCAGCACCAACCGATTCTAGCCAAATCGGCTTTTCAAAAGCAGAGGACCATCAACGAGAACTGCCCCCCGAGCTTCTTCAGCTTTCATCAATGTAGCAGAAAAAAACTTTTATCCAAATAGCCGATGCAGTCAACCTCCCCCTCGCACTAAGAGGCCGCCGATCGATTCACGAATCGGCTTTGTGGCTTTGTACCTTCTCCGTGTATATGCCCCCCGAGCCGAATCCTTCACGTGATTGAAGATATCGGCTTTCCAGCCAATTCAAGATTTTCTCGCCACTCACCCATGCGAAATAGCACATCAATACACAAGGGTGGTGCGAGTAATCGTAGCCGATCGCTGGAATCGTCTCACCTTGCAGTGGTCAATCCGACTATTCACAGAATGTTGAGATTTCGGAAATCTATGGAAACGCGCCACCGGCCATCCTTTTTCTCCACAGGTATTACATTGGTAATCCTTTCAGCGTGCTTGCATGGCCTGATGAACCCGGCGTCCAACAACTTCTTGATCTCTTTCTTGACTTTCTTAATCCCTTCTGGCCCGTCAGCCGATGTAAACCCATACCCCAGCTTTCCATCGCCTTCTAGGTCAACGCTTGCCATCATTTTGGGCCGATCGTGTGGATCGGCCTCCTTTTCGCCTTTCTCGCGGGAGCGACTGCTCTCGGGCTCATCCTCGTGATGGCGATCTTCGAGCCTTGCTCCATTGACATCGGATGAGCCATCTCGCTCGCGATTTAAGCAGTTGCTGAGATTGACCATGTTGACCTCCGGAGCCGGCTGCGTGTCAACTTTCCTGGCGAACTGGTCGAAGAGTAACCGGCCTTGTTCTATTGCCACCTGAATCTGTCCGCGCAAGGCTGCAGTCGTTGGTGGCATGGGTGAACGTGTCATGCCATTTGCAGTATGGTTGGCCGGTAATTTCTTGTAACGTGGGGATTTTGTGGCCGTCGGGTAACTTCAGCTGTTTTTCCTTCAGGAGCCAATCAAAAATTTGCTCCGTTTTGCTCAAGTCGAAGTCGAATCCCTTTGCTGGGTTGCCCCCTTGCAGGACTCGGGTTTTGCCCCCCGGGTCCACTCAACATTGGTAAACTCGATCTCTTGCTGGGCCTTCATCTTCGTCCTTCTCGATCAGGGTGACGCGCCTGCACTTGTCCTGGTACGATTCTGGATGGCGCTGTTCATATGTTGTCCCTTCTGGGCCACGTTCCGTGTCTACCGATGTATCCGCATCGGCATCGCTGATGTCTGCATCGGCTTCAGCCTGTTTGAGGCGCCACACTTTCTTTGGTGGGCGCGCTCTTGTCTCCACCATTCGTTGGATTTCGCGCCGATCGGGCCGTGATATCCTCAACATGTAGAAGTACCGTGCCTCGGCCTCTTCCAAACTTCGCGGCCGCTGCACCCGGCGCTCCCGAGACCGGCTGGGTCCATCAGGGCACCGCCTTGGTTGGCGGTACCTATCTTCTTCTCTACCCGACTCCTCGAAGTCTTCTTCTTGAGACGACTCAGTCCGTTTGCTCTGAGGTGGGAGAGGTCCTAGACGTTTGAACACTGCAACTCGGTTCGTCCTTCCCCTTTGTTGTGTGCATCTTGGGCAGTTGCCGATTGTTGGCAAATCGGCTCATTCCTGAATCCCAGAAGTGTTTGAAGAAGGGACAGTTCCATGCTCGTCCATGTTGTATTGCTCTTCTGACCTCCCCCTGGCGCGCCGTTCATACCCGTCGTTGTTCCGACGATACCTCCCGTCTGCATCAGACCGATGATCTCTTTGATCGCCTCCGCCGTAGCGGTGGCGTGGTCGTATGGCTGATCGTATTTGCTGAGGAGATGCACGGATAATGAGCGTGGATACCGCATGCTTCTCACCTCCTCCTCGGCCAGGTACCGTTTATCGTCGTCTTGGGGCCGGTCACGTGGAACGGCCTCGTCCTTTTCGTTGCCACGAGTGTGGCTGCTCTCTGCTTTGTCCGCGTCATGGCGAATCACGAACCCTGCCATATTGGCATCGAAAGAGAACCCTGGTTCCCTTATGGAGTGGCTGAGATCGACCGTGTTGACGCCATGGGAGCGGGCGTCGTGGGAAGAGCCGATGAGGTCGGCTTCACGGAGGGCCTTGACTTTGCCATTCCGATCCTCGTACTCGACCGGGGTGTTTTTCGCCATCTCTGATGTGGATGGTGAGATGGTTGTCGCTGAAGATTGTCCCACCGGGCGTGCAATGTGTTGGCGTCAGAAACCCACCGGCGGGCAGCGACTGGCCAACACGGTAGAGCCGGGAATGACTAGGGCTGCGGCTGGCCCCAGTCCCTCAGAGCGACGGCCCGCAAAGCCTCCTGGTCGCGCGCCGATGCTGGGTCGCAAGGGCGTGCCACCTGACCTATACCTGGTCAGGAAGGTGTGGATGATGCCTCGCTTAGTTTCCTGCAGGGCACACACGTACACGTTAAATACGAGCCTCGATCGGCTCTCAGGTTGTCCTGTGAATCGGCTCAGGGAGCCGATTCACCCATGATTCGTCCAAGGTGGCCGAATATATGGTGGTCCTGCTTGATCAATATAAAGCGTATGAGATCCACGACGATCTAGGGTTTTCACCGCATAATCGGATCATCCTACTCACGATTGGGCCTCGCGCTCACGCACGGTAAACGTAAGCCAGCCCTAGACAAGGCCTAAAAACCAACACTAGGTTGATCCTCGGAACGTCCTGTCTAGGGGCAGCAAACTACACCCTACATGCCGCTGGATCCTCCAACCCTTTGTAAGGCCTAACTATTGCAGATATTAAACTAATCCTTGATGAATCAAGGATCGACCATAACGGATCAGATCTACTAAACAAAGATCAAGCGGGGTGCCGCCCCTGCACCCATGATGAGGCACAAGGACGGCTAGACGCGCAAGGGTTGCACTACGCGAGCATATGATGCTAAGAACGATGCTAACCCTAACGCGTCTACGATAACTACGTTGCTCGCCATCAAAAACGCTTCAGTACGAGCAACGCATGAACAACTAGGCAGGCTTGTGCTGCCTAGATCGCGAGATGCGATCTAGGCAGCATGATGCTTACCGGAGGAACCCTCGAGACGAAGGAGTTGGCGATGCGCCGAGATTGGTTTGTGTTGAACGTTGGTTGTTGTTTATTCCATAAACCCTAGGTACATATTTATAGTCCAGGGGACTTTCTAATGTGGGCGTGCACTAAACCGTGCACGAGATAAACTCTAATCTCTACGTAACCTACTATATAAAGATACACGGGCTAACTAGCCCAAATTTGATACACAAGGCCGGTTCACAATGTATCTCCACGAATATATCTTCAACCATCTTGATGCAGAAGCTGCTTGGTCAAATTCTCCTATTCAGGGATGCTGTCTGTTTTTCCAACTCTCTGCTTACTCGAGCAAGTCTATATTGATATGCTTGAAGTTCTTGTACAGTAGCAGTGGTGGTCATAGGTTCTGAACCATCCATGGCTTTCGCAGCCCTATCCCACGCTTCTTGCGGGAGCTGTACTCTTGCGCGAGTTGAGGATCCAGGATATTTAGTGCCTAAGCCATGTCTGAGATCAGCGGGATCGACGTATGGATTTCCCAATTCGTCGAAAGCCTCTGACGTTTGTGGTTCTGATGTACCTGCCCTTCTATCACATAGATCTGATGATATTTTGCGCATTGATTTTTATCAGGATTGGTGACACCATCACATAGAGTGGTGAAGACCTTTCCGATGGCAGCAGATTTGTCGATGAAGTGGAAGTTGTCGACGCTGTCGGAGTCGCTGCTTATAAAGGAGTCCGCAGACGACTCGAAGATGTGTTGCTGAAGATCTTGGCGAGCTTTCCGCTTGCCTTGTTGTCGACGAAGTATGGCGACGAAAACTCCTCGTCACTCGACGAAAAGTTAGAATCGACCGCTGAAAATTCCGACGAGATCGGAACTTCGAGACGGTAGGATCCTTCCTTGTTGACGCCAAATCGGAATTCTCCGAACGTCATGATGATGGGCTCCTCCAGATAGGCACATGCATCCATACGGGAGGGCGGGTGAGGAATAAAATTGAATAGATCAGTTTTTCCCTTGTTACCTCGATCCATCGCGTTGCTTGCTGTCGACGAAGTCGAAGATCTTGAACGTGCCATCGAGATCAGCTCCCACTACAAGAAAAGTTCTGATAGACAACGTCTCAAAATCGTCCGCTAAGGGGTATTTTTCGTCGCCTATGGGCCTAACCCGACGATATGGGTTCCGTTGTGAAACTGCGTCAGGCAAAGTCCAACGACGATTTTTTCGGTCCGTCGCGCTTGGGCGCCCTTCCGCCACGGAAAATCGGACCGTTGCGGAAGTGTTTTCGGGAGCCCGTTGACTGCTGACGTCATGCAAACTGACACGTGGCAGACGCCGTTAACTGCAGTTAACGGCGTTAACCGCTGAAACCCCGTGGTAGATGGTAGGCCCACACGAGGCCTGCCACGTCTTAAGCGGGCCGGGCCAGATGACATAGTTTGACCGGTCAACTATATAGCTGGGCTGGTCCATTAGTTACGTGGGCCGGGCCTAACCTCTAATGTTGACTGGTCAAAAGTTAAATGGGCCGGCCCATTTAACATGTGGGGTCCACCTTACAGCAACTGGGCCGGCCCAAGAAGCAAGTGGGCCGGCCAAAAACACAGGTCCCACTTTCCTGTTAAAAGGCCGGCCCATTTAGTGTGTGGGGTCCACCGTAGTAAGTGGCACCAACAAGCCAGGCCCGGGCCAAAAACGTGGGGTCCCACTTTCAGTTAAAGGGCCGCCCATTACGTTTGTGGGGTCCACCATACAGCAAGTGGGCCGGCCCAACAAAATAGTGGGCCGGGCCAAAAATACAGGTGGGTCCCACTTTCCTGTTAAAGGGCCGGCCCATTTAGTATGTGGGGTCCACCATATAGCAAGTGGGCTGGCCCAGAAAGATAGTGGGCGGGCCAAAAACACAGGTGTCCCACTTTCCAAAGGGCCGGCCCAATTAGTATGTGGGGTCCACCATATAGCAGGGGGCCGGCCCAACAAGATAGTGGGCCGGGCCAAAACACAGGTGGGTCCCACTTTCCTCTTAAAGGGCCGCCCATTTAGTATGTGGGACCACCATATAGCAAGTGGGCCGGCCCAACAAGATAGTGGGCCGGGCCAAAAACAGGTGGGTCCCACTTTCCTGTTAAAGGGCCGGCCCAACTAGTATGTGGGGTCCACCATATAGCAAGTGGGCCGGCCCAACAAGATAGTGGGCCGGGCCAAAAACACAGGTGGGTCCCACTTTCCTCTTAAAGTGCCGGCCCATTTATTATGTGGGGTCCACCAAAAAGCAAATGGGCTGGCCCAACTAATTAGTGGGCCGGCCCAGTAGTTGGTGGGGTCCACCTTAAAGCAAGTGGGCCAGCCCAATTAGTGTGTGGGGTCCACCAAATCAAATGGGCTGGCCCAAGAAGTAAGTGGGCCAGCCCGTTTAGTTGTTGTTTATATGCCGGCATAATATGCGCTTTAGGATTTTGCGGGCAGGCACATATGTGATTTCGCTTAATTGGGCCGTTTAAGGGATGGGAATTCGTGATTTAGATACTGAGAATATTTACGCAGCATTGATTTCTCTCGGATAGCCTCACTTACCACAAGCACCAAAGAAAAAATGCGCGAAAGAACTATAAAAACTAACTAAATATTACATCAGCTGCAAGGCATTGAAAAAAATATTACAGAACCCAGAGAAATTGAATGGTAATTAAACCTAGCAATACAATGAAGCGATCCGGCAATCTTTTAAGTTGTCCATGCAGCACCTATATCTGAAACAAAGACATTACAAGTTAAGACAGCAATGGAAAGGCAAAGACACTACAATATTGTTTGGCAAAGAATTTGGAACTCATCATTTCGTCGTTATAACAAGATCATTGTAATGCGCACAATAAGCAAACAAAGAGTGCATGCCGCATACCAACAGCCAATATAACAGAGCATGTTAGAATGAAACAGCAGACTTACTACTGTCGAGTCCCATGCAAACCAACATGTTCAGGGAGTACAAAATTGGCATGAACAACATAGTAGCAGGCTATAAATTTTGTAACAACGACTGAGCAAGATGAAGTTATGATGGCTACATCTACAGAGCAGGGAATGTAAACCAAAAATAGAAGTTACGATGGCAAAAGCTAAAGAGGAGGGAATGTGAACCAACATGTGCCAAGTGCAATTACTTCACTTTGGCCGTGAACTAAATAATACTCCTGAACTTATAGTGAAGGGGATGCAAATCAAGATGTTTCGGGATATAAACTTGTAATGAGCAACACATGGAGGATAGTTAATGCTGGAGCTTAGGATGGACCAGATACAGAATATAGTGGGATCACCTGTGAACTTGTATAAGAGGGAATGCAAACCAATATGTTCAGCTTTCCATATGTGAGCGTCATGCCAAGTCAGAGAAACAAGTCAATAATGCAGCTTTTGAAGAACAAGATGGCACGCAAAATTATTATCTAGTAGTATGACAAGTTTATTTGTACTACAGGCTAGATAGCAGAGTGATAGCATGCCAAACTAAGTCCTTACTTTGTTAGCTTACAATGAACTAGATACAAAACAATGGCATCACCTGTAGTACAGGGAATGCAAGCCAACATGTTCATGGAGTAAAAAATTGGCACAAACAACATAGTAGCAGGCCATAATTTTTGTAACAACGACTGAGCAAGATAAAGTTATGATGGCTAGATCTACAGAGCAGGGAATGTAAACCAAATATAGAAGTTACGATGCCAAAAGCTATAGAGCAGGGAATGCGAACCAACATGTGCAATTACTTAAAATTGGCCATGAACTAAATAATAGCAGGATGTTACTATAATACCTACAGTATAATTTTTGTAACAACGACTGAGCAAGATAGAAGTTATGATGGCTACATCTACAGAGCAGGGAATGCAAACCAAAATGTTCAATCGCTTAAAGTTAGCAATGAAGTAGAAAATAGCAACGTGTTACGGTCATAGCTAGGAATGAACTAAAAGAGCTTCAGACAAACAAGCATCTGAACCCAGAACATGGCGCTAAAACAAGGGACTTACATTAGGAGAAGCACTCTGTGGGAGTCACAGCAGATCTTCCTGGGGTTGATAGATCCGGTGATGAAGTACGCTACATGTGCTACTTGGGGTTGGAGAGACGGCCATTACACTTCATGGTTACTCATCTCATCTGCAAAAACGTAACGGCGCGTCGTTAGCACAAACAGGTTCCCCCAAGATTAAACAAGAACTTGCAGGCAAGCAATAGAAAAGCGACAGTAGAAGAGTTTAGATCATGCACTGCGCCGGTGAAGCAGATCCGGTTCATGCACAGCGGTGTCGGTGAGCAAGATCCGATGCGGTGGACGACGGATCCGGCGAAGCGGCTCCGGCGGGGTGGACGATACCGCAGCTGAAGCGACTGCGGTAGACTGCTGGATGAGCATATGGTTTCGAGGTTCGGCGGGGATGATCCGGTCCGGTTGATGACGGCGTCGATGAAGCGGCTCCGGCAGGCAGCCGGATGACGAGGATCGCGAGGGCTCGGGTAGGCCAGGGAAGTCCGGCGGGGATGTTCCGGTGCGGTGGTCGTGGAGGTGGTAGAGAGAGGGACTTGAGAAGTTCCGGTGGGTGGTCTCAGATGAGAGACTGAAGGAAATGTATTTTTTTTGGGAGGGTTTCCGGGCTAGGGAGGTGGTGATCGAAAAAATGACGGGCAAACCCCTCACCAACCGACTTTGCTGTCATCTCCACAGGGGTAGAATGGGAATTTGGAAGCGTGTGAAATTTTTGTATTTTGTGGGCGGGAAGTTTTGCCGCTATGAGATTTTGAATTTCGCTAAGGTACAAGTATAATGATAAAAAATTGTGACACCGTACTAGTACCTCTGTTCATGGCCGAGTGCAAAATCAAATCATCATCACGTTGAATATAGGTCACTACCATGATCATGATCTATCTTCTTAATCCCATTCAAAAATGCGTTTGAAATATTTCAGGATTGGTGGGAGATTTTGCCGCCCGACAGAGATTAAATTAAACCACACGTTCGACAATTCAAACTTGAGACCTTGGCTATGATACCATTTAAGTTCGAACTGATTCAAAAAAGGCTAGGCAATTAATTTATATAACATCCACAGGAACAACTACCAAGTTGATCCCAACCGCAGATAAATGCATCCACCAACAAAAGTCTGAACGGTGCCTTAATCTAAGGAAACATTTCACAAGACCAATGTACTCACTATGTTAGTGTTCATCTCCAATTATCTATGGCATTTTCTTAGTCTTTGGGAGATTATAACGAACTTGATTGGCCTCGTGCAGTAGGGCATCACATGCTTCTAATCTCGATCTCAACATGTCAACTTTTGTTCTTAGCATAGCTGTTGCAACTCGTTCTACTTGGAGTTGTTCCTCCAAAACTTGAGCAGAGAAAGACTTGGACTTGGGCTTCAAAACCCAGCATTTCGCAGGAAAGAGTTTTTGGTGATATCTTTATCTTTCCCGGGTTTTGCCATCTCAAATTTCATATTAGCCAGACAAGTTTTGAGTTGTGTAAAAAGAAAAGTTATTACAGAGAAAAATGCAGATGGTAGATTTAATGTGTACGAACTACTTTTAATCATACAAGTTGACATGCCTGACTATAATAAGGACCATCTATCTTGCTAGCAGGCATAATTATTAATGGGCTACCATGTACGGGAACCGTATCCTCTAACGTGAAGGAGCTAAGTCAGGAAAAATAAAGAAGCAAAGTCAGGCTTCTGTAGCATAAGTACAAGGTTATGCACTGTCTTTAACTAATAAAGGTGATTACTGTAGATGTTTAAAAACTAAACTAAATTTTATTACACCATAATTTTCTCTGCATGTAATTACTTCAAATGCAAGACACAAGTTTGTATTGTGCAAATTAATTTAAATTATTTGGATTTTAGACATATGGTTTGGGGGAAGGAAAGTTAGAGTACTGTAGCTTCTCTAACTTTTCACCTTCAAGTTAGAGTACTGTAGCTTCTCTAACTTTTCACCCATGTACGTAGTCCTTCCAAGAAACAGCCGTTATTGCATTACGAGCAGAAAATAGTTCACACGTGCGCTCAGATTCAAATTTTCAGCATGCAGTCGATTTATGGTTTAATTGAAGTACACATCAGGAAATTATTTCACACAAAATACAGCAGCCACATGGAACATATCTAATTTTAGTACAACAACAAAATTTGCAATTATTACAGACCACGAAATTTTGAACGAAATTTTGAGCAGTAATTAGTTACAGCATTGGCATCAGCAGTCCACTTGACTGAACAACAGAATCAAAGTTTATTTAGACACCTTCAATTCCCAGACACATCACAACTGGCTTACCATGACAAGTGCATAGGAGATTCTTTAGAACATTTTCTGTCAAAGTTTGCCTATTTTTCAATTCATGTATCTCTTGGCGTGTCTTGGCAATTAATTCATCAGCATCTTTGTTTTCCCGCCCAAATATATCAACTGCCTCTTGGAGTGCATCCCCGAAATCTCTTTGTGCCGGATTAAGTTGACCAATAGATACCATGGGCCTATGCGAGCAATATGCACTCTCACTGCTGCTTTGTGAAACATCAATACTTGAGGCATTGGCCCTTGCTTCTGGCATTGTAGCTTTATTTGAAGCCTGAAATTTAGATAAAACAAGTTACAACATCATATGATGCAATAAAAGACCTCCAATTTCAAGAACATCATTGAGCTGATATAACACAACAAGCAATCAAAAATAGAGCCTCGTACATCTATTTCTTCTGGAATGGTTGGTGTACCGGACTCAGTGGACCAATGAGAGCACGTGCCACTGTCACTGTTGCTCTGTGAAATGACCGCAACACTTGATAAATGGGTTGTCCCTACTGACATTACAGCTTTGTTTGCAGGCTGAAACTAAGACAAAACAAGTTAAAATGCAATACAATACAAGGCAAACAAACAGCATTGTTGACATAATTTTGAAAGAACCATGGGCAGATACAACAAAGAAACCAGTTAAGCCACATGCCTCTTAGAACAAACCAAACTAGATCATGGCGATGATGTATACAATGAACCAAGCAACTAGACATCATGTGCCCAATAACGAAGCCAGGTCACTGCACAGAAGAAATCTAGCAAATAGCCAAATACAGTCAAAAGATGTGCATGTTGGATTTGATACTATTAGGAAAATAATGTATGATTGATTTAAGCATGACTCAGATAGTGCCTTCGACATCGCAGAAGGTCAATGCAACAATTAATTGTATGGCTTGTATGAAGTGCCATAACATTTAAATTAAGCATAACGAGGCATTGCTTAATCTGAGAACTGAGTGCTAGCTCAGTGGCAAGGCTTGCGAGTGCGCAGCCAGCCCACCCGGGTTCGAGTCCCAACAGGACCGAATTAAACGGGGTGTTATCTAGCGCGTATAAATTCGCTGCTAGAGAGGTCTCATCATCTATCTCACAACGTATAGACAAGGGAGGGAATCTTCCTACGTTGGTCAACGTTTAGGCAATGCTTAATCTTGAATTCATGATCAAACTCAAACAAAAAAGGGCATATAACAAGTAGCACCATGTGCATCATGTATAATAGATTACTAGAAACTGAATGAAGCAATTGAACATGGAGCGTATTATATAAACAGCCAGATCATTTGAATATGGATATACCACATCATGTCAATGGGACTCAGAAAAACAAAGCTAGACATTTAAACAAGTAATATAACTATTTTTTCACCATGTTTCAAGTAGAATAGGAAGCTAGGTTAGGAATAAAGCAATCATGTTTCAAGTAGAATAGGAAGCTAGGTTAGGAATAAAGCAATAAAAAAACACAAAGTGCATCATTTCAGCTAGGATCATTTCTATCAAACTTCATGCACTAGCCATGGAACAACAGGCAAACTCAATGAAGCAACAGGCAAAAAATTAACATAATAGAATTTCAGGACTTGTATTAACATAGCCAAATCATGTAACTTATACCCAGGCATGCCGGATGCCAGATGGGTCAAAGGCAGTGTGCAATGTTCCATATGGTCATTGTTTATATTTTATTAGATTCCATTAGGCAACTTAGGTAGTGCAACATACAGAAAATGATGCAATTGAACTATGCACAGGAGGTAAATTAACATTCCAAAAAAAACAGGGAACTTACGTGAGCTTTTTTTTGAGTCACACGGACCTCATCGGGTACTTGGACAGAAGAACCTGGTGCCTCACTGTTTCTCCTCTGCATGAAGGAGAGGCCAATTGTAAACAGAAACAGGTCCAAGATATAGAAGTTTGCATTAAGCAATATACAAAAAACAGCAGGTACTTACATGATTATAGGCGAGCTTTACTCTACGTTTATGAGTGTAAGATGTGCCTGCTGCACGTGTAATAATAACAAACAGTTACGAGTCACGGCTTTGCTATAATTAAATTGACACCAAATAGTAGTAGAAGCCATGGTTCAAAAAAGCGTACGCCTAGGTACGCTTAAGCGCGCTTAAGCGCTGAGCGGTTGTCTTCCGCTTCGCTTTTGGCCTAAGCGTTCGATTAAGCGAGACAGGGAATCTGGTCGTGTTTTGTGCTAGAATCTCCTCTATGCGAGTGTTGGTGTGTTGCCTGTGTTGCTCTGCTCCTTGCTCGATGCATTGATGGTGATTAGGTCTGGCTTAGCTGCTTGCTACTCCTCTACTGCTTAGCTGCTTGCTACTCCAGTAAAGCTTAGCTGCTTGTTTGTGTTTGTTACATTGTTTGCTTAGCTGCTTGTGTGTTTATAAGAAATTGGAGCAAAACCGAGGCTAACCAAGGTATTAATCCCCGTATTCCTCAGAAATGTAGCATTACATGCTTAGGATACAAATTTACAGCATATTATAGGGGTATATGTGCCCATCTTGACTTCCCTGTTTCATGTTCGTACGATTTTAGCCTGAGCGCTTAAGCGGCGCTTAAGCTCGCTTAAGCAGCAGTTCCTCTAAGCAGTGCCTCACCGCTCGCTTAGCGCCTAGCGCTTTTTTGAACCTTGGTAGAAGCATTATGACGTGCATAAACATGTAATACAGGATCGCAGAAAGATATCAAACATGATGTAACTAGAGCAGTAGCCTACGGCCAAATAGTGAGAAATTGTAATCGTGTCAATTGTGGACTTGTATAGCCTACCCCAACTTGTTTGGGAATAAAGGCTTTGTTGTTGTTGTTGTTGTCAATCGTGGACATGTAGAGCATTCAACGGCTCATGATTGGTGGCTCATATTTTGTAGAGTTTCAGCGAATGGGTGGGTTAGGTTACTCAGACCACCACACTGTATTTATATCATCTGAGTTAGGGTTACAATACTACTGGACATGGGCCTCTATGGGCCTCACACTGGATACAATATTACTACAGCGCTACTACTAAACTCACTCATGGTAACACACCCCCTCAAGATGATCATGGGTAAACAACCATGGCCATCTTGCAACAACAACATGACACATATGACAACTACCAGTAATGAACATTCAGCATAACTCCTAGGATACATGACAGCATTGCACTTTCCATCATCTTGTCATCTCGATTCATCTCTTCATCAGCAGCGAAGATATCCAGCTTCAACCATCTGGGATACGCACAACTCCTAACCATACACGTCCTCAACAACCCCGGCTGCCTCACCACACAAGTTCCGCAGAACCATCCACACTCGCCTCAATGTCCTCAGCCTCTCTTCTCCACTCTGCCCGGCCACCTCTTCCGTCTCTCCCACAAACCCCCAGCCAACTCCTGCCTCAACCATCCACTCCTCAAGCACCCATGCCTATCCCCCGGTCAGGCCTCAACCAGTCTCACCTCAGGCACGCATGCCTTTCCCCTGGACATATCCACAACCATCACCATCACCACTAAACCGCAGCCTCATCAACTCCATCACGACTCAACCGCAGCCTCATCAACTCCATCACCACATATCCTCACAGCCTCACATCTCCATTTTCTCCTCACTTCCACTCGGATGGCGCCTCGTCTGCGCGCCCTGGCCAACCTGGCGTACGGCACCTGGCCACATCGACCGGCTCGCGCTGGTCAACGTCCAGCACCAACCTCCGGCTCCGCCCTGCGCTCAAAGGCTCGCCCCACTCCGCACGCCTCCAACTTCTGCCCCTCACACGGATCCAGATCTCTCTGCCACGGATTCACTTCCTCTTCTCTCCTTTCTAAACCAAAACGATCTTCACCCTCTTCTTTCTCCCCGCGCGAGCAGCCGCCGATCTCACACAGCTCACATCGCTGTGTGTGATAGCCGCAACCGACGCAGAGCACCTGATGCGGCCTCCCGCCGCCTGGATTTCTACATCTCAACGGTGGGTTTTGTGATCAAAGGAAGAACTTGTTTGGTACTGTTTGTGGCGGCTAGCAGGAAGGAAACCTAGGCTCTGATACCATGTAGAGTTTCAGCGAATGGGTGGGTTTGGTCACGGAAAAACATACTTATGCGTCGTGTTTAAACCTAAAGGATGAGGTGGTTATCAACGAAAGCACTTGTAAGTTAGAAATATAGCACGAATTCAGAAATACAGTCAGCTGCAATACTCCTAACAGAACAAAACGCGCAGGGATGTCTGGTTACCTATTTCTGGGCGGCGTTTAGACGTGTTCCGCGTTCTTACGGGTGACGTGGAGGTCGGCGAGGGGACTGCTGTTGCGGTGGGTGCCGGGGAAGCAGATCTTGGGGGGTCGGAGAAGGACATGCTGGGCGGTCGATGAAGTGTTCAGCGCGCCGGCCGAACTAGAAGGTCGGTGAAGCAGATGATGTGCAGTGCACGGTGGCGTCGGTGTCGGCGAAGCTGGTCAGGTGCGGTGGTCGATAGAGTCGGCGAACGAGATACGGTGCGGTGGACGCCGGAGTAGGTGCGGATAGGGCAGCCTCGGGGTTTGAAGCCGTGGCAGCTTGAACGGCGAAGTGCGGCGGCCGGGAAGATCTGGAGGTAGGCAAGAGGGGCGGTTTCTCTGAGGGCTTGCGGGCGAAACTAGGGCGAAGCTGGGCGATAGAGGAGTAGAAGGGAATTTCGCAGTCCTTCTTTTGAGGAAAAAAATATTCGCAGATCTGAAACTTTGCGGCGCGAGATATTTGGGCGTTGGCGGGGAATTTTACCGCTCGATGATATTAAATTTTGGCTGCAGTAGGTTTTTTTTTAGAGTATGTAATAATAATAAATAGTAGGCCCTACTAGTACTGTACGTCTGTTCAGGAATCCAAGGGGGTAGAGGTAGAGGTATAGATATATAGACAATATAGAGATATAAGAAATGGCGGGGGCTAGCGGAAATGCACTTTGCCTCATAGGAGCATATGCTCCCATTATGTGAATCCATATTTCAAAGTGTCAAAAAATTCTAAACTAAAATTTTACATGTATATCTAGACATTTTATGTTGGTACACAAGTTTTCTCACAAAAAAATTATGTGGCTCCTATAAAAAAGACAAATTTTGATGTTGTAACACGACTACGTACAGTATATTTTTTGCCTTTTTTTACACGCCACACAAAATGTCGTTTTTCCACGAAAACTTGTGAACGAACATATGATGTCACAATGTATACCAAAAAAATTAACATTTATATAATTTTTTTAATCATTTTCTATAATTGGTGCATATGCACGCGTGTGCCAAAACGCCACCTCCGCAGGCTAGGAGTTTCTAAACTTCTTATGGCACATCAAATAAAATGTTGTTCAAACAATAATAATAATGTGCTTATGATTGTTACTCCCTTCCACCATGAATAAAGTCCACATCGGTTTCGTGTCAAACTTTGACTCGAGATTTAGGTACCCACATGATAGTGCTAGTATCATAGCTAGTATCATACACATTGGTCCCACAAAAATGTTGATCTGGCAGCTAATTAAGTAGGAGAGAGGAGATTAGTGTAACATAGGTAGATACTGTATCATAGCGCAAACAACGAGAAAACTTAATGCTAAACAAATCTTGTACACAAATTTGCATTGAGATTCTAAAAAATAATAAATGTAGCATTACTATGATACTACTCCATGATACTACCCACTATAGAAATAGTATGACCAGCCTAATTTTATGACATCCGCAAAATATACCATTGGAAAGTTCATCGAAACAAGCATCCGATGATATAGTTTTGAATGACATGCAACTCATAATTGGCGGGCCCAAGTATTAGTCTAAGTTTGCCTCTGAAAACAAATTGGCATTGTACTCTAGGACAAAGGGAGACTACTCGCAATGGCAATATCATAAGTAGTATCATGCACTACATGCATGCAAAATGTTGATGTGTCATATCAGTTAATGATGAAAGAGACGATAGTGGTATCATAGGTAGATATCGTATCATATCATGTAGAACTAGAAAAATTACTGCCAAACAAATCTTGTACACACTTTTGTATTGAGATTCTACAAATCCCTAAATACATGTAACATATTATACTACTACATGATGATAATATGGACTGTGAAAATAATATTGTACATTAGTATCATATGTATGATACTATTATATGATACTCCCCATTGTGACTAGTCTAATAATAACAATAGTACTCAAATTTGTCTTGTCCCTCGGGTGTTTAGAAGTATATGTTCGGTCCCTCACGTATTTAAGAATTATGTTTGGCCCCTCAACTCTAATGTGGTCAAAATTGAGCACTTGAACACTTAGTTAGGTCTAGCAATGATAAAAACTTGATTGGTCTGTTTATTATTTGTTATGTGGCACGGCGGCAAAGCATTTTGCTAAATCTCAAGCACACATAGTTGGGGTCCATTAGAGGGACTAATTAAATCAAAGTACAATGGATTATGAAAGCAGGTTTTATCATTGATTAGCTTTGCAACGGCCTATCAACTGTAAGTGTTGCATGTGTTCTAAAGAACTATGTTCATCGTCACAGATCAAGAGGAGTACGCAGTGGAGGACGCACAAAACAACCGTAGGCCAGGTGGGCACACCTTACTAATTTTCTTTTTTCCACTTTATATGTGATAATTTTTTACATAATTAATTAACTAAAACATTTTAAAATAGGGTGGGCCATTCAACCCAAACACCATGTTGCGTACGTCGCTGAGGGTAAGGGGTAGTCTAAGGGGGCAATGTAAGACCTAATTAAGTGTTTGAGGTTAGTTATGGACCGCTGTTATACCTAATTGTGTTTGAGGTTAGTTAGGGACCTTATTATACATAATTAAGTGTTAGAGGTGAGTTCAAATAATAATATATAGTTGGGGTCTAAAGTTCACCAACGTATGCAACACACGAGCTGCCAAATGTGTACTTAATTAACCCTATTAGGAAAACACAAGATTATCTCATTCAACAAAATATTAGGAAAGTGTATCACAATTGTATTTATCCCTTATCTCTCTCATGTTAACCGAGACAAGAGTTCGTTCTAGGTCAGCTCTACGACAATTAGCGTCGCAAGGGTGGTAACATAGGTGTGCAGTTGCGAAAGTTTTTTCCCAAGTTATCGACTTCCTCAATCCACACTTAATATTTGTGCATGCGGGCCTAAGTATATGGTACTACTTAGTTCTATTCCTAGTATATATGTTGGGTGACTTAGAAAAATCATACTTCGTACATGATTCCTTCGAAAATCCTTTAGGGCTTCTTTGATTCATATTAGGTTGGTATAAGATAATAGGATTTAGATCTTATAGGAATATTTCCTACACTAGTAGTTTGATTCATATGAACATATCCAATAGGAAATAATCCTATAGGAATCATCAAGTAGTGCAAATCCTAGTATAGGATTAAATATTTGGTCCTACCTCATGGAAAAATTCATTTGGCGCAATCAAACGCAACTCATCTTATTATAGGATTTAACTACACATGTCATCCCAAATCCCAATCCTACATTCCTACTCCTATGATTTCCCTATCCTGTGAATGAAAGGAGCCCTTAAAATCAAACTATCCCGCACCTCGTCGATTCGTATAAAACCGACTCTAGCCAACAACTCTTCGCCCGACCTTTCTTCTTCACCATCAGGCCACCACACACTGTCATTTTCCATTGCAACGCATTTAGGGTGTGTTCGGTTCCAGAACCAAGTGGAATGGAATGGAACCGTTCCGCACCTAGAGCCCATTCTTGTGTTCGGTTGTGGAATGGAACGGAACCGAGTGGTTCCTCGAAAGGGAATATTCTCCCCATATGCAGAATGCACCCATTCCACCGAATCGGTGGAATGTGGTGGAACGGCTGTTACTTAGCCGCTATTAATTACAAAGCACTTCACTAATCCAACCAAAAAAATTATTAGTTGTTGTTAATTATGATTTTGAGATTAAAAAGGCCACTATTAATTACGATATTTAGACAAAAGATTAAACTTTAACTTCATTCCGTTCTACTCTCCAAATTCCCCGACCATACAAAAAATAACATTAATTACGATTTTAAGATTAAAAAGGCCATTAGGCGTTGTTAATTACGATTTTAAGATTTAAAAGGCTATTTGCCATTGTTAATTACGATTCTTAGACAAAAGTTTAGTTTAACCACATTCCGTTCTGCTCTCCAATTCCTCCAACCGAACAAAAAACAGTACCATTCTGTACCTCCTTTTTGTCCAAACCGAACGCGGGGATGGAACCATTCCATTCCTCTGGAAAGGAACCATTCCTTACTAAAATCTTCTTGTGCCACCTCCCAGTTTAAAGGCCTACTCGCATAACCCTACAGGTACAGCTCTGCACTCGCGTGGGCAACCGAACACACCTACATCATCAATGCCCCGCGTACTTATCCGCACCGCCTACAGCTCTGCACTCCTATGACCTATCCATGGCTGGGCAGTCAAAAAAAGCTGCGTCACCTGGGAAATCAACAAGCCGCGCAAGCAAGTCGCAAGCATCATAAATTCCGAATCAATGCCTAGCTACAGTCTACCTGGCCTCCTCCCAACTCATTGTCCTTGAGGCCTTAACAAAGCCTTCTAAAAGGGTTTTATCAAAATATTCCATATGGATTAGTAAAAAAACGCACCTGCTAAAGATTCATATATGCCCATTTGAATCTTGGTCAAATCCTAGGTTTGACCATGATTTAAACAAGTTTAAAACATGAATATGAAAATTAAGCATGTATCCTTCGTAGTCACTCCAAAATGAAGCTCTTGAGAGGGTTTTTGAAATTTCCATGTTTGAAACCAAAAAACCACGTACTTCTCTTCATGCATGCTTGACTTCATAAGACAGAGTTGAGGGCTAGGGTAGCTAGATACATGATGTTTCTGGTTTGAATATGTCTAGACCTTGTTTATCAACTTAATTGAATGCTTACTATATGACATAAGAAGACTACGTGCCTTGGTTTTTCATTTATTTTCATTTATTTTGAATTTTTATGCCCATTTGAATCTTGGTCAAATCCTAGGTTTGACCATGATTTAAACTAGTTTAAAACATAAATATGAAAAATTAAGTATCTATCCTTCTTAGCCACTCCAAAATGAAGCTCTTGGGAGGGTTTTTGAAATTTCCATGATTGAAACCAAAAACCACTTCTCTTCATGCTTGACTTCATAAGTCAGGGTTTAGGGATATATATATAGGGGGTACATGCATGATTTTTCTGGTTGGAATATGTCTAGAACTTGTTTTTCAACTTGAGCTTATCTAGAGCTTGTTTTTAAATTTTTTATACCCATTTGATTCTTCATCAAATCCTAGGTTTGTTGACCTAGATTTGAACAAGTTTAAAACATGAATATGAAAAGGTAAGCATGTATGCTTCTTAATTAGTCACTCCAAAATGAAGCTCTTGGGAGGGTTTTTGAAATTTCCATGATTTAAACCAAAAACCACTTCTCTTCGTGCTTGACTTCATAAGTTAGGGTTTAGGGATATATAGGGGGTAGATACATCATGATTTTTCTGGTTTGAATATGTCTAGAGCTTGTTTATCAACTTAATTGAATGCTTACTATATGACATAAGAAGACTATGTGCCTTGATATTTCATTTTTTTTAATTATGCCCTTTTGAATATTGGTCAAAACCTAGGTTTGACAAAGATTTAAAAAAGATTAAAACATGAAAATGAAAAAGTAAGCCTTGATCCTTCTTATTAACTCCAAAATGAAGGTTTTTGGGAGGGTTTTTGAAATATCCATGTTTGAAACCCAAAACCACTTCTCTTCGTGCAGAGTTTAGGGTTAGGGGTAGCTAGACACATGAATTTTCTGGTTTGATATGTCTAGACCTTGTTTATCAACTTAATTGAATGCTTACTATATGACATAAGAAGACTATGTGCCTTGATTTTACAATTTTTTAAAATTATGCCCATTTGAATCTTGGTCAAATCCTAGGTTTGACCATGATTTAAACAAGTTTGTTTATCAACTTGAATGCTTGCTATATGACATCAGAAGACTATGTGTTTGGTTTTTGTTTTTTGAATTTGTTATGCCCATTTGAATCTTAGCTAGTCAAATCCTAGGTTTGAATATATATGTCTAGACCTTGTATATCAACTTGAATGCTTACTATACATATGACATAAGAATGTTATGTGCTTTGGTTTTTCATTCTTTTCATTTTTTCTGAATTTTTAGGGCCATTTGAATCTTGGTCAAATCCTTGGTTTGACCAAGATTTAAACAAATTTAAAACATGAAAATGAAAAGGGAAGTCTGTATCCTTCTTAGTCACTCTAAAATGAAGCTTTTGGGATGTTCTTTAAATTTCAATGTTTGAAACCCAAAACGACTTCCCTTCATGCTAGACTTCATAAGATCGACAGGGGGTAGATACATGATTTGTCTGGTTTGGATATATCTAGACCTTGTTTATCAACTTGATTGCTTACGATATGACATAAGAAGACTATGTGATTTGGTTTTTCATTTTTCTGATTTTTTTGAATTTTGTGCCCACCCATTTGTATCTTCGTCAAATCCTAGGTTTGACCAAGATAATTTAAACAAGTTTAAAACATGAAAATGTAAAGGGAAGCATGTATCCTTCTTAGTCACTCTAAAATGAAGCTTTTGGGAGGTTTTTGAAATTTCGATGTTTGAAACCCAAAACCACTTCTCTTCACACGCTTGACTTCATAAGACAGAGTTTAGGGTTAGGGGTATAGATACATGATTTGTCTGGTTTGAATATGTCTAGACCTTGTTTATCAACTTGAATGCTTACTATATGACATAAGAAGACTATGTGATTTGGTTTTTCATTTTTCTGTTTTTTAATTATTTTTCTGCCCATTTGAATCTTGGTCAAATCCTAGGTTTGAACAAGATTTAGACAAGTTTAACACGTGAAATTAAACGAATAAGTAAGCATTGATCCTTCTTAGTCACTCCAAAATGTACCAATTGATAGTGTTAACTTTGCTTCATGGAAAAAATAATGTCATGTAAATGAGTTAACTTGGATTTCCTACCCTTGAATCCATAGGAAACTTTGTTCTAATGCACTATAATAATCAACCGAGTTTTTACACCAACAGGTCTGTCACTTACGTGTGGTGCCCACGCGTGTGGTCCCACACTTGAGTGAGCACAAGTCACGTGCAATAGGTACGCCAACTCCCAGCCATCTTCTTTGTCAAGAGAAGACGCATCAGGATGCGTATTGGAAGTCTGTGGGTCCTTCTGGATCCTTCGGTTGTCCCTCTCACAAAAAAAAACAAATCTCTCTCATTCTCGGCCTCGCTCGACTCGCTCGCTCGCTCGCTCGCTCGCACCTCCTGCGCACTGACAAACCCTGCACAACAGTCAACATCATCATCATCACCCGAAAAAGGGAAGACACCATAATGCTCTGCCTTTTTTCTCTCCTTCCGAGTGATCCCTCTTCCTCCGAGTTTCACTCGACGGGCAAACGCACATCTGCAGCATAGTAATAATAAAAAGGTAGAAAAATCGATATACGAATCTATAATTAAATAGGTTAAACTAGGGTTTTGCCCAGTACTACAGATCAAGGTTCAAAAAATCCAACTACGGGGTTCGAACAACACGATTCTAATCCAAGAACTTTTTCGACCTCATCCAAGTGGCCTCAAACTATAGGGTTAGCATCTAGTGCAGTATGTGTGAAAATGTATGCACTATGTGTGCTATAACTTGTATGTCTTTCAAATTTGAACCAACTTTGAATAAGTTTGAAATATTTGAAATGGGGCTTTTGGCTTAAACGTTTGAAACTCAAAACGATTCTCTTCATGCTAGACTTCATAAGACCGAGTTTAGGGTTAGGGGTAGATACATGATTTGTCTGGTTTGAATATGTCTAAACCTTGTTTATCAACTTTAATGCTAACTTCTCAGTCACTCTAAAATGAAGTTTTTGGAGGTTTTTGAAATTTCCATCTTTGAAACCCAAAACCACTTCTCTTCATGCTTGACTTCATAAGAAAAAGTTTAGGGTTAGGGGGTATAGATACATGATTTGTATGGTTTGAATATGTCCAAACCTTGTTTATCAACTTGAATATGCTTACTATATGACATAAGAAGACTATGTACTTTGGTTTTTAAATTTTCTGACTTTTTTAATTTTCTGCGCATTTGAATCATATCTTGGTCAAATCCTAGGTTTCACCAAGATTTAGACAAGTTTAACACGTGAAAACGAGTAAGTAAGCATGGATCCTTCTTAGTCACTCTAAAATGAAGCTTTTGGGATGTTCTTGAAATTTCCATGTTTGAAACCCAAAACCACTTCTCTTCATGATTGACTTCCATAAGATCGACAGATCAGTTTAGGGTTAGGGGTAGATATATACATGATTTTTTGGTTTGAATATGTCTAGACCTTGTTTATCAACTTGAATGCTTACTATACATATGACATAAGAATGCTATGTGCTTTGGTTTTTCATTCTCTTTTTGATTTTTTTCTAAATTTTTAGGCCCATTTGAATCTTGGTCAAATCCTTGGTTTGACCAAGATTTAAACAAGTTTAAAACATGAAAATGAAAAGGGAAGTCAGTATCCTTCGTAGTCACTCTAAAATGGAGAAGCTTTTGGGATGTTCTTGTAATTTCTATGTTTGAAACCGAAAACGAGTTCCCTTCACATGCTAGTAGACTAGCTTCATAAGATCGACAGGCCGGGGGTAGATACATGATTTGTCTGGTTTGGATATATCTAGACCTTGTTTATCAACTTTAATGCTTACTATATGACATATATAAGAAAACTATTGCTTTGGTTTTTCCTTTTTCTGTTTTTTTTTTTTGATGCCCATTTGAATCATGTCGAATCCTAGGTTTGACCAAGATAATTTAAACAAGTTTAAAACATGAAAATGAAAAGGGAAGCATGTATCCTTCTTAGTCACTCTAAAATGAAGCTTTTGGGAGGTTTTTGAAATTTCGATGTTTGAAACCCAAAACCACTTCTCTTCACATGCTTGACTTCATAAGACAGAGTTTAGGGTTAGGGGTATAGATACATGATTTGTCTGGTTGAATATGTCTAGACCTTGTTTATCAACTTTAATGCTTACTATATGACATAAGAAAACTATTGCTTTGGTTTTTCTTTTTCTGATTTTTTTGAATTTTGATGCCCATTTGAATCTTGTCAAATTCTAGGTTTGACCAAGATTTAAACAAGTTTAAAACATGAAAATGAAAAGGGAAGCATGCAACCTTCTCAGTCACTCTAAAATGAAGTTTTTGGGAGGTTTTTGATATTTCCATGTTTGAAACCCGAAACCACTTCTCTTCATGCTTGACTTCATAAGACAGAGTTTAGGGTTAGGGGTAGATACATGATTTGTGTATGGGTTGAATATGTCCAAACCTTGTTTATCAACTTGAATATGCTTATGTGCTTTGGTTTTTTATTTTTCTGATTTTTTTGAATTTTATGCCCATAAATCTTGGTCAAATCCTAGGTTTGACCAGGATTTAAACAAGTTTAAAACATGAAATGAAAAGATAAGCCTGGATCCTTCTTAGTCACTCTAAAATGAAGCTTTTGGGAGGTTCTTGAAATTTCCATATTTGAAACCCAAAACCACTTCTCTACATGATTGACTTCATAAGACATAGTTTAATTAGAGTTTTAGGGGTAGATATATACATGATTTTTCTGGTTTGAATATATATGTCTAGACCTTGTTTATCAACTTGAATGCATGCTTACTATACATATGACATAAGAATGCTATATATGTGCTTTGGTTTTTCATTCTTTTGATTTTTTTCTGAATTTTTAGGGCCATTTGAATCTTGCATGGTTAAACTTGGGTTTTGCCCAGTTCTAAAGATCAAGGGTTCAAAAAAATCCAACTACGGGGTTCGAACAACACGATTCTAATCCAAGAATTTTTTCGACCTCATCCAAATGGCCTCAAACTATAGGGTTAGCATCTAGTGCAGTATGTGTGAAAATGTATGCACTATGTGTGCTATAACTTGTATGTCTTTCAAATTAAGTTGATAAACAAGGTCTAGACATATTCAAACCAGAATATTATACTGCATTAGTACAAAAAGTTTCCTATGGATTCATCAAGGGTAGTAAAGCCAAGTTAACTCATTGTCATGACTAAGAAGGATCCATGCTTACTTTTTCATTTTCATGTTTTAAACTTGTTTAAATCTTGGTCAAACCTAGGATTTGACCAAGATTCAAATGGTCATAAAAAATCAAACAAAATCAAGAAAATCAAAAACCAAACCACATAGTCTTCTTATGTAATATACTAAGCATTCAAGTTGATCAACGAAGTCTAGACATATTCAAACCAGAAAAATCATGTATCTACCCCCTAACCCTAAACGTTGTCTTATGAAGTCAAGCATGAAGAGAAGAAGTGGTTTTGGGTTTCAAACATGGAAATTTCAAAAACCCACCCAAAAGCTTCATTTTGGAGTGACTAAGAAGGATCCAAGCTTACTTTTTCATTTTCATGTTTCAAACTTGTTTAAATCTTTGTCAAACCTAGGATTTGACCAAGATTCAAATGGGCATAAAAATTCAAAAAAGAAATCAAAAAAATGAAACACCAAAGCACATAAACTTCTTATGTCATATAGTAATTAAGCATTCATGTTGATCAACAAAGTCTATATATATTTAAACAATAAAAATCATGTATATATACCCCCAAACCCAAAACCACTTCTCTTCACATGCTTGACTTCATAAGACAGAGTTTAGGGGTTAGGGGTATAGATACATGATTTGTCTGGTTTGAATATGTCTAGACCTTGTTTATCAACTTGAATGCTTACTATGTGATTTGGTTTTTCATTTTTCTGTTTTTTAATTATTTTTCTGCCCATTTGAATCTTGGTCAAATCCTAGGTTTGAACAAGATTTAGACAAGTTTAACACGTGAAATTAAACGAATAAGTAAGCATTGATCCTTCTTAGTCACTCCAAAATGTACCAATTGATAGTGTTAACTTTGCTTCATGGAAAAAATAATGTCATGTAAATGAGTTAACTTGGATTTCCTACCCTTGAATCCATAGGAAACTTTGTTCTAATGCACTATAATAATCAACCGAGTTTTTACACCAACAGGTCTGTCACTTACGTGTGGTGCCCACGCGTGAGGTCCCACACTTGAGTGAGCACAAGTCACGTGCAATAGGTACGCCAACTCCCAGCCATCTTCTTTGTCAAGAGAAGACGCATCAGGATGCGTATTGGAAGTCTGTGGGTCCTTCTGGATCCTTCGGTTGTCCCTCTCACACAAAAAAACAAATCTCTCTCATTCTCGGCCTCGCTCGACTCGCTCGCTCGCTCGCTCGCTCGCACCTCCTGCGCACTGACAAACCCTGCACAACAGTCAACATCACCAGAAAAAGAATATACACCATCAATAAGAGGGGCCCCGTGACTGCTCTCCCTTCTTCTCCTTCCGAGTGATTCCTCTTCCTCCGAGTTTCACTCGACGGGCAAACACACATGTGCTGCATAGTAATAATAAAAAAGTAAAAGAATCGACTACGAATCTATTATTAAATAGGTTATAAACTAGGGTTTTCCCCAGTACTACAGATCAAGTTGAAAAAAAAATCCAACTACGGGGTTTGATTTTGGCCTACAAATAAAAAATTAAATAAGTTGAACTAGTATTCCTCTAAAAAATCATTTTGGTTTGCATTGTTTGATAATTTTCATAGCTAGAGTGCATCACAATTTTTTGATTTCATGCTTTGCTTTGCCAATTTTGATTTTTTCTAACCACCTTCTCTTTGATTTCAAATTTAGGTCAAACTATCGGTGCCTACTATGTGTTCTACTTGAATTGGATGCAGCATGCGCACATGATATGTTTTGCCATTGTTTTGGGCTTCCACACATCTTGGGGCATCCAAGTATTTAAGTTACCTTGTTTTTTAATTGTAATTCATGTACCCTTTCCTCCCAATTAAATTTTGGTTTTACATTTTTAATTTTTTTAAATTTTTATGCCCATTCTGATGTCATATAGTTAGCATTTAAGTTGATAAACAAGGTCTGGACATATTCAAACCAAAAAATCATGTATCTACCCCCTAACGCTAAACTCTGTCATATGAAGTCAAGCATATGAAGAGAAGTGGTTTTGGGTTTCAAACATGGAAATTTCCATGCTTGAAACCAAAAACCACTTCTCTTCATGCATGCTTGACTTCATAAGACAGAGTTTAGGGTTAGGTGGTAGATACATGATTTTCCTGGTTTGAATATGTTTAGACCTTGTTTATCAAATTAATTGAATGCTTACTATATAACATAAGAGAAGACCTTGTTTTTTTTGAATTTTTATACCCATTCGAATCTTTGTCAAATCCTTGGTTCCACCAAGATTTGAATAAGTTAAAAACATGAATATGAAAAAGTAAGCATGTATGCTTCTTAGTCACTTCAAAATGAAGCTCTTGGGAGGGTTTTTGAATTTCCATGTTCGAAACCAAAAACCACAATGCTTGACTTCATGAAACAAAGTTTAGGGTTATGGGTAGATACATGCATGATTTTTCTTGTTTGAATATGTCTAGAACTTGTTTATCAACTTAATTGAATGCCTACTATATAACATAAGAAGACCTTTTTTGTATTTTTTAAATTTTTATACCCATTTGAATCTTGGTCAAATCCTAGGTTTCACCAAGATTTGAATAAGTTTAAAACATGAATATGAAAAAGTAAGCATGCATGTATGCTTCTTAATTAATCACTTCGAAATGAAGCTCTTGGGAGGGTTTTTGAAATTTCCATGTTTGAAACCAAAAACCACATATCTTCATGCATGCGCTTGACTTCATGAGACAGAGTTTAGTGTTAGGGGGTAGATACATGATTTCTCTCGTTTGAATATGTTTGAAACCAAAAACCACATATCTCTGGTTTGCCCGCACTTAGAAATGATATTTGCATCACTTATCATATGTTTGCCCATTTGAATCTTGTCAAATCCTAGATTTGACCAAGATAATTTAAACAAGTTTAAAACATGAAAATGAAAAGGCAAGCTTGTATCCTTCTTAGTCACTCTAAAATGAAGTTTGGGGAGGTTTTTGAAATTTCCATGCTTGAAACCAAAAAACCACTTCTCTTCATGCTTGACTTCATAAAGACAGAGTTTTTGGGGATATATAGGGGTAGATACATGATTTTTCTGGTTTGATATGTCTAGACCTTGTTTATCAACTTAATTGAATGCTTACTATATGACATAAGAAGACTATGTGCCTTGATTTTACATTTTTTTAAATTATGCCCATTTGAATCTTGGTCAAATCCTAGGTTTGACCATGATTTAAACAAGTTTAAAACATGAATATGAAAATTAAGCATGTATCCTTCGTAGTCACTCCAAAATGAAGCTCTTGAGAGGGTTTTTGAAATTTCCATGTTTGAAACCAAAAAACCACGTACTTCTCTTCATGCATGCTTGACTTCATAAGACAGAGTTTAGGGCTAGGGTAGCTAGATACATGATGTTTCTGGTTTGAATATGTCTAGACCTTGTTTATCAACTTAATTGAATGCTTACTATATGACATAAGAAGACTACGTGCCTTGGTTTTTCATTTATTTTCATTTATTTTGAATTTTTATGCCCATTTGAATCTTGGTCAAATCCTAGGTTTGACCATGATTTAAACTAGTTTAAAACATAAATATGAAAAATTAAGTATCTATCCTTCTTAGCCACTCCAAAATGAAGCTCTTGGGAGGGTTTTTGAAATTTCCATGATTGAAACCAAAAACCACTTCTCTTCATGCTTGACTTCATAAGTCAGGGTTTAGGGATATATATATATATAGGGGGTACATGCATGATTTTTCTGGTTGGAATATGTCTAGAACTTGTTTTTCAACTTGAGCTTATCTAGAGCTTGTTTTTAAATTTTTTATACCCATTTGATTCTTCATCAAATCCTAGGTTTGTTGACCTAGATTTGAACAAGTTTAAAACATGAATATGAAAAGGTAAGCATGTATGCTTCTTAATTAGTCACTCCAAAATGAAGCTCTTGGGAGGGTTTTTGAAATTTCCATGATTTAAACCAAAAACCACTTCTCTTCGTGCTTGACTTCATAAGTTAGGGTTTAGGGATATATAGGGGGTAGATACATCATGATTTTTCTGGTTTGAATATGTCTAGAGCTTGTTTATCAACTTAATTGAATGCTTACTATATGACATAAGAAGACTATGTGCCTTGATATTTCATTTTTTTTAATTATGCCCTTTTGAATATTGGTCAAAACCTAGGTTTGACAAAGATTTAAAAAAGATTAAAACATGAAAATGAAAAAGTAAGCCTTGATCCTTCTTATTAACTCCAAAATGAAGGTTTTTGGGAGGGTTTTTGAAATATCCATGTTTGAAACCCAAAACCACTTCTCTTCGTGCAGAGTTTAGGGTTAGGGGTAGCTAGCTAGACACCTGAATTTTCTGGTTTGATATGTCTAGACCTTGTTTATCAACTTAATTGAATGCTTACTATATGACATAAGAAGACTATGTGCCTTGATTTTACATTTTTTTTAAAATTATGCCCATTTGAATCTTGGTCAAATCCTAGGTTTGACCATGATTTAAACAAGTTTGTTTATCAACTTGAATGCTTGCTATATGACATCAGAAGACTATGTGTTTGGTTTTTGTTTTTTGAATTTGTTATGCCCATTTGAATCTTAGCTAGTCAAATCCTAGGTTTGAATATATATGTCTAGACCTTGTATATCAACTTGAATGCTTACTATACATATGACATAAGAATGTTATGTGCTTTGGTTTTTCATTCTTTTCATTTTTTTCTGAATTTTTAGGGCCATTTGAATCTTGGTCAAATCCTTGGTTTGACCAAGATTTAAACAAATTTAAAACATGAAAATGAAAAGGGAAGTCTGTATCCTTCTTAGTCACTCTAAAATGAAGCTTTTGGGATGTTCTTTAAATTTCAATGTTTGAAACCCAAAACGACTTCCCTTCATGCTAGACTTCATAAGATCGACAGGGGGTAGATACATGATTTGTCTGGTTTGGATATATCTAGACCTTGTTTATCAACTTGATTGCTTACGATATGACATAAGAAGACTATGTGATTTGGTTTTTCATTTTTCTGATTTTTTTGAATTTTGTGCCCACCCATTTGTATCTTCGTCAAATCCTAGGTTTGACCAAGATAATTTAAACAAGTTTAAAACATGAAAATGTAAAGGGAAGCATGTATCCTTCTTAGTCACTCTAAAATGAAGCTTTTGGGAGGTTTTTGAAATTTCGATGTTTGAAACCCAAAACCACTTCTCTTCACACGCTTGACTTCATAAGACAGAGTTTAGGGGTTAGGGGTATAGATACATGATTTGTCTGGTTTGAATATGTCTAGACCTTGTTTATCAACTTGAATGCTTACTATATGACATAAGAAGACTATGTGATTTGGTTTTTCATTTTTCTGTTTTTAATTATTTTTCTGCCCATTTGAATCTTGGTCAAATCCTAGGTTTGAACAAGATTTAGACAAGTTTAACACGTGAAATTAAACGAATAAGTAAGCATTGATCCTTCTTAGTCACTCCAAAATGTACCAATTGATAGTGTTAACTTTGCTTCATGGAAAAAATAATGTCATGTAAATGAGTTAACTTGGATTTCCTACCCTTGAATCCATAGGAAACTTTGTTCTAATGCACTATAATAATCAACCGAGTTTTTACACCAACAGGTCTGTCACTTACGTGTGGTGCCCACGCGTGAGGTCCCACACTTGAGTGAGCACAAGTCACGTGCAATAGGTACGCCAACTCCCAGCCATCTTCTTTGTCAAGAGAAGACGCATCAGGATGCGTATTGGAAGTCTGTGGGTCCTTCTGGATCCTTCGGTTGTCCCTCTCACACAAAAAAACAAATCTCTCTCATTCTCGGCCTCGCTCGACTCGCTCGCTCGCTCGCTCGCACCTCCTGCGCACTGACAAACCCTGCACAACAGTCAACATCACCAGAAAAAGAATATACACCATCAATAAGAGGGGCCCCGTGACTGCTCTCCCTTCTTCTCCTTCCGAGTGATTCCTCTTCCTCCGAGTTTCACTCGACGGGCAAACACACATGTGCTGCATAGTAATAATAAAAAAGTAAAAGAATCGACTACGAATCTATTATTAAATAGGTTATAAACTAGGGTTTTCCCCAGTACTACAGATCAAGTTGAAAAAAAAATCCAACTACGGGGTTTGATTTTGGCCTACAAATAAAAAATTAAATAAGTTGAACTAGTATTCCTCTAAAAAATCATTTTGGTTTGCATTGTTTGATAATTTTCATAGCTAGAGTGCATCACAATTTTTTGATTTCATGCTTTGCTTTGCCAATTTTGATTTTTTCTAACCACCTTCTCTTTGATTTCAAATTTAGGTCAAACTATCGGTGCCTACTATGTGTTCTACTTGAATTGGATGCAGCATGCGCACATGATATGTTTTGCCATTGTTTTGGGCTTCCACACATCTTGGGGCATCCAAGTATTTAAGTTACCTTGTTTTTTAATTGTAATTCATGTACCCTTTCCTCCCAATTAAATTTTGGTTTTACATTTTTAATTTTTTTAAATTTTTATGCCCATTCTGATGTCATATAGTTAGCATTTAAGTTGATAAACAAGGTCTGGACATATTCAAACCAAAAAATCATGTATCTACCCCCTAACGCTAAACTCTGTCATATGAAGTCAAGCATATGAAGAGAAGTGGTTTTGGGTTTCAAACATGGAAATTTCCATGCTTGAAACCAAAAACCACTTCTCTTCATGCATGCTTGACTTCATAAGACAGAGTTTAGGGTTAGGTGGTAGATACATGATTTTCCTGGTTTGAATATGTTTAGACCTTGTTTATCAAATTAATTGAATGCTTACTATATAACATAAGAGAAGACCTTGTTTTTTTTGAATTTTTATACCCATTCGAATCTTTGTCAAATCCTTGGTTCCACCAAGATTTGAATAAGTTAAAAACATGAATATGAAAAAGTAAGCATGTATGCTTCTTAGTCACTTCAAAATGAAGCTCTTGGGAGGGTTTTTGAATTTCCATGTTCGAAACCAAAAACCACAATGCTTGACTTCATGAAACAAAGTTTAGGGTTATGGGTAGATACATGCATGATTTTTCTTGTTTGAATATGTCTAGAACTTGTTTATCAACTTAATTGAATGCCTACTATATAACATAAGAAGACCTTTTTTGTATTTTTTAAATTTTTATACCCATTTGAATCTTGGTCAAATCCTAGGTTTCACCAAGATTTGAATAAGTTTAAAACATGAATATGAAAAAGTAAGCATGCATGTATGCTTCTTAATTAATCACTTCGAAATGAAGCTCTTGGGAGGGTTTTTGAAATTTCCATGTTTGAAACCAAAAACCACATATCTTCATGCATGCGCTTGACTTCATGAGACAGAGTTTAGTGTTAGGGGGTAGATACATGATTTCTCTCGTTTGAATATGTTTGAAACCAAAAACCACATATCTCTGGTTTGCCCGCACTTAGAAATGATATTTGCATCACTTATCATATGTTTGCCCATTTGAATCTTGTCAAATCCTAGATTTGACCAAGATAATTTAAACAAGTTTAAAACATGAAAATGAAAAGGCAAGCTTGTATCCTTCTTAGTCACTCTAAAATGAAGTTTGGGGAGGTTTTTGAAATTTCCATGCTTGAAACCAAAAACCACTTCTCTTCATGCTTGACTTCATAAGACAGAGTTTGGGGATATATAGGGGTAGATACATGATTTTTCTGGTTTGATATGTCTAGACCTTGTTTATCAACTTAATTGAATGCTTACTATATGACATAAGAAGACTATGTGCCTTGATTTTACATTTTTTTAAATTATGCCCATTTGAATCTTGGTCAAATCCTAGGTTTGACCATGATTTAAACAAGTTTAAAACATGAATATGAAAATTAAGCATGTATCCTTCGTAGTCACTCCAAAATGAAGCTCTTGAGAGGGTTTTTGAAATTTCCATGTTTGAAACCAAAAAACCACGTACTTCTCTTCATGCATGCTTGACTTCATAAGACAGAGTTTAGGGCTAGGGTAGCTAGATACATGATGTTTCTGGTTTGAATATGTCTAGACCTTGTTTATCAACTTAATTGAATGCTTACTATATGACATAAGAAGACTACGTGCCTTGGTTTTTCATTTATTTTCATTTATTTTGAATTTTTATGCCCATTTGAATCTTGGTCAAATCCTAGGTTTGACCATGATTTAAACTAGTTTAAAACATAAATATGAAAAATTAAGTATCTATCCTTCTTAGCCACTCCAAAATGAAGCTCTTGGGAGGGTTTTTGAAATTTCCATGATTGAAACCAAAAACCACTTCTCTTCATGCTTGACTTCATAAGTCAGGGTTTAGGGATATATATATATAGGGGGTACATGCATGATTTTTCTGGTTGGAATATGTCTAGAACTTGTTTTTCAACTTGAGCTTATCTAGAGCTTGTTTTTAAATTTTTTATACCCATTTGATTCTTCATCAAATCCTAGGTTTGTTGACCTAGATTTGAACAAGTTTAAAACATGAATATGAAAAGGTAAGCATGTATGCTTCTTAATTAGTCACTCCAAAATGAAGCTCTTGGGAGGGTTTTTGAAATTTCCATGATTTAAACCAAAAACCACTTCTCTTCGTGCTTGACTTCATAAGTTAGGGTTTAGGGATATATAGGGGGTAGATACATCATGATTTTTCTGGTTTGAATATGTCTAGAGCTTGTTTATCAACTTAATTGAATGCTTACTATATGACATAAGAAGACTATGTGCCTTGATATTTCATTTTTTTTAATTATGCCCTTTTGAATATTGGTCAAAACCTAGGTTTGACAAAGATTTAAAAAAGATTAAAACATGAAAATGAAAAAGTAAGCCTTGATCCTTCTTATTAACTCCAAAATGAAGGTTTTTGGGAGGGTTTTTGAAATATCCATGTTTGAAACCCAAAACCACTTCTCTTCGTGCAGAGTTTAGGGTTAGGGGTAGCTAGACACCTGAATTTTCTGGTTTGATATGTCTAGACCTTGTTTATCAACTTAATTGAATGCTTACTATATGACATAAGAAGACTATGTGCCTTGATTTTACATTTTTTAAAATTATGCCCATTTGAATCTTGGTCAAATCCTAGGTTTGACCATGATTTAAACAAGTTTGTTTATCAACTTGAATGCTTGCTATATGACATCAGAAGACTATGTGTTTGGTTTTTGTTTTTTGAATTTGTTATGCCCATTTGAATCTTAGCTAGTCAAATCCTAGGTTTGAATATATATGTCTAGACCTTGTATATCAACTTGAATGCTTACTATACATATGACATAAGAATGTTATGTGCTTTGGTTTTTCATTCTTTTCATTTTTTTCTGAATTTTTAGGGCCATTTGAATCTTGGTCAAATCCTTGGTTTGACCAAGATTTAAACAAATTTAAAACATGAAAATGAAAAGGGAAGTCTGTATCCTTCTTAGTCACTCTAAAATGAAGCTTTTGGGATGTTCTTTAAATTTCAATGTTTGAAACCCAAAACGACTTCCCTTCATGCTAGACTTCATAAGATCGACAGGGGGTAGATACATGATTTGTCTGGTTTGGATATATCTAGACCTTGTTTATCAACTTGATTGCTTACGATATGACATAAGAAGACTATGTGATTTGGTTTTTCATTTTTCTGATTTTTTTGAATTTTGTGCCCACCCATTTGTATCTTCGTCAAATCCTAGGTTTGACCAAGATAATTTAAACAAGTTTAAAACATGAAAATGTAAAAGCATGTATCCTTCTTAGTCACTCTAAAATGAAGCTTTTGGGAGGTTTTTGAAATTTCGATGTTTGAAACCAAAACCACTTCTCTTCATTGACTTCATAAGACAGAGTTTAGGGTTAGGGGTACATGATTTGTCTGGTTTGAATATGTCTAGACCTTGTTTATCAACTTGAATGCTTACTATATGACATAAGAAGACTATGTGATTTGGTTTTTCATTTTTCTGTTTTTTAATTATTTTTCTGCCCATTTGAATCTTGGTCAAATCCTAGGTTTGAACAAGATTTAGACAAGTTTAACACGTGAAATTAAACGAATAAGTAAGCATTGATCCTTCTTAGTCACTCCAAAATGTACCAATTGATAGTGTTAACTTTGCTTCATGGAAAAAATAATGTCATGTAAATGAGTTAACTTGGATTTCCTACCCTTGAATCCATAGGAAACTTTGTTCTAATGCACTATAATAATCAACCGAGTTTTTACACCAACAGGTCTGTCACTTACGTGTGGTGCCCACGCGTGTGGTCCCACACTTGAGTGAGCACAAGTCACGTGCAATAGGTACGCCAACTCCCAGCCATCTTCTTTGTCAAGAGAAGACGCATCAGGATGCGTATTGGAAGTCTGTGGGTCCTTCTGGATCCTTCGGTTGTCCCTCACAACAAAAAACAAATCTCTCTCATTCTCGGCCTCGCTCGACTCGCTCGCTCGCTCGCTCGCACCTCCTGCGCACTGACAAACCCTGCACAACAGTCAACATCATCATCATCACCCGAAAAAGGGAAGACACCATAATGCTCTGCCTTTTTTCTCTCCTTCCGAGTGATCCCTCTTCCTCCGAGTTTCACTCGACGGGCAAACGCACATCTGCAGCATAGTAATAATAAAAAGGTAGAAAAATCGATATACGAATCTATAATTAAATAGGTTAAACTAGGGTTTTGCCCTGTACTACAGATCAAGGTTCAAAAAAATCCAACTACGGGGTTCGAACAACACGATTCTAATCCAAGAACTTTTTCGACCTCATCCAAGTGGCCTCAAACTATAGGGTTAGCATCTAGTGCAGTATGTGTGAAAATGTATGCACTATGTGTGCTATAACTTGTATGTCTTTCAAATTTGAACCAACTTTGAATAAGTTTGAAATATTTGAAATGGGGCTTTTGGCTTAAACGTTTGAAACTCAAAACGATTCTCTTCATGCTAGACTTCATAAGACCGAGTTTAGGGTTAGGGGTAGATACATGATTTGTCTGGTTTGAATATGTCTAAACCTTGTTTATCAACTTTAATGCTAACTTCTCAGTCACTCTAAAATGAAGTTTTTGGAGGTTTTTGAAATTTCCATCTTTGAAACCCAAAACCACTTCTCTTCATGCTTGACTTCATAAGAAAAAGTTTAGGGTTAGGGGGTATAGATACATGATTTGTATGGTTTGAATATGTCCAAACCTTGTTTATCAACTTGAATATGCTTACTATATGACATAAGAAGACTATGTACTTTGGTTTTTAATTTTTCTGACTTTTTTAATTTTCTGCGCATTTGAATCATATCTTGGTCAAATCCTAGGTTTCACCAAGATTTAGACAAGTTTAACACGTGCAAACGAGTAAGTAAGCATGGATCCTTCTTAGTCACTCTAAAATGAAGCTTTTGGGATGTTCTTGAAATTTCCATGTTTGAAACCCAAAACCACTTCTCTTCATGATTGACTTCCATAAGATCGACAGATCAGTTTAGGGTTAGGGGTAGATATATACATGATTTTTTGGTTTGAATATGTCTAGACCTTGTTTATCAACTTGAATGCTTACTATACATATGACATAAGAATGCTATGTGCTTTGGTTTTTCATTCTCTTTTTGATTTTTTTCTAAATTTTTAGGCCCATTTGAATCTTGGTCAAATCCTTGGTTTGACCAAGATTTAAACAAGTTTAAAACATGTGCCTTGATTTTCCATTTTTTGTTTTTTCTGAATATTTATGCCCATTTGAATCTTGGTCAAATCCTAGGTTTGACCATGATTTAAACAAGTTTAATAAACATGAATATGAAATTTCCATGATTTATACCAAAAACCACTTCTCTTCATGCTTGACTTCATAAGTTAGGGTTTAGGGATATATAGGGGGTAGATTCATCATGATTTTTCTGGGTTGAATATGTCCATAGCTTGTTTATCAACTTAATTGAATGCTTACTATATGACATATATAAGAAGACTATGTGCCTTGATTTTTCATTTTTTTAAATTATGCCCATTTGAATCTTGGTCAAATCCTAGGTTTGAGCAAGATTTAAACAAGATTAAAACATGAAAATGAAAAATTAAGCCTTGATCCTTCTTATTCACTCCAAAATGAAGCTTTTGGGAGGGTTTTTGAGATATCCAGGTTTGAAACCCAAAACCACTTCTCTTCATGCATAGTTTAGGGTTAGGTGTAGATACATGAATTTTTGGTTTATAGTAAGCATTCAAGTTGATAAACAAGGTTTAGACATATTCAAACTAGAAAAATCATGTATATACCCCCTAAGGCTAAACTCTGTGATATATATGAAGTCAAGCATATAAGAGGAATGGTTTTGGGTTTCAAACATGGAAAATTCAAAAACCCTCCCAAAAGCTTCATTTTTTGAGTGAATAAGAAGGATCCAGGCTTACTTTTTCATTTTCATGTTACTGACTTGTTTAATTCTTGGTCAAACCTAGGATTTGACCAAGATTCAAATAGGCATAAAAATTCAATAAAGAATTCAAAAAATGAAAAACCAAAGCACATAATTAAGCTTCTTAAGTTATAGTAAGCATTCATGTTGATCAAGAGAGTCTATACATATTTAAACATTACAAATCATGTATATACCCCAACCCTAAACTCTGTCTAATGAAGTCAAGGACGAAGAGAAGTGGTTTTCATTTTTTTTTGAATTTTTATGCCCATTTGAATCTTGGTCAAATCCTTGCAGGTTTGACCAATATTTAAACAAGTTTAAAACATGAAAATGAAAAGTAAGTGTGGATCCTTCTTATTCACTCCAAAATGAAGCTTTTGGGAGGTTTTTTTAAATTTTCCATGTTCGAAACCCAAAATGATATCTCTCCGTGCTTTACTTCATAAGACAAAGTTTAGGGGTAGGGGGTAGATACATGATTTTTCTGGTTTGAATATGTCTAGACCTTGTTTATCAACTTGAATGCTTATTATGTGACATCAAAAGACTATGTGTTTAGTTTTTTTTTGAATTTGTTATGCCCATTTGAATCTTGGTCAAATCCTAGGTTTGACCAAGATTTAAACCAGTTTAAAACATGAAAATGAAAAGTAAGCCTGGATTCTTCTTAGTCCCTCCAAAATGAAGCTTTTGGGAGGTTTTTTAAATTTCCATGTTTGAAACCCAAAACCACTCCTCTTAATGCTTGACTTCATAAGACAGAGTTTAGGGTTAGGGGCCAAGTATATACATGATTTTTCTTGTTTAAATATGTCTAGACTTTGTTTATCAACTTGAATGCTTACTATATGACATCAAAAGACTATGTGTTTGGTTTTGATTTTTTTGAATTTGTTATGTCCATTTGAATCTTGGTCAAATCCTAGGTTTGACCAAGATTTAAACCAATTTAAAACATGAAAATGAAAATGAAAGCCTGGATTCTTCTTAGTCACTCCAAAATGAAGCTTTTGGGAGTTTTTTCAATTTCCAATGTTTGAAACCCAAAACCACTTTTCTTCATGCTTGACTTCATAAGACAGAGTTTAGGGTTAGGGGGTATATACAATATTTTTCTGGTTTGAATATGTCTAGACTTCGTTGATCAACTGTAATGCTTACTATATGACATAAGAAGCTTATGTGCTTTGGTTTTTTTTTTGATTTCTTTTTTGAATTTTTATGCCCACTTGAATCCTGGTCAGATCCTTTGTTTGACCAAGATTTAAACAAGTTAAAACATGAAAATGAAAAAGTAAGCCTGGCTCCTTCTTAGTCATGAAAATGAGTTAACTTGGCTTTCCAACCCTTGAATCCATAGGAAACTTTGTACTAATGCAGTATAATAATCACTCGAGTTTTTACACCAACAGGTCTGTCACTTACGTGTGGTGCCCATGCGTGAGGTCCCAAACTTCAGTGAGCACAAGTCACATGCGGTAGGCAGGCAAAATACCCGATCAATCCGGGCGGTGGCTGTTAAGGACCCGATCGCATTTCTTGCTTTCAGACTGGGGTCTACCATGTAAGAAGTTTGTTCCTTTTGGATGCATCACTCGTATTTGCAAGTTTTTTGGGGGTCCCGCAAATTCAGGGTAGCATCATGCCCCCCTTCCCACGCCAACACAAACAGAGTTCAACACAACCTAATTAAGCAAGGTTCAACACAGACATAGTTCAACAACCCCTAATTAAGCTAATAGGTTCACCACAAACGCTGCTGAGCAGCAAACATAAACAGAGTTCAACAAAAGATGCTGCTTTTGAAGCAGTAGGAGAGACAAACATGCACAACAGTTACGGAGTATATTTACCATCTTCTTCCTGGTCCCGCTTCTTCTGCTTCTTGCTGCCCATACCTTTAATCTTTGGTGGCTTGGGCTTGGGAGGAGGCACACGACCGGTCTCGATAGCTTGGTTCAATTTCTTCCTTAGGAATAGCCCATATGCCATGTGGTTGGCTATGAAGCCGGATCGGTTAACAGTTTCCCCAACTTTGAGACAGCCGGACCCACCGGCTTCGGCATGCTGCAGGACGCTTCGAAAGTCAACCTTTATGCTCTTTGTGCAGAAGGGGCAGCTGTTCCTGGCACCAGTCCAGGGTTCACTCCAATACTTGTCGAACTTCCCCGCCTTAAGCTTGTTGAGAGTGGCCCTGGCCTTCCTATGACGCGACTCGACATCGCTGTCAACCTCATCAGTAGCAACCTGATACATGCCAAATAAACAGGTGAAGCAAATATGTAGCAGTTGCAACTAATAATGAATATGAATCTAAAAAGATTCTGACGCTAATTCAAAACCCTATAGCGCAAAAAAAAGAGGGAGAGACCATAGAGCAAATCGATACAGGGCTATGTTAAATAAGGGAGAGAGGTGAATCGGATGTGAAGCAAATATGTAGCAGTTGCAACTAATACTGAATATGAATCTAAAAAGATTCTGACGCTAATTCAAAACGCTATAGCGCAAAAAAAAGAGGGAGAGACCATAGCGCAAATCGATACAGGGCTATGTTGAATAAGGGAGAGAGGTGAATCGGAACATACTTCCTCCCCCTCGTCGACGATATTCTCGTCGAAGGTCGGCGGCGGCGGTTCAAAGATGAGTTCAACCTCGTCCTCGTCATCTAGGGGATGCTTCCCAAGAGAGTGGACCCATCTACCAACAGCATCAGATGCCGATGAGCGACCGATGGCCCGACCTTCGGCAATGGCCTCCGCTTCGTCTTTGGCATCCGCTGCGGCAATGATCGCCGCCGTTGCGGCCATGCGTGCTGCGGTCGCGGCTCTGCACGCCTCCTCTGCGGCTAAGGCCAGCCGCGCGGCTTTCGCTTTCGCTGCGTTGACGGCGTCGGTTGGGCTCTCCATCGGTGGAATGGGAAGGGGAAGTGAAGAGAGGGTTTTTTCCTAGTCCGTGGAGAGAGGGAGAAGTGTGGACGTGAAATGGATAACTGACGATATTTCAAGATTTGGGAGACATAGCACGAACCGGCAGATGACAGCGCGTGGGTGCATTACCTCATACTGCCTCTGTCCTAGAAAGAGCGTACGTGTGGGTTTTCAAGGCATATTAAGGATTTTATTATTACATTGGGAAACTGTCATCGACCATCACTTTCCTCTTCAACTTTTCCACCTCCAATGATCTAAATGCATGTAGTAAATAAGAAAACCATATTATGCTAAATACTACTACCTCCATCCCAAAGCGTAAGGCTTATATTATTTTTAGAAGCTCAAACTATGTCAAGGTAAACTAAGATTTTACCAAAAATCATTATCATGCAAAATACAAAATTAATATCAATACATAGACAACGATTTTTTTTGGTATGGTATCTACAAAATATTATATTAGTTGATAGATTGTTCTAAATTTTCGTCAACCTTTACTTGCTTTGACTCTTAAAAAAAGACTTAAGCTTTGTGATGGAGGTAGTACGTACTAGTCGTGAAGAAACTATATCCCTCGTGATGAGAAAGAAATATTTTTTACTACCACTCTTTTGTGGACAAATTTTGAAGTGCATTGCAAAACGAGAAGTACACTCTTTTATGGACAAATTTTAACTCTACACCCATTATTTCAGGATGGAGGGAGTATAACCCAACTTGTTTTTTTCTTCTGGGCACTACACTGCTTTTTCCCTGTGCAATGCTTGGTTCTACCCTTTTTCTCAATGTAATGGTCACTTTAAGTCATTTTTTCCCACACACATTTATTTTGTACTTCTCTACAGTGTTGACCGTGCTACTACTATTTGTGTTAGTGCGCCAAAAACAAAATGTTATTTTTTAAGTGCCAAATTAATCTAGGGCGTTGGTTGTGAATCGGTGAACAAAAAAGAGATAGCCCAAAAGAGGAACACACCAAGGTACAAAAACTAGTATATATGCATGTTTCTATGTACATATATATGACCCTGGGTTTGTAGATAAAAAACATTCATATATGCGCTTACTATTAATATACATAAGTTTATGCTGATTCTCTTGGTTTAGGTATATATATGGTTAGGCATCACTACTAATTCAGAAAAAAACAAAAATGTAACTCTTCAAGTGAAGTCATTTTAAGTGACCTAACAACTAAAATTCATATATAGGATTTGTATAGGAATTATGTAGGATTTAGATCACATGTGAATTTTCCCCACACTAGTTGTTTGATTCATAGGAACATATCCTATAGGAATCTTGCAGTGCAAATCCTATAAGAATAAAACATTAGGTCATACCTCATGGAAAATTTCCTTTGGCACAATCAAACACAACTCATCTTCCTATATGATTCAACTAGCCATTAAATCTCAATCCTATGTTTTCCATATTTCTATGGTTTTCCCATCCTATGAATCAAAGGAGCCTTAGGGCTTATATCTTTTTTTAGAAAGGCAAACTATGTTAAGATTGGCCAAGTTTTACGAAAAACCTTTAACATGCAAAATACAAAGTTGAGTCATTTCGTTTGAATCGGAGGGAGTACATTTGACGTTATGGTACTATTTGACAGCTGCTTGGCACTGTATTTTTTTTCGAACCAAACTTCCCCCTTCATGAAGCTTTTATTTTAGCTTCAGTGACTTGATACATCCATATATCTAGACAAAGTTGAGTCAATTCATTTGAATCAGAGGGAGTACATTTGACTATATGGGTATTGTTTGACAACTGCTTGGCACTGTCTTCTTTTTTGAACCAAACTGCCCCCTTCACGAAGCTTTTATTTTGGGATAGAGCTTCACTGACTTGATACTTCCAAGTTTCACAGTGACTTGGTGCCACCATCCACCATCCATCTCAGATCCAATGTATGCGATCGACTTAGAATTTAAACTAAATAATTATTATAATTGCTCAGAAATATTTCAAGAACTTCCAGTTAATCGTGCATATTTCGATTTATATTTTGGTGAAGTTTCATTCGATTTGAATCAAAGGTTTGTGAGCAAATATATACTCCCTCCGGTTCATATTAATTGACTCTAATATGGATGTACTAGACACATTTTAGTTCTAGATACATCCATATTGAAGTCAATTAGGGCTCCTTTGATTCAAAGGATTTGCATAGGAATTGTGTAGGATTTGGTTCCTATGGGAAAAATTCCTATACATGTTGTTTGATTCATAGGAACATATCCTATAGGAAAAATTCCTATAGGAATCTTGTAGTGTAATTCCTATAGGAAAAAAGCATTAGCTCATACCTCATGGAAAAATTCCTTTGCTACAATCAAACAAACTTCATCTTCCTATAGGTTTCAAGTAGACATGTCATTCCAATCCTATACCTTTCCTATTCCTATGCTTTTCCTATCCTTTAAATCAAAGGAGCCCTTAATATGAATCAGAGGGAGTATTTAGTTTAAACTAGTGCTCGTATACGTAAAAAGCTCTTTAATCACAAGCTAATCGTCCGAGTGGGATGAAATATTCACAGATTTTAGAACAAGGCATCTACATTTTACTGGATTTTTTTCGTAATTTTTGTTTTTAGGTTCGAAATAAGAGATTAGTTTGGAACGTTGGATCTCAAATGGTTGGTAGATGGTGGCACCAAGTCACAATGAGATTTGGAGACTTCAAGTCACTGCAGCTCTGTCCTTTTATTTTGACAAACTGCAGAGCCGCTGGTGCATCTATGCTTGCGTACGGCCGACGCCGATTCTTAGCAAGGAAGTTCTTCCTATAAGTAGTAGTAGTATCCATACTCCACTCCAAGGCATGTATAAAAAAAAGAACCCATCCCGTTCTCGTTTTCCCGATCACTCTTCTCTGAAGATGGAGGAGGCCCTCTTCTTGTGCCCCCTCTGCCTGCTGCCCTTCAAACCCCCCATATCCAAGGTCGCTCCCTTCCGATTTCATTCTTAGGTTCACCTGTGAGAAATGTCAATGACAACTGATGCCACGTACGTTGTTCCGTGCAGTGCAAGGGCGGTCATATGGGCTGTCGGCGCTGCGTCGGCGAGCTTGCGCCGAACCCGTGCAAGAAGTGCGAGCAGCCGGCGTGGTTGCCGCCGTCGAATCGATCTGGGCCAAGATTGCCGCCGTCGAATCGATCTGGGGCAATGGTCAAGTGCGTCGGCTGCCAGAGCTTGGTCGCCTCCACGGAGTCCTACAAGCACTATATCGCGTGCCCGCATGGTCCGTGCGGCTGCACAGAGGCCATCAATACCGGCTGCAGCTTCACCGGCCCGCCGCGGGAGCTCCTGGTACACCTCCAAGCATCCCACTCCATCCCAGTGTTTACGTTCCAGTATGGCATACCCGCCTGGTGCATAGTTCGTCTTCCGGTACAACCGCGGGGACACCTGTTCATCGGCAGTGGGGAAGAAGACGGTAGCGTGTTCGCCATCACCGTTGGAGCGCTCGGCCCGACCACCATTGTGTCCTGTGTGTGCATCAGGTCGGCCGCGTGCTTGTTTCCGATGTACAAGGCGCAGCTGTTGGTGATTGGTCCGCCGGCGCCGGCGACGGCTGGGACCAGTGACCTCTCGACGGACACCTTGATGGCGGTAATCGAGCCGACGAGCTCCCCGACGCCTAGCTCGATCATGTTGCAGCAGCTCACTTCTTTCCTGGCGGTGCCGCCCCGTTACGCGAAGCAGAATGGAGGGCAGCGTGTGTTGCCTATCTGCGTTTGCATCAACAAGAAGGTTATACAATAATCTTCGTTTAGTCATACTGCAATGTAGTTACTCGAAGATCGGAGGGAGTAGTTTAGTTCGAAGTAGGGTTCGTTCGGATGTATTTTGGACTTGTATAGTAGTAGTACTACTACTCCAGAACTATTACTAGCTAGTTGGAGTGCTAGAATGCAGCTCGGAGTATTATAGTATTTTGGCAGTACTACTAGTTATGTATGTGACTGCAAATTCAAACTAAAATGGACTATTTCTTGCTAATGTTGTTCTTTTGGAGTCATCATTTTTTTCTGAACGTGTTAACTATGCTATTGTCTAAGGATTCGTTTAGATTTCTTTGGTTGAATTCATATTTCGTCTCTTCCTAATTTGGCAAAACTGCACTGTCATGGGCATTCTTACAAGGTCGCTGAAGTTTCAAAGTTTCTTAATGTATATTGCGTAGGGTGTACCCCCTTAACATGGATCTGTTGCATTTTTGGGTTGTATTTTTTTTGGCAATTTTCAGGACCATAAAATAGCACGCCTTCAGTTGAAATTTGAATTAGTGGCCGATACTAGCATGGAGTAGTGAAGTTTTTTTGTACTCCCTCGGTCCCACCAAAAGTGTCTCACCTTTGTTAAAATTTAGATGGATAGATGTATTTTTTTTACAAAGTTGAGACAACTTTGGTGGGACGGAGCCACGGAGTCGTAGTTGATGGCGAGAAGGTTGATGCCTTGCTAGGTTGGTGTACGTTGCAAAAAGAACAAGGTTGGTGTGTATTTGTTTTATTTGTTCACCATAATACTGACATGGCCATCGATTTGATTAGACAACACAAGCCTGGGATGTTTCACTTATTTATTGTAGGAAGCACGATTAATGTTCTGTAATGATGGGGCTACTCCTATAGTCCGTCTGCTCGGCTCCTACTCGGGTGTCGGGTCACATTCACACTCTCCTCTTTTTTTGAACACATTCACACTCTCCTCTTTTTTTGAACACATTCACACTCTCCTCGAAACTGCAGTAGGCAGTATATGAGCGTCTCGGTTCACCTCCGTCGTCTATCCCCACTCCGCCCATCTTCCATAGCACGCGCCTGCGTTTCGCATCCTATCCAGCAGTGCCCAGTTTGAGAGCCTCTGTTCTCCAACTCAAACCCCCACCTGCCGCCATTGATCGCCATCTCTCTCCCAAAGTTCGAATCAGTAGATCGCCCAAGAAAATACCAACCCCATTGTACCACCTGCCTCATTGTGATGGCGAAATCGAGCAGGGTCTGTGGATCTGGGCTGTTTCACAAGGTGTTTACGGAAGGCCCCCTTGAAGTGCTCATCAGCCAGTGCGACGCCATCACCGCCGCGTCCCTAGTCGGTTCCTCCAAAAGTATTCTTCAGTCAGCCAAATACAGTGCCACTCTGCCTGCTTCTCAGCCGTTTGGCCTTCCGTGTGTTCTCTGTTGTGACCCGGCGGATAAACCATGGGCGGTGTTCAAGGAGGATTTGCCGGTGCACAGCAAGTGCAAACTACTGCCGCTGGACAGGTTCTCCTATGATGGCCTAATGCCACACGGTAAGGATGAGGAGCGGGCAGGCGCCAATGGAGATTGGATCGCCATGGTTGGCCCCGAAGGCAAGTGGAACCTCCTCAATGTCTACACTCATCGCAAGATTAAGCTTCCATCTTTGAGGAACAAGTTGGAAACCACACACAATCCACTTATATTCGAGTATCAGCGTTCTGCTATTCAACTGCAGAAGATAGCTATTTGCCAAGTTCCTACAGCTGCTAGGGGGTATCAAGATTTCTCCCTTGTCGCAATCTTCGACTTTGCAATTGCCTACCTCCATGGCGAATATCCTCGTGAATGGATATTTCTTGAAAACCAGTTTCAGTACGGCGCCATATACTGCGATGCAATTATACATAACGGACTTGTGTTCGCCGTTACTGAGCTTGGAAATGTTTATGCATGGGATCCTAATCAATTTGGTAACATTTCCTCCCTATCTTTTTTATATACGTAACTTATATAGTATTTCACCTCTTATTTGTTGAACTGTCTTGGCATCTTTTGGCTTAAAGGAATTCCATAGGCGCACACCATAACCCTCTTGTGGTATGGACATATATAGAATTTAACATCTATAGGAATTTTAGTATGGTCTAATGTGCATGTTGTTCCTTAGGAAAAAGGCCCCCTAGTAATTAAGTTTCTTTATTATTACTCCCTAGAAAATTTAAGGTAGAGTAGAAATAGAATCAATAAAGGTGCCATGCAATATTGATAAAGACTTTCATTTGTTTATATTCAAACCATCTAAAATTTGGACCAATATTTTCGGGAACATGTTTTAAATCCACATGAAGTTTTACCAAGATGTTCGAAATATATTTCAAACCATCTTATGTTCGACCATGATTTTATAAAGTACTAGTATTGGCATCCCAATATCAAATCAATATCACTAGTAGATAAATCATGAAATATATTTTCATGTGACGTGTTCTTTCCTTTTTCAAGGTCCTATAGTGCTCCCTGCTCCATTCATTCCGTGGACGGCTGGATTTGATGACGATGATGATTTTGACTCTAATAGTCGTACGTGGTGGCTGGCAAGATCTCAAGATCGTTCTAGACTTCTCCTGGTCTATGCACGTGGCGTAATGGATTTTGACGCTGACGGTGCTCCAACTCATTATGATAGTACCCCTTCTGTCCATTGCGGTCGCGCTGTTCACAGCTATTCGGGGTATACCTGCATTGTATTCTCGAATGACACTAGTCGGTTACTTCCAGCCAACCCGTGGGAAAGGGTTACTAATCTTGGAGACTATTCTATGTTCCTTGGGTTGAACTATCCGATTTTCATGCCAGTGGGTGGTGCAACATTTCCCCCAGGATATTTGACAAGAAGAAACTGCATCTACACCACGCCTCAGGCCATTGGCTCTCAGTTTGACACATCACATCAAGAAATTTTCCGCTTCAGTCTAAATGGCGAAGACCACCAAAGCATATCTTTCTCAAGCAGCGGTCCAGGGGCCAACTGGCATACGGGGTTTTGGTTCATCCCAAGCTACACCAACGCGCTGGACTGGAACAAAGACAATCAGAGTTAGGGATATTTATGTAATAGTAGGATCATACTACTAGCTAGCTCAGTTGGTCTTGACTCCTATTTAACTATTTATAGCTAATGTACTTAGGTGATAAATTTATGCTATTTGCATGAACCCAGGCGCTTCTTTTAATTTGATCAAATACGGTCTATACACATGCATGGTTGTTTGGCTGTTTCAGTGTCCCTAGAGGCATACATATATACTGTTATTTAGCAATCTTTATTACAGTACAAAGGTCTTAACCTCATGGTTCACAGAAAGTATAAACGTAGATCAACCATCTAAACATAGAAGACATTCTAGTGTATGATTCTTACATATACACATCAACATCCTATCAGAAAATCTTAATGTGAATTGTACTGGCTGTACAAACCCGTGCATCATTCTCTAGCCGGTTGCACCCAAAAACCAAATCGTGGTACTTCATAGTTGACTGTATGTAGGACAACATACAGATCCAATGCGAAGCCATGGGTATCACCTGCATGACAGAACCATATTTCACATGGTTGGAGGTACTCCATATGGCATTTAAAATCATTCCTTGTCTTTCATATGGTCCTAAAAATAGTACAGTTGGATTTGTGGGTTTTAATTTTTTATTAACACACTCAATTGATTGCCCAAACATTGATTAATAATATTATTAAGGGGTGTGATGTTGAAAGCCATAAGAACAATGTGCCAAACAATCTTTGCTAGCGGACGGTAAATGTATACCCATCAGAAATAATCAGCAGACGTGCATGTTTCTTTGGTCAGAATAACTGCTGCACCATCTTAAAAGTAAATGGCATGACCATTTATTTGATTTGATAGCGTGCAGCTAGATGGCGTACATTACTATCTCTACTTCCTTGGGTCGCCCAAATCTGGAGTACTAAAAGCAAATCCTGGTGATTCATTTGACAAGACAACACAGATGCGACCAAATTTCTCCGTCCATATTATTATAATAATCTGGAGTGCGTTGCCTCGTTGCCTTCCAAGAGAAGCTGCATTCCTTGCCAAAAAAGAGAGAGAGGCTGTATTTATAACTATCTCACCGGCCGCCACTAGTACAAACCATCACTCCCTCTCCACCTCCACCTCCATCTCTTCCCTAGTAGCTCCACCTCCATATCGGCGACGGACCACAATCGCGCGGCTTCGACTTCATCTTCGACGGCGGCGGCGACAGAGGCGTGAGGCACCTTCTCCGCGGCGCATCACTCATCCTCGTCCCGCGGCAACAATGGCTGTATGTGAAATCACCATACCCTTTTGTATGGTAGAGATGATGATGTGCGGATAAAATTTTATTGGCGGTTGCTCATCCTTGTTTGAATATTTGGTGTAGATTCACATCTAGGGCAGGGTGTCAAGCGGGGTGGGTAGCGGGCTAGCTAGTTTCAGTGCGAGTGCTTTAAATCTGCTCTAATCTCAACCACTATTTGCTCTAATTTTCTGCTTTGCGGGACGATTCGCGGACGCCGCTTGCAACCCTAATCTAGGGTATTGATCCTAGTTTAGTAGACTACTAGGATTTACATGCCAATTTGTTTTTAGACTAGATCCGGATATTTGTCAATACTACTACGTACTTCTTCCGTTCGTATTTAATTGACTCTAGTTGAAAGCATCGACAGTTCATTTTCTTCTCTCCCTCTCGTCGACTAATTAAAACCGAACAGAGGGAGTATTAGGAATCCATGTGCATCCGTACTACCAGTAAGGTATTGCGTTGTTGCAGAGGCTCAGTGTAATCAATATCTTTCGATATTAATATACTCACTTTATCAGAAAATAAATTAGTAATCCATGTTCAAACTTGCTAGTTTGATCGACGTTTGATGATGATTTGTGAGGCCATGTATGGGCCTAGTTTGTTTTGCCTGGTGGTCAGTAGGCTGATGATTTATTTTTTTGCTTGGTCGATCTGTGGTCGTTCCATGGCCACTGCTGATTAAGCATTACTAGAATCAACAATTTTTTGCTTGTCTGGTGATTGGAAGTGTATGCGCTAGCACCATCGCACGATGATTAGTCTTAATGGAGATGCAGATGTCGATCAAGAGGGAGAAACATATCTTGATCATGCATTTCTCACGAGATTACTTGGTGATTGGAAGTAGAATCCACAATTTGTTGTGCAAACTTCTCAACATATGCATATATTCAATGAATTGGCTTTATGTGATCAATAGTACTTCTTATTGCAGATGGATGGAGGGGAAAGAGCGAAAAAACCGATACTTAGTGAGATGACTTCTCATTCTTTGACTTCTGATATCCCAGATAACAAGGTAAATATATAGAACGACGATTCGTAGGTGATAAAAGCAGAATCCACAATTTGCCGTGCAAACTTCTCAACATATGCATATATTTGATTAATTAGTTTTATGTGATCAATAGTATTACTTATTCCAGATGGACGTAGGGGAAGGAACGAAAAAGCGGATGCTATGTGAAATGACTTCTAAATCTGTGTGTTCTGATATCCCAGATGACAAGGTAAACATATGGACCGACGCTTGTTTTGCCGCTGCCCCTGTTAGATGGCTAGATGCTCTGGTCTAATTTCTGTTCATGTGCTTATTATTGCAGAAACATAGAGTTGAAGAAAACTCTATATTGTCTGATGACAAAGGTGAAATGGCATGCCAGTCTTTTAAACCTCCGACGCCACCTTGTTTACTGTCTATGGAGACTGATGCAGCTGGACCTGGTACTGATGAGCCTATACCTGGCATCATCGTGTCACATGAAGAAGGTTGTGGATTGGGTTTACCCCCTGCTGTAGAAACTGGTGGTGCAGCTGGAGCTGCTAGTGTAGAGCCTCTAGTGAACGGTGTCGTGCCACGGGAATTCTCTGAACTGGAGCAAAACGGTTTACCTATTGTCAAGACCGATATAACTGGTGCTGATGCTGGAGTTGCTACTGATGATCCTGCACCTGAAGTATGTTTTGCATTGTTAAAACCCGTCCTGCCCAGAGTACTGACTGGTGGTGGACCTGGAGCTGGTAGGGTAGAGCCTCTAACTGAAGTGGATATTGGTGGTTTACCCTCTGGTATTGTAGAGATTTCAGCAAGCGGTCCTGTCCGAGAACATATCTGGTCCTACTATCCCTTTAGGTTCTACCGTGCTACCGACTCCTATGAACCGGAGCATGTACCTGATGTGCCTTCTGTTGAACCTGACGCACCTGTAAGTAGTGGTGATGATCAAGAAGGATCTGCATCTGATGATCCTGCACCCGAAGTTGCCACGCCACCCGAAGGAGGTTTTGTATTGGTAGAACCCGTCATGACTATGCCCACAGTACTGACTGGTGGTGGACCTGGAGCTGGTATGGTAGAGCCTCTAGCGAAAGGTGTCGTGCCACGAGAATCCTCTGAAGTGGATATTGGTGGTTTACCCTCTGTAGATACTGGTGGTCTACCTGGAGCTGGTATTGTAGAGATTTCAGCAAACAGTGCTGTCCCACCCAACTCCTATGAACTTGAGCATGTACCTGATGTGCCTTCTGTAGAACCTGATGCACCTGTAAGTAGTGGTGATGATTCCGCTGAATCTGATCAAGAAGGATCTGCATCTCGAGGACAAGATGTCAGCTGTCATTCACCTGAACCCGAGCTGAAGTCAGCAACGGTAGCTTATATGGCACGGACTGTCCTTCAAGCTCTAAAGATCCAGTTGGGTGGTTCACAGGACCAGCTACTCCAAGCCATTGTCACTACAAAAGACCAGCCAGCATGCTTCGTTATCTCCTGCATACTGTTTGACAAGCTGAAGCACTGCAACTGGCGCATTGTTCAATCCCATCAGCATGGAGAGAGGAGCTATGTTTATGTCAAGATGATTCATGCTGATTTGGTAAGGTTCCATGATAAGATGTATGGGTGGGGTGAGGCAAGAGCCACATTTTGCAGCATTCACACAGTCTTCGCTCTTGAGCCAGACCCCATGGATGCTTACCCAGTGGTGCAGCTGTCCTGACTTGATATATGTTTTATGATCAGTATGCTGCTGTCGTGGAACTGTGATGTCGAGCTACCTTTCTTATGGTTTCTAGGCTTTTGGTTTCAACATGTATTATGGAGCTTACCTTAGGACTTTCGCATGCGTTTGGCTGTTGACCTGTAATGTTTGTGGTTGGTTGTCTAATCTACTTGGCACAATCACATTGCAAAGGCAAATGTTCCTTTTCTCTTTAATTGTTATTATGACTTATGTGTTATAACCAGGCAAGAATATGCAATCTTGGTTCTCTGACCGATATATATGTACATACAACTTTTGTTCACATAATAACACTTACACGGGAAAAGAGTAGCTTTCTCTGTTGGACAAACACCAAACCACAAAAGGGTAACAACACAATATCCAAACTAGGTACGGCACCTGTTGAGCATACATGACTTTTGTCGTAAAATCACGTTAACCAACACTAGCAGCATCTTGTTCTTTGCAAGGTGCTATGCTTATCAGTCTAATCCCAATACACAACCTACTTCAGGTGGCACGATGATGTCAGGTGCAGGTTCACCAGTACCAACTCTCTTGCATCAGTCTCCATTGAAGGTACGCCACTGCTGCAGTAGACACCATTAGCAATGCAACCTGAAGGTGTTCTTATCCTCATATCAGGATCACATAATACAGGTGTCAAGCTTCATGCACTAGCCAACACAATGAAAAGTCCGAACTAGGATAGCTAGGAAAAAAACATGAAGATCTTTTTTTCGAATCCCACGCTGAACATCTTTTTTTTAACTAATTAGGTAAGCTCCTGCTGACAAACATATTACAGCAACTCCAGCAGTGGCTCTATATTTAGGCGCTGTGGGCTGAATGGCTGATGCTGCGCATGGAGCCGGCAATAGCTTCACCGGAAGCTGCAAACTGTGGCGGCCAAATGCAGGGCTGAAACAGCGTATTTTCAGAGGCGCTATAAATGCAGCGCCAAAAACAGAATATAATGAAAAATAGAGTGCAGTAAAACAGAAGATCAAACAAAGACTAGAAATAGACATAAAATAGGATAAAATTAGCTTGATAGATACTCCGTAGTTCATATTTGTACAAAGTAGTGCGATAAAACTAAACTAAAACTCGACATCTGACGAGTCCGGTGTCGTGCCCGACACCGGATCCGACGAGAAGAGGTCAATCCAACGGGGGTCGTCCTCGCCAATGGTGGTCGGCCCGGCGAGCTGCGCTTCGATGAAGGCCCGCTTCGTCGCCTTCTCCGCCCTCCGTCGTGCGCGGTCCTCCTTCTTCGCTGCCCGCCTCGTCGCCTTCTCCGCCCTCCGTCTGCGGAAGTGCTCGTTCTCGGCGGCAACGTCCTCGGGGAAGCGGGCCGCCCACTCGCGCGCCGCGCGCTCGTCCCGCTCGGCGATGCGCAAACGGCGCTCCGTCTCGCGGCGGCGGTGCTGTTCCTCCTGTCTAACGATGTACGGCGGCGGCGCGAGATCCTCGGCCTGCTGGCGCGTCCACACGTCATGGAAATTCATCGACGATCGCGGGCGCCCGAGCCGCCACGCCACGGCGTCGTACGCGCGCGCGGCCTCGTGCGCGGTCTCGTAGGTGCCGAGGCCGATGCGCTCGCCGCCGTCACGTATCTCCGCGTAATACGTACCTTTGGGGCGCGCGCGGACGCCGCGGTACCCCGTGCCCGAGACGCGGCAGTACCGCGAGCTCGACGCGAGACGAGGCATGGCGGCGGCGGCGGAAGCGGAGCCGCGGCGGCGATATTAGGCGCAGATGGGCAAATTTCAGCAACCCGTGTCCATCTTTTTTTTTGGCAGGATTACGCCATGTACCACCTTCCAATTAGAAAATAGTACTGTTCAGCATTCCCCTGTTGGGCCCAATATTTCACTTTGGGTTGCCAACGGCCATCTACATGGTAATTGCTCTCGGCCTACTTGCTCCGGCCGTCGAAGCCCAATAACTACAAATGGGCCTTTCTGCTCATGCAATTTCGGCCCTTTTCTAATGAAACACAGATCCTATGATTGGCAAAAAAAAAAATACACGGAGATTCTACATAAAAGTTGTTTTTATTTATTTTGAATTATAGGGTTCCAATTTTTGAAACTGCTCATGCCCAATATGAAAATCCTTGATCGCTCCATACCCACATGGATAACGGTATTTTTAAAAATTCATAAAGTGGATTTGAAATTTAAAACATATCCTAATAATTCCTTGATTTAATCTATCAACTTGCAAGATCTTGGAGCCAAAGAGCTTGTATTAGTCTGCGAAAATAATACTGATAAACCTGTCGTTAACAAGAAATGAAGGTTTATCGTTCAGAGAGGATGCCATGTGGGACCCATGAGACAGTACCGTCCTCAACGTTTCAAAGAAAAAGGCAAGTAGCCCGAAAATAGGGGTAAAAAATAAATCCTACAAAGGAAACATTTATTGTTCATAGAGGCTGACATGTGGGACCGATCTGCCAGCTGCATCCTCATCATTTCGAAGTCGGCAGGGATCAGAAGAAAAAGGCAAATAGCCAGAAATTAGGGGTCAAAAATAAATCCAAAAAGGAAACTTATATTCTTCATAGAGGATGACATGTGGGACCGACCTGCCAGCAGCGTCCTCATCGTTTCAAAGGCCGCAGGGGATCAAAAGAAAAAGGCAAATAGCCAGAAATTAGGGGTAAAAAAAATACAACAAAGGAAAGGTTTATTGTTCATAGAGGCTGACTTGTGGGACTCATGAGCCAGCGGCGACCTGAATTTCAAAGGCGGCATATGATCGAAAAGAAAAAGGCAAGTTAGCAAAAATCACTGGGTAAAAAAAATCTAAGAAATGAAACTTTATTGTACAGTCCCATGAGCCAGCACCTTACTCAACGTTTCAGTGGCGGCATGAGATAGAAAGAAAAAGGAAAGTGACCAAATATCAGGAGCAAAAAATAATCCAAGAAAAGAAACTTTTATTGTACATAGATGATGACATATGGGTCCCACTTATACAAGCTCTTTCGCTCCAAGATCTTGCAAGTTGATTGTACATAGAGGATGACATGCGGGCCCCTTGTGTCAGCATCTTACTCAACGTTTCCAAGGCGGCAGGGGATCAAAAGAAAAAAGGAAGTAGCCAGAAATTAGCGGTAAACAATAACTCCAAGGAAGGAAACTTTTATTGTTCATAGAGTATGACATGCGGGACCCATGCGCTAGCAGCTTCCTCAACGTTTCAAAGGGGGCATGAGATCGAAAGAAAAAGACAAGTGACCAAATATCAGGAGCCAAAAATAATCCAAGAAAAGAAACTTTATTGTACATAAAAGATGACATGCGGGTCCCATTTTGCAGCAGCGGTGTCAACGTTTCAAATGCGGCTTGAGATCAAAAGAAAAAGAGTAGCCAGAAATTAGGGGTAAAAAAACTCCCAGAAAAGAAAGTTGATTGTACATAGAGGATGGCATGCGGGTCCCATGACCCAGCACCTTACTCAACGTTTCAGAGGCGGCATGAGATCGAAAGAAAAAGGAAAGAGACCAAATACCAGGAGCAAAAAATAATCCAAGAAAAAGAAACTTTTATTGTACATAGAGGATGACATATGGGTCCCACTTATACAAGCTCTTCCGCCCCAAGATCTTGCAAGTTGATTGTACATAGAGGATGACATGCGGGCCCCTTGTGTCAGCAGCTTAATCAATGTTTCCAAGGCGGCAGGGGATCAAAAGAAAAAGGAAACAGCCAAAAATAAGAGGGTGAAAAAATCCAAGAAAAGAAACTTTTATAGTATCGAGGATGACATGTGGGTCCCATGAGCCAGCAGCTTCTCAACGTTTCAGAGGCTGCATGAGATCGAAAGAAAAAGGCAAGTGACCAAAAATAAGGGGGTAAAAAAATCCAAGAAAAGAGACTTGATTGTACATAGAGGATGACATGCGGGTCCCACCAGTCAGCAGCTTACTAACGTTTCCAAGGCGGGGATGAAAAGAAAAAGGAAATAGCCAAAGATCAGAGGGTGAAAAAAATCAAAGAAAAGAAACTTTTATAGTACATAGAGGATGACATGTGGGTCCCATGGGCCAGCAGGTTCCTCAACGTTTTCAAGGGCGGCATGAGATCGAAAGAAAAAGGCAAGTGACCAAAAATCAGAGGGTGAAAAATAATCCAAAAAAAGAAACTTTTATTGTACATAGAGGATGACATGCTGTCCCAACGTTTCAAATGCGGTTTGAGATCAAAAGAAAAAGAAAGTAGCCAGAAATTAGGGGGTAAAAAAACTCCAAGAAAAGAAAATTGATTGTACATAGAGGATGACATGCGGGTCCCACGAGTTTGCAGCTTACTCAACGTTTCCAAGGCGGCAGGGGATCAAAAGAAAAAGGAAATAGCCAAAAATCAGAGAGTGAAAAACCCAAGAAAATAAACTTTTGTAGTACATAGAGGATGACATGCGGGTCCCATGAGCCAGCAGGTTCCTCAACGTTTCAAACGTGGCATGGGATCGAAGGAAAAAGGCAAGTGACCAAATATCGGAGCCAAAAATAATCCAAGAAAAGAAACTTTATTGTACATAGAGGATGACATGCGGGTCCCATTTTGCAGCAGCGGTCCCAACGTTTCAAATGCGGCTTGAGATCAAAAGAAATTAGGGGGTCAAAAAAAACTCCAAGAAAGGAAAGCTTTATCGTTCATACAGGCTGACATGTGGGACCTACGAGCCAGCAGCTTACCAACGTTTCAAAGGCGGCAGGGGATCAAAAGAAAAAGGAAATAGCCAAAAATCAGAGGGTGAAAAAAATCCAAGAAATCAAACTTTTATTGTACATAGAGGATGACATGCGGGTCCCATGAGCCAGCAGATTCCTCAACGTTTCAAACGTGGCATGAGATCGAAAGAAAAAGGCAAGTGACCAAATATCAGGAGCCAAAAATAATCCAAGAAAAGAAACTTTATTGTACATAGAGGATGACATGCGGGTCCCATTTTGCAGCAGCGGTCTGAACGTTTCCAAGGCGGCACAGGACCAAAAGAAAAATGAAGTAGCCAGAAATCAGGGGGTGAAAAAAATCCAAGAAAAGAAAGATTTCAATTGGGCTACATCTAGACATCTGGGCCTTCGAACTATCCTTCTGGGCCTTTGGACACGTACAATTTCAGCCCACTCCAGAACATGATAGTTCGGATTTTTCTCAAAAAAAAAACAGGAAAGTCCTATGCTTCGCCAAAACAAAAAACAAGGAGATTCAAGATATATGTTGTAAAAATAAAGATTTAATTTATCCGTTTGCAATAGCTCAGAGCAATACACTGTTTATTGTCTGCAAAATAATCAAGATATCACATGTTTCTTGTACGGGGAGGCTGACATCGTGGACCCATGAGCCAGCAGCGTCGTTTTAAAGGCGGCAGGGGATGGAAAGAAAAAATAAACCAAAAATCTGTTGGTAAAAAATCCAAGAAAAGAAACATTTTCGTTCTGAGAGGATGACATGCGGGACCCATGAGGCAGCAGCGTCCTCAGCGCTTATTGTTCATAGAGGCTGACATGTGGGACCCGTGAGCCAGCAGCGTCCTCAACGTTTTAAAGGCGGAAGGATATCGAAAGAAAAAATAAGCCAAAAATCATTTGGTAAACAATATCCAAGAAAAGAAACATTTACCGTTCTGAGAGGATGACATGCGGGACCCATGAGGCAGCAGCATCCTCAACGATTCCAAGGCGGCAGGATCAAAGAAAAAAAAAATATCCAGAAATTAATTAGGGGTTCAAAAAAATCCATCAAAGGAAACTTTTATTGTTCATAGAGGATGACTTGTGGGACCGACCTGCCAACAGCGTCCTCATCGTTTCAAAGGGGCAGGAGATCCAAAGAAAAAGGCAAATAGCCAGAAATTAGGGGTCAAAAAAAACTCCAAGAAAGGAAACTTTTATTGTTCGTAGAGGATGACATGCGGGACCCATGAGCCAGCAGCTTACTCAACGTTTCAAAGGCGGCATGAGATCGAAAGAAAAAGGCAAGTGACAAAATATCAGGAGCAAAAGATAATCCAAGAAAAGAAACTTTATTGTACATAGAGGATGACATGTGGGTCCCATTTTGCAGCAGCGGTCTCAATGTTTGTAATGCGGCTTGAGATCAAAAGAAAAAGAAAGTAGCTAGTAATTAGGGGGTGAAAAAAAATCCAAGAAAGGAAAGTTGATGGACATAGAGGATGACATGCGGGTCCCTTGAGCCAACAGCTTACTCAACGTTTCAAAGGGGGCAGGGGATCAAAAGAAAAAGGCAAGCCAAAAATCAGAGGGTGAAAAAAATCCAACAAAGGAAACTTTTATAGCACATAGAGGATGACATGCGGGTCCCATGAGCCAGCAGGTTCCTCAACGTTTCAAACGTGGCATGAGATCGAAAGAAAAAGGCAAGTGCCCAAATATGAGGAGCCAAAAATAATTCAAGAAAAGAAAGTTTTATAGTACATAGAGGATGACATGCGGGTCCCATTTAGCAGCAGCGGTATCACGTTTGAGAGGGGGGATCAAAAGAAAAAAAAGAAATTGCCAAAAATCAGATGGTGAAAAAAAACCAAGAAAAAGAACTTTTATAGTACATAGAGGATGACATGCGGGTCCCATGAGCCTGCAGGTTCCTCAACGTTTCAAACGTGGCATGAGATCGAAAGAAAAAGGCAAGTGAAAAAATCAGGAGCCAAAAATAATTCAAGAAAAGAAAGTTTTATAGTACATAGAGGATGACATGCGGGTCCCATTTAGCAGCAGCGGTATCAGCGTTTGAGAGGTGGCAGGGGATCAAAAGAAAAAAAGAAATTGCCAAAAATCAGATGGTGAAAACCTAGAAAAAGAACTTTTATAGTACATAGAGGATGACATGCGGGTCCCATGAGCCTGCAGGTTCCTCAACATTTCAAACGTGGCATGAGATCGAAAGAAAAAGGCAAGTGAAAAAATATCAGGAGCCAAAAATAATTTAAGAAAAGAAAGTTTTATAGTACATAGAGGATGACATGCGGGTCCCATTTAGCAGCATGGTATCACCGAGAGGCGGGCAGATCGAAAGAAAAAGGTAAGTGACCAAATATGAGGTGCCAAAAATAATTCAAGAAAAGAAAGTTTTATAGTACATAGAGGATGACATGCGGGTCCCAATAGCAGCAGCGATCACCGTTTGAGGCGGCAGGTGATCGAAAGAAAAAGGTAAGTGACCAAATATGAGGTGCCAAAAATAATTCAAGAAAAGAAAGTTTTATAGTACATAGAGGATGACATGCGGGTCCTTAAGCAGCGGTATCACGTTTGAGAGGCGGCAGGGATCGAAAGAAAAAGGCAAGTGACCAAATTTGAGGTGCCAAAAATAATCCAGGAAAAGAAAGTTTTATAGTACATAGAGGATGACATGCGGGTCCCATTAGCAGCAGCGGTATCACCGTTTGAGAGGCGGCAGGGGATCGAAAGAAAAAGGCAAGTGACCAAATTTGAGGTGCCAAAAATAATCCATGAAAAGAAAGTTTTATAGTACATAGAGGATGACATGCGGGTCCCAGTTAGCAGCAGCGGTATCATTTGAGAGGCGGCAGGGGATCGAAAGAAAAAGGCAAGTGACCAAATTTGAGGTGCCAAAAAAACTCCAAGAAAAGAAAGTTGATTGCACATAGAGGATGACATGCGGGTCCCATTTAGCAGCGGTCTCAACGTTTCCAAGGCGGCAAGGGATCAAAAGAAAAAGGAAGTAGCCAGAAATCAGGGGGTCAAAAAAATCCAAGAATAGAAAGAATTTTGGTTCATAGAGGATGACATGCGGGACCCATGATCCTGCATCGTAAACGGCTCGATCGGAGAACGTTGAACGAGATGGCGCGATGTAGAAAAAAAACAATGCCAGAGAGGCTGCCATCTGGGCCCTACATCCCTCGGCGGTGCGGATTTGCGTTGACTCGGCCGGCGAACCCGAGATTTCGAGATGCACCACGTCCCGGGCCACCATACGCCACGTTTTGGCCGCTTTCGTCGGGCTAGGTGGCCTCAAAAACGAGAAAAAAAAAGTTTGCATGCACCACGGAGGGACCAAAATCGTCGGCCATGGTACACCAGCAACCACGGCGCGACTTCAACTTCGTCGGCCATGGCAACTTTTCTTGTAGTGTCCTTGCAACCTCTAATTCCCACAGACGGCGCCAATTGACGAAGGATTAACTTGTCAATGCCTACAGATTGTAGACTAGGGTTTTGCTAGAAGTAGAGGGCAAGTAGATCTCGAAGGTTTAGGCGAAAAGTACTCGACGATTATGAAAACTAGGGTTATGTTGACAGTAGATTCGATCCTTTCTTTGTCCCTCGACTCCCCCTTATATAGGAGGTGGAGCCGAGGGTTTCGTTTTGTACAAGTTACAGAGTCCGGGACGGTTTCTAACTCATCCCGCCAGATTACAAATAACACTTCCTATTACAACTCTAACTTTCCTTAATACATCTTGGGCTCCCGAATCTTCTTATTCTTCGGATAGTGGGCCTTCAGTAAATCCCGGGTACTATCTATGGCAGGCCCATTTGGGATGCCTATGTCAGGACAGCGTTCCGGCGGGATCTGGCGGCGGCGGAGGCGGCTACGGGGTGCGGCGCGACGCGGCGGCGAGTTTGGTGGTGGCGGCACGGCGAATGGCGGAGGGCGGCGGCGGCTCAGGGAGGCGGCGGCCGCGCGATCTCCGGCGAGCGATTGTCGCAGATTGGCGGCGCGGCGGCGGGAGCTACGTGGGGGAAAAGCACACGGGGGTCGCGGGGTATTTATAGGCGGCTAGGGCACGGACGCCGAGGCCTCGGACGGTGGAGATTCATCCGCGCCGAACTCTGGCGGGCGACGGTGGAGGCAGAGTCCGCCTCCGACACGAGTGGAAGAAGAAGTTGACAGGCGGGCCCCACTGACGGGCGGGCCCCACGTGTCGGTGAGGGAAAGGGAAAAAAAAGAAAGGGGGAGGCGGTGCGGTGGGGGCCGCGCAGGCCGCGCGGCGGGCCCAGCATGGCCGGTCCGATATGTTTTTCCTTCTTTTTTTTTGTTCTATTCGTTTTTCTTTTTTTTTCTTTTTACTGTTTTATTCATAACTTTTGATTTAGGAACCCAATTAGGGTCAAACTAATTTCTAAAATTTTGTAAAAATTGGGGCTTTGTTTTAGACAACAGAGAACAAGGTTTTGACCTGAATTAACATGGTGGATAAATAATAACCTTGCATTTAGAGTATGTAGCTTTGGTTGTGCCATATTAGTGTTTATCATATTATGTGTAAACGAACAAATGCAAATATGCCATGGATGCATGCAACTTTTTTTTTTGAAAAACCTGGGATGTTACATCGTTCCCGCCGATTCGTCGCGATCAGAGTAGCGGCGATCAAAGTACTGGGCGCGCGATCATATTACAGACCGGTGGTGCATGAAAATTAGAAGAAGGGTTGGGCGACGGCGTCGTATCCTGAGTCGACGCAGGCCCGTCGAGCACGATGACCTCGTCGCGATCTGCCTGTTGCTGTGCATGGTGCGTCTGCTCCGTCGCCGACGCAGAGGCCGACGCAGGTGTAGCAGTAGAAGACGCGTCAGCCTGCTCTTGCTGCGCTGCCGCTGCCGCCGATGCCGATGCCGCTGCCAGGGCCGCCGCGTCCGCCGCCGCCATTTTGGCTTCGATGTCGTCGAGGATCTGGCCTTTGAAGAAGTTGTGCGCCGCTCGCGTCCGGGGAGACATTCCCTCTGTCGACGTTCTCAGCAGGGACATGTCGTCCCTGCGTTTCTTGAGCTCCAGCTTCTCCTCTTGCCTCTTGAGCAGCTCGGCCCACCTTTGGTCGGCCTTCTTGTCGCGGGAGATAAAGGTCGAGGAGACGTCGGCGAGGCATTTCGTGATCGACGCCTGCGTCTTCTCAGACGACGCAGCGTCGGCCAAGGCGGCCTTGGCAGCCTTGTTGCCAGTAGGACGCCCTGTCGAAGTTGCCAGCGGCGCGTCCAGATCAATGGCGTCCTTCCCCTTGGACAGCGACAAGCGCGTCAACCGCCATTTCTCATTCATTTTGAGCTTGCCATAGCAATGCATGAGCACGAAAGACTTGTGACCTTCCGAGTTCTTCGAGTACAAATCCATGGCCCTATCAAACTAACCAAAGGAAGCAGAGTCATTTCATCGAACACAATGTAGGCGCTACGGATTATGGAAGAAAGAGTCGTACCAGTTGGGCGACGTCGGCGCCGCTGTCGCCTCTGGTCTCTAAGTCCTGATGGTACCCATGGAAGGAGTTCACCGACGCCTGGATGATGGCCCATCGCGTCGACATTGCCTTTTGGCTCCTCTTCATTGTCACTTTGTTGTAGTCGCTGTTGATGAGCTTGCGCTCATCGAACTCGGCCTTGATCCTCGCCCAATACTTCCCGCCTTTTTGGTTGGCGCCGATGATGGAGTCATGGCTCACCGTCGCCCACGACTCGCACAGACAAAGATCTTCCAGAACCGTCCACTTCGGGCCTCGTGTGCCCGACGCCTTCTTCTTCTTCTTCTTCGTCCTCACGCCGTCCGCGTCTACCTCCACGAGATCATCGTCACCGGCACCCTCGTCGTCCTCTTCCTCGCCGCCCTCTTCGTCCTCCTCGTCGTCCTTTTCGTCGTCCTCCACCCCGTCCTCTTCCTCGTCGTCCTCCTCCTCAACCCCGTCGTCCTCCTCAGCACCGGCGCCGTCGTATTCGAGCGGACCCCTGCGGCCGGTGAAAGGGTCGCCGTCCGGACCGGGTCCTGGCTCGCGCTGCTCGTACGCCGGGGAGTAGAGGTTGTTGGGGTTGAAGCCGCCGTGCGGCAGCGCATCCTGGTAGTGCGGCGACAAGTTAGGCGTCACGCACCCGGGAGTGGCGGAGGGGCCGTCGTTGTAGAAGGCGGCTTGCGACGGAGAGATCACTCCCGGAACGTACACCGGCATGGACGTACTCCATGGGCTCGCGTTGGTGGCGGCGATACACCCGGCCATTACGTGCTGGTGCTGGCGCGCCGCCTGAGCCTTCTTCTCCAGCTCCGCCGCCCTCCGTCCTTTCCGCTCCGCCGTCGATAGCTTCCGGCGCAGGCAATCTTGCTGCCATTGATCGTCGGTCCATCCTTCAGGCTTCTTCTTCGCAGCCGGCGCCTTCCGCGGCTTCGCGAACGGCGCTTTCGCCCCTTTCGTCCCATTGCCCGGCGGCTTCTTGGCCGCTTTCTTCGCCATCTTTTTGGGGGCTGTCGGCGGCGCCATGTGGAGAGGGTAGCGGCGGCGGGTGGACGGCGGGAGGGAGAAAGAAATCGGCGGGATAGGAGAAATGAATCGGCGGCGGGATATGTTTTGGGAGGCCTGAAATGCGCGGCGGGATAGGCGTGATTTGGCGGGAGAGGCGAGATTTGGCGGGAGTGTGAGACGAATTTTCCCTGTGCCGCTGACGCGTCGGGCCCGCGTCGGTTCGCCTCGCTTTCGTTGTGTCCGGCGTGCCGGGCGTCCCTGTGGGACGGGGACGGGCTCGGGCGCCGGACACCGTATCGGAGACGCGCCGGACAAAAATAGGCTTTGAGGGACGCGGCTGAAACGCATTTTTTGTCCGGCGCGCCCCAAATCCCTTTGGAGGACGGTTTGGAGGACGCAACTGGAGATGCTCTAAGGGTTGAAAGTTGAAACCGAGTCGCTAGATTTATGGTGCACGAAACATAAGTACATAACTAGAAGAGCAGGGCAAACTGGATCTTGGCGCACGGTGGACGACGATGGGTTTGTGCCGGCGGTTTCTCTACCTGCTCCTTGACGAGTGCTCGATGTGGCGCTCCCCCTGCTGCAGCTCCACCGCATCGAGCCTTCTCGCTCTTCTTCCCCCTCAGGGCGCGGGCGCGGCGCCCGAAAGCATCGCTTCGCACACTCGGGAACATGCAGTTCTCGCTCCTCGGCCGCGGCAAGGACAAGATCGTCGGCGTCGACAACATGGGCCTAGGAATCTTCTACGACGACGACTCACACACCGTCCGCCCGCTGCCTACCATGGCGCCGCCCGAGAGTTGGCGCACCTTGTCCGTCGCCGTCGACGGCGTCGGCGCGAAGGACCACGGCAGCGTCTATGTCATCGACGCGGACCCGCTGCAAGACCTCCCGGGCCAACCCGTCCACCAGCTCATGCACGTGCACGACGAGGAAAACTGGGCATGGCACTCCCTCCCGCCGCCACCCTACGCGCACGCTCCCGGCTCCTGCAAGGATGGCGGCTCCCGCACCGAGATCACCAGCTGCCACGCGGTGGCCGTCCCCAGCAAGTCGACCGCCACCACGCCCTCGTCTGGGTGTCCACCGCGGGCCGTGGCATCTTGGCTGGACCGGGCGAGGCATGTGTGGACCAAGGCCGGCGGCGGGTGCTGCCTTCCGGGGACAAGCCCTCGCTGCACAGGAGCTCAGCCTGGGTCGGGTTCTCGGCCGCGGACAGCGGCCACCTGCGCGGGTCCGACATGGACGCCGCCGCCGACGAGGACCGGCCACCGGCGGCGGACCATGTGTGGGAGGGATTTGCGGTGCCCCAGGGGTACCACGAGCAGCTCGCACCTCGTGTATCTCGGCGGCGGCCGGTTCTGCGTCGCCAAGGTCTTCGACGAAGACGAAGACAAGTGTTTCGCCATGTTCACTGGCGTGGCGTGGAGCTGGCGCGCGAGCACGTGCACGGCAGCGCCGGCAGATATCGCATGATCAAGCACGGCTCGCTCCTGTACAGCTTAGATGACTACTCAGGTGAATCCCTCACCGGGTGTGTACTCTAGTCGCATTATGCGACACTGAAAATCTAAATGACCAGCCATCAAAGGGGTTGAGAATTTGTAACGGAGAGAACACACATACTATTAGTCATCATATCTGAGCTTTTGATGAGGACATCCCTACCTCACTACTACCTCCGTCATTACCAACTGAAGATGAACCTGCTGTGAAGCTCAAGTCCAATGAAGTCAGGATTGGACCAATGACACGAGCTCGTGCGAAGCTACTTAAACAACATGTGAACTTGTTCTTAAACGATACCTTGATTGATGAGAACTTTATACTACCTAAGTCCTATTACTTATGTATCATCAGGTATGAAGAGGAGACAAGCATCGCACGAGGAGAGGAGCAGCTGGACGTGAAGATGGACGTGAAGCTGGACATGGAGCTGGACATGAAGATATCTCATGGACGCGCGAGGGAGGAGCGGGAGGCATGCGCGAGAGGAGAAGAAGAAGTCCAGGCCGGTCCAGAACCCGGTCAGACCGGCCCCCAGACCGGCCAGCCCGGTTCCTGGCCCGGTCGACCGGTCGCAAACCGGACGACAACCGGAGGAAGCCCCTCGTACCGGACGGAAACCGGAAACTTCGCAGTTTTCCGGTCCACAGCCCGGTTGACCGGACCACTGACCGGACAGCCCGGTCCACAGCCCGGTTGACCGGACCACAAACCGGACCGGCCGGTCCACAGCCCGGTCGACCGGACCCCAGACCGGACATGTCCGAGTCTGTCTCGACCAGATCTATTCTGGGTCGGTTTTACTTGTATTTTTCGACCAGAACTCGTCCCGGACGCCTATATAAGTGCCTTGGACGACCCCCTAGCTGCTTTAGACCACGTTTAAGATAAACCCTAGTTCTTAGTTGTTTGCTCTGCAAAACTATTGAATTCCCTACACCATATTGCTTGGATATTGTGTAGATCCTGTTTAAGTCTTGTGTGATCTGCTGTTCCATTGGGAATTAGACGGTTGCAACTTACCGCTTCGTGGTCGGCGGCTACGTGCGCAAGTGTGTGGAGTTGCGAATATCTTGCAGGGTTGAGAGCTGTTGCATCTGGCGACAGGGACCAATCGAGAGATCTCGTTGCGTCATACAAGTTATCATCCACTACATCGTCGTGTTTCTCCGCTGCCATCACCCCGTGATCATCATCACCACCGTTGCTTACTGAGAAGATCGGGCCACCCCTTATCATCTTGGTATCAGATTTCCAGTTTTCCTCGGTAAGCCATCCACAATCCACCCCATAGTTGAGTTGTGAGTGTTTTCCTATCCAGAAAAAGCCAAAAAAATTAGGGTTAGGGTTTGCCATAGCCATAGATTGCACTAATTTCGAGTTTTAGTTGCTTTTCGTAGTTGTTTTTGCGTACCTTTATCTTTCGTCTAGTAGAATTGTTAGGGTTTGTGTTTTCTCTATTATCTAGTTTATCTTCTAGTGTCAGTTTTGTTACTCCGAGTCCACATAGCGTACAGTGTGCTTGTTCCCAACCATAGACACAGCCTATCGATATACGTGACTAGGAACTTCCCCAGAAGAGACTAGTTTTACCGCTCGACAGGCTGCTCATTAGGGTTTTGGTGCTTTGCATATCTTGTTGGCCGTGTTATCAAGGAGTTGAGTCATAAAAAAGAGAAAATAGAAAAGAAGCAAAAAGAGCTACATAGCTGCGTGTGTTACAAAAAGAAAATACAAAAAGAAAAGTGTGTGCTAGTTGAAATCAAGTGAAAGGCCTAAGTTTTCTTTACTGCATCCGTAGTTGAGCAATCTTGTGCCTGTCTCGTTGAGCTTTGCTAGCGTCTCTCTTGTGCATTGCAACCTTTCCTCCATATAGTTGCATTGCCCCATTATATCGCCTTGTGTGAGTATCTTTGGTTGTCTACGGTCAGCGCTAGAGCTTGTTATTGGTGCAAATAGGTAGCCTACCTACAGCCCCACATATACCCTGCTTTGTCGTGTGATTGTTCTTATACCCTTGATATTCGCTTCGCTACATCCGTGCACTAGTTGTTACTACAAGTGGTAAGCAACACTAATTTACTTTGGAACGGTAAGATTTCCTTTTCTTATCAGTTTTGAGTGAGTTGTGAGAGTACCACCATATATTTTTGATTTAGTGCACTAACCTACTAATCATGTCTGCTAGTGATCATAAGATTGTTAACCAGGAGAACAAGGATTCTGCAGATATTATTAACTGGAGGGAGTTTGAGGCTCTTCGTAATGAGATGCGACGTGAATTCCGCACTAAGGATGATGAGCTTAAGGGTACAGTTGACGAGATCAAACAAACGCTGGATGCTACTAATGTCACCGTCACTGGATTGTCTGATCAAATGACGGATATACAGCGCAATATTGCGGATATGCGTCTCGCTATTGAGAACTTGACTGTACTACAACAACAACAACAAGAAGATGATGAAGATCCTGAGCTTGAAGATGACGCACACAATGCTCGTGGTGCGCCTCGTGGTCATCGTCCTCGTGGCTGGGTTCCACTTGGCCGCAATGGTCGTGGACAAGATGAAGAAGATGGATTGGGTAAGCCTAAGTTTTCCATACCCAAGTTTGAAGGAGGAGCTGATGTTGAAGAATACCTCACTTGGGAGCTCAAGATTGAGAAATTATGGAGCCTACATCCACACTACTCTGAAGATAGGAAGATCAAGCTTGCGTCTTCTGAATTTGATGGTTATGCATTGCGTTGGTGGGATTCTTTGGTTCGTAACCTCGATGAAGATGGTGCACAACCTATCCGTACATGGCGTGCTATGAAAGAGGCAATGACTTCTCGTTTTGTGCCTACAAATTACATGCGGAACATATTTGATAAGCTAACACTATTGAGGCAAGGTGTGAAGACTGTTGATGAGTACTACATGGAGATGGAGATGCTTATGCAGCGTGGTCGTGTCCGTGAGTCTCTAGAGATGACAATGCAGCGTTTTCTGAATGGACTGAAGTATGATGTTAAAGGCATTGTTCGTCATTACACCTACACCAATATGAATCAATTGTTACATCATGCAAGAGAAGCTGAATCACAGTTGGCTGAAGAAGCAAAGGTTAAGGGACGTGCTACGGGAGCTGGGCGTTTTACACCCCGCGCGCCCTCTACAGCGCCGGCGCCTTCGACGCGCTCCGCTCCTTACTCTACTCCGCCTAGCAAACCGGTCTCCAATGTATCTAATGCAAAGAAGTCCGAATCTGCTGCAAGTACGAGTGGTTCTGGTGCGTCTACAACGCGCAACCGTGATATGCTTTGCCATACATGTGGTGGCAAGGGTCACTTCAAGAGAGATTGTCCTAACCGCAAAGTCATGTTTATCAATGAGGACAATGAGTATGAGACTGGAGATGATGCTGATCCAAATGCTCCAGACAATGATGACTATGACACTGATGGTGAAGATGCATATCCTTCTGATGCTCGCACCATTGTTGTGTCGCAGCGTGCTCTTAATGTGTTGCCTAGTGCATCTACTCAGCGCTGCAATTTGTTCCAAACCAAAGCTTTAGTTGGTCCTGACAAGGCTTGCAAGGTCATTATTGATGGCGGGAGTTGCCGCAATTTAGCAAGCAAGGAGTTATGTACCAAGCTGAAGTTGAAGTATCTACCGCACCCGCATCCATATTATATTCAGTGGTTGAGCGACAATGGTGAGATGAAGGTAAACCACATGGTGCGTGTTGAGTTTGCGATTGGACCGTATAAGGATTGCATTGACTTTGATGTGGTTCCTATGACGGTTTGTCACCTCTTATTGGGTCGGCCTTGGCTCTATGACCGTTCTGTGCAACACAATGGCCGTGCCAATACATATCACTTGGAGTACAAGGGCAAGAAAATTAACTTACAGCCTATGTCACCACAACAAATTGTCAATGAGTCTCGTCAGAAGATCGAAGTGAATTTGGAGGATGCACCTCTAGATAGGCGAGAGAATTGTAATGTCGTGAGTGATATAACGAAAAGTGAGAGAGTGAATTCCTTAGTCTCATTAGCCACCAAAGAAGACATGAGAGAATTTAGTGAGGATCCTACGGCCATGCCTCTTGTGCTTTTGTACAGGGGTACGGTTTTGGTTTCTAATGACATGACCCCTCTTCCTCTTGGTGTTTCTAATGTTTTGCAGGAATTTGGCGACGTGTTTCCGGAGGAGGTACCCGCAGGACTACCACCATTGCGAGGTATTGAGCATCAAATTGACTTGATTCCCGGAGCATCGCTGCCCAATAGGGCGCCATATCGCACTAATCCCGAAGAGACGAAGGAGATACAGAAGCAAGTACAAGCGCTACTCGACAAAGGTTATATTCGCATAAGCCTTAGTCCTTGTGCTGTTCCTGTTATTCTAGTTCCTAAGAAAGATGGTACTTGGCGTATGTGCGTAGATTGTAGAGCTATAAACAACATTACTATTCGATATCGTCATCCTATTCCCCGTTTAGAGGATATGCTAGATGAATTGAGTGGTGCTGCTGTGTTCTCTAAAATTGATTTGCGTAGTGGCTATCATCAAATTAGGATGAAAGAAGGGGATGAGTGGAAAACAGCCTTTAAAACAAAATTTGGTTTATATGAGTGGTTAGTAATGCCTTTTGGTTTGACTAATGCACCTAGCACTTTCATGAGACTGATGAACCATGTTTTGCGTGAATTTATTGGCAAGTTTGTGGTTGTGTATTTTGATGACATATTAATCTACAGCCGCAATGAATCTGATCATACTATACATATTCGACATGTTTTGCAAGTGTTGCGTGATAATAAACTCTATGGTAATCTTGAGAAGTGCACATTTTGCAAAGATAAGGTCATATTTCTGGGTTATGTTGTCTCTAAGCATGGAGTAGAAGTAGATGTGTCTAAAATTGAAGCTATTCAAAATTGGCCTACTCCCATGAATGTGAGTCAAGTTAGAAGTTTTCATGGTCTAGCTGGGTTTTATCGCAGATTTGTGCCCAACTTTAGTACTATTGCTGCACCTTTGAATGATTTGACTAAAAAGGGTGTTGTTTTTGAGTGGGGCGCAGCCCAAGATCATGCTTTTGATGAACTTAAGAGATTGTTAACTTCTGCACCGTTGCTTGCACTTCCTGATTTCAATAAGCAATTTGAGATTGAATGTGATGCTAGTGGTATTGGAATTGGTGGTGTGTTAATGCAAGAGGGTCGCCCAATTGCATATTTTTCTGAGAAACTTTCTGGTGCTAAGTTGAACTATCCTATCTATGATAAAGAATTGTATGCTTTAATTAGAGTTCTTGAGGTTTGGCAACATTACTTGTGGCCAAAAGAATTTATCATACATTCTGATCATGAAGCTTTAAAATACCTGAAAGCCCAATCTACTTTGCATAAGCGTCTAGCTAAGTGGGTTGAGTTCATTGAGTCTTTTCCATACATTATTAAGCATAAGAAGGGAAAAGATAATATTGTTGCTGATGCTCTATCTAGGAAGAATATGTTATTAACTCAACTTGATGTTAAAATTCCTGGTTTAGAGATTCTATGTGATTTGTATGCTACTGATCATGATTTTGCTGAACCATATCGCTTATGTGCTCTTGGTAAAGCATGGGAAAAATATCACATACATGATGGGTTCTTGTTTAGGGCTAACAAACTATGTGTTCCAGAATCGTCTGTGCGTTTGCTCTTATTGCAGGAATCACATGCTGGAGGTTTGATGGGTCACTTTGGGCGTGAGAAGACGCTACTCATGCTAGCTGACCACTTTTATTGGCCAAAGATGAGGCGGGACGTGGATAGATATGTGAGGAGATGCATTACTTGCAACAAGTCCAAGTCCAAGCTGAAGCCTCACGGTTTGTATACTCCTTTACCGGCACCTACTACACCATGGGAGGATATTAGTATGGATTTTGTGTTGGGTTTGCCGCGTACTAAGAGAGGCCATGATTCTATATTTGTGGTAGTGGATAGATTCTCTAAGATGTCCCACTTTATTGCCTGCCACAAGAGCGACGATGCGTCGCATATTGCTAACCTGTTTTTCAGGGAGATTGTACGTCTACATGGAGTCCCGAAGACTATTGTTTCTGATCGTGACATGAAGTTTATGAGCTACTTTTGGAAGACGCTTTGGAGAAAGCTGGGGACGAAGCTGCTTTTCAGCACTACTTGTCATCCCCAAACTGATGGTCAAACTGAAGTGGTGAATAGAACATTGTCACAACTGTTGAGATCCATGATCAAGAAGAACCTGAAGGAGTGGGAAGAGTGTTTGCCGCATGTGGAGTTTGCTTACAACAGGGCGGTACATTCTACCACGGAGCTGTGTCCTTTTGAGGTGGTGTATGGTTTCAAACCCATTACTCCACTTGACTTGTTGCCTTTGCCCATACATGAGAGAGTTAATATGGAGGCATCAAAGAGGGCAGATTATGTGAAGAAGATTCATGAGAAGACTAAAGAGTTGATTGAGAAGAAAGGCAAGAGCAATGCTGCAAGGATGAATAAGAAGCGCAAAGAGATGTTGTTCAAGCCTGGTGATTTGGTCTGGGTACATTTTCGCAAGGATAGGTTCCCGAAGCTGCGAAAGTCTAAGTTGAAGCCTCGTGGTGATGGTCCTTACAAAGTGCTTGCCAAGATCAATGATAATGCATACTCGATAGATCTTCCAGAGGATGAGTTTGGTGTCAGTAATTCTTTCAATGTTGCTGATTTGACACCATATGACGGAGAAGACCTTGGAGCGTCGGGGTCGACGCCTTTTGAAGGGGGGAGATGATGAGGACATCCCTACCTCACTACTACCTCCGTCATTACCAACTGAAGATGAACCTGCTGTGAAGCTCAAGTCCAATGAAGTCAGGATTGGACCAATGACACGAGCTCGTGCGAAGCTACTTAAACAACAGGTGAACTTGTTCTTAAACGATACCTTGATTGATGAGAACTTTATACTACCTAAGTCCTATTACTTATGTATCATCAGGTATGAAGAGGAGACAAGCATCGCACGAGGAGAGGAGCAGCTGGACGTGAAGATGGACGTGAAGCTGGACATGGAGCTGGACATGAAGATATCTCATGGACGCGCGAGGGAGGAGCGGGAGGCATGCGCGAGAGGAGAAGAAGAAGTCCAGGCCGGTCCAGAACCCGGTCAGACCGGCCCCCAGACCGGCCAGCCCGGTTCCTGGCCCGGTCGACCGGTCGCAAACCGGACGACAACCGGAGGAAGCCCCTCGTACCGGACGGAAACCGGAAACTTCGCAGTTTTCCGGTCCACAGCCCGGTTGACCGGACCACTGACCGGACAGCCCGGTCCACAGCCCGGTTGACCGGACCAGAAACCGGACCGGCCGGTCCACAGCCCGGTCGACCGGACCCCAGACCGGACATGTCCGAGTCTGTCTCGACCAGATCTATTCTGGGTCGGTGTTACTTGTATTTTTTCGACCAGAACTCGTCCCGGACGCCTATATAAGTGCCTTGGACGACCCCCTAGCTGCTTTAGACCACGTTTAAGATAAACCCTAGTTCTTAGTTGTTTGCTCTGCAAAACTATTGAATTCCCTACACCATATTGCTTGGATATTGTGTAGATCCTGTTTAAGTCTTGTGTGATCTGCTGTTCCATTGGGAATTAGACGGTTGCAACTTACCGCTTCGTGGTCGGCGGCTACGTGCGCAAGTGTGTGGAGTTGCGAATATCTTGCAGGGTTGAGAGCTGTTGCATTGGCGACAGGGACCAATCGAGAGATCTCGTTGCGTCATACAAGTTATCATCCACTACATCGTCGTGTTTCTCCGCTGCCATCACCCCGTGATCATCATCACCACCGTTGCTTACTGAGAAGATCGGGCCACCCCTTATCAGCTTTCTTGTAAAAGAACCATGGACGAAATGATGGTCATTAATCGGCACTAATATTTGATAACTATTTGTAGCATGCGTATGAAAGATATTTCTCAAGAAGCGTATATGGTGCTGCATGAGCAAACTAATGACAGGGCTCCACGGTGCAGACCAGGTCTTTGCCGGTCAGTCGCCGCGGCAGTTCCTGAGTATGGGCACCGGCCATAGGGATGGCACCCGAATGTAGGGATGAAACTCGAGTGGAAACTTTCCGACTTTTCCGCGAGAAAATGGAAACGGAATGAAAATATGAAGACGAAAATGAAATTTTGCAAAATGAAAACGAAAATGGAATATTTTTCGCGAAAAAGAAACAAAAATGGAGCTACGTTTTTCATCGAAACAGACGCAGAAACGGAACTTTCAAACAGAATATTAGGGTTGATGTGCATGGCACAATACCACATGGCCATCATATGACCTTCTCAAACTGAACTTTCAAAGTGGCTCTTTCCAAAATTAGCGACCATGTAATCCCTTCAAGCATTTGAGGAGGCTTCCAAGATTTGACATTTCCCTATTTCTTAGTAAGTCGAGGACCACACTAGAATTAGGAAACAACTTTGTTGGCTTGTTGAAACTTGTATGATTTTGTTTGCAGGATTCAAGGGTTTTGCCCGTTCCGACAAATATCTGCATCACTTCTTGTCCGCACCGTATTTGGTATGTATCTGTTTCTCACAATATATGTTTCCGTTTTTGTTTTTGGGGTTTTTGTATTTGTTTTTGCTTCCGTAAAAAATGTGAAAAACAAATGTAGCACCAGTCTCCATTTTCATCCCCACCCGCAGGGTATGATATGGATGGAGCCACCCCATACCCAAACCCATCGACTTAGATCTTACACGTTATCCGTACCTATACGTGTCAATAGGTACACGTTTTTCCTATACCCATCACTCGACAGGGTAAATTGGAACTCACGAGTAAAAATACCCGCTTACAACGCATTAAATTGGCCAAAAAAATATTCGTAAATAAAAACATGCTACCATAATCTATACAAACAATAAATTAGAAAACACATATAATTACTAACAAGAGCATATTATAAACACCAACACATTATCGTAAACATCAACACTTGCTCATAAATAGCAAAACACCGAGATGTGATCATGCAAAGATACCGTGGAAGTCACATAACAGGATGTGAAGCGATTCTAAATAGAGGTCTAATCCTCACTAACCTACCGATAATTGTGCAACCGGGAAGCATGAGGTTCTGACTAGCTAAGTGAATGTGTGACTATGGAAAAATTAAGTATGTTAGAATATTATAGTGGCCAACTTATCAACTGTTGGAGGGTGAATGGGTACACGAGTATGGGTTGTATTATCCTATACACATACCCTTTATACACGATGGATATCCATCAACTTATCACACCTTTGTTGAATATCATGTGAGTTGCTATGCATGTTCGTCTTGTCTGAAGTAAGAGAGATTTGCCATGAGTTGAATGGTTTGAGTATGCATGTTGTTAGAGAAGAACATTGGGCCGCCAACCAAAGCCATGTATCATGGTGGAAGTTTCAGCTTGGACATTAATCCTCAGAATCTCTTATGAGAATATTATTTGTTGTTGAATGCTTAAAGCATTAAAAAGAGGAGTCCATTATCTGTTTTCTATGTTGTCCCGGTATGGATGTCCTCAAGTTGAGATCTATCAAAATCGAGAAATCAAATGTGATTTATCTCCTTGGACCTTTGTACAGGTGGCATAGAGGTACCCCTTTGTGACACTTGGTTAAAACATATGTAATGCAATGATAATCCATGGAAATCCGAGCTAATTAGGACAAGGTGCGGGCACTATTAGTATTCGATGCATGAGGCTTGCAACTTATAGGAAGTTTTATGCATAACCCATATGAATTATTACTACCGTTGACACAATTGTTTCCATGTTTTCAAAATAAAAAGCTCTAGCACATGAGTAATCCCTGCTTCCCTCTGCGAAGGGCCTTTCTTTTACTTTATGTTGAGTCAATTTACCTACTTCTTTCTATCTTAGAAGCAAACACTTGTGTCAACTGTGTGCATTGATTCTTACATGTTTACTTATTGCACTTATTATATTACTTTGTGTTGACAATTATCCATGAGATATATATGTTGAAAGTTGAAAGCAATTGCTGAAACTTAAATCTTCCTTTGTGTTGCTTCAAAACCTCTTATTAAGAATCTATTGCTTTATGAGTTAACTTTTATGCAAGACTTTTTGATACTTGTCTTGAAAGTACTATTCATGAAAAGTTTTTGCTATATGATTCAGTTGTTTAGTCATTATCTTTTTGTTAGCAAACCACTGCTTTGAATCACTTCATTCATCTCATATGCTTTACAATAATGTTGATCAAGATTATGTTGGTAGCATGTCACTTCAGAAATTATTGTTTTTATTGTTTACCTACTCGAGGGCAAGTAGGAACTAAGCTTGGGGATGCTTGATACGTCTCCAACGTATCTATAATTTTTTATGTTCCATGCTAGTTTTATGACAATACCTACATATTTTGTTCATACTTTATAATGTTTTTATGCATTTTCTGAACTAACCTTAACAAGATGCCGCAGTGCCAGTTCTGTTTTCTGCTGTTTTTGATTTCAGAAAAGTTAGTTTACGAATATTCTCGGAATTGGACGAAACAAAAGCCCACGGTCTTATTTTCCACGGAGCCTTCCGAACACCGAAGAGGAGACGGAGAGGGGCCACGAGGCGGCCACGCCATAGGGCGCGGCCCCACCTCTGGCGCGCCGGCCTATGGGGTGGGCCCCTCGGGCGCCCCCTACGCTGCCCCTTCGCCTATTTATTCCCTCCTTCGCGAAAACCCTAGTACCGAGATTCACGATACGGAAAAAGTTACTGAGACGCCGCCACCGTCAACCCCATCTTGAGGGGTTCAGAAGATCGCCTCCGGCACCCTACCGGAGAGGGGAATCATCACCGGAGGGCTCTACATCACCATGCCCGCCTCCGGACTGATGCGTGAGTAGTTCATCCTTGGACTACGGGTCCATAGCAGTAGCTAGATGGTTGTCTTCTCCTCTTGTGCTATCATGTTTAGATCTTGTGAGCTGCCTATCATGATCAGGATCATCTATTTGTAATGCTACATGTTGTGTTTGTTGGGATCCGATGAATATTGAATACTATGTCAAGTTGATTATTGATCTATCATATATGTGCTATTTATGTTCTTGCATGCTCTCCGTTGCTAGTAGAGGCTCTGGCCAAGTTGATACTTGTGACTCCAAGAGGGAGTATTTATGCTAGATAGTGGGTTCATGTCTCCATTGAATCTGGGGAGTGACAGCAACCCCTAAGGTTGTGGATGTGCTGTTGCCACTAGGGATAAAACATCAATGCTTTGTCTAAGGATATTTGTGTTGATTACATTACGCGCAGTACTTAATGCAATTGTCTGTTGTTTGCAACTTTATACTGGAAGGGGTGCAGATGCTAACCCGAAGGTGGACTTTTTAGGCATAGATGCATGCTGGATGGCGGTCTATGTTCTTTGTCGTAATGCCCTAAGTAAATCTCATAGTAGTCATCATGATATGTATATGCATCTCTATTTGTCAATTGCCCAACTGTAATTTGTTCCCAACATGCTATTTATCTTATTGGAGAGCACCACTAGTGAACTGTGGACCCCGGTCCATTCTTTACATCTGAAATACAACCTACTGCAATCATTGTTCTCTATTGTTTTCTGCAAGCAAACATAATTCTCCACACCATATGTTTAATCCTTTGTTTTCAGCAAGCCGGTGAGATTGACAACCTCACTGTTAAGTTGGGGCAAAGTAGTTTGATTGTGTTGTGCAGGTTCCACGTTGGCGCCGGAATCACTGGTGTTGCGCCGCACTACACTCCTCCACCAACAACCTTCACGTGGCTTTCATCTCCTACTTGTTCGATAAACCTTGGTTTCTTACTGAGGAAAACCACTGCGACAATCAATCTCGCACCGGCTCGACGGAACGCCGAAGAAAAACCGCCACGACCGACGTTGACTCCGCTCCAAACAGCTAAGTCCCTATTTATATTTAATATTTTAAAATTTTATGATCATGAGATTAAGATTGGTTCACTCATATCCTGAGTCTTTTACCGCTTTCACTGTTGGTCATATCTTTTCCACGATTTGCCTCGCGCTCGTGAAAAACTTTGTACTGTTTTTGCCGCTTAAGGCTCCAGTACGCTGCAAAAATTCCGCCTTCGGGCGTTAGCTTAAGTTTTCTGGCCTACACGTTTTCTGTTGTTTTATGTGTGGATTCCTTAGTAGTGACATCTCGGTACTTAAAGCCGGCCTCTGTTTCTGAGGTTCTTGATTGTTTCGCTATTAAGCGCTATCGCCTCAGCAGATGTTCTGTGTTTAAAGTTCGCCGTCTCGCGAAAAGTCAAGCATATAAACCAGAAGAACGGATAAACCAGCACTTGCTTAAAACATATAAATTACATTAACTGTTCAAGATAGTCGAGTTGTTTCCGCCTTGACAGTTTTATGTTGTTCAACTGCTGCATAGTTTCAGCTTTAAAACATTTGTTCAAAGGCCGTTTTTGTTCCGCCTTACATTTGTTCGTTGAACATGATCAAAGAAACAATTTAATACAAATGTGTTTTTGTGTTTATATATCAGGTACATGATGCTTGGACCTTCAACAGTCCTCGAACTAAGGTGTTTTCAAGCAGACCTAGCAATCGCGAGAAGCCCAGGGGAAGCTAGCCGGATCCATATGAGAGAAGGTTAGGCGGATCCATGGCGTGCACAGCTGGAAAAGCAACTTGAGTCTTGATTCCGCTATGCTTAGCCGGAACCAACCCTCGGGGGCTGCGGTTTGATCTTAGGTGAAAAGTGTGTTTCCTTTCGAGTATCAGTGCTGGAAATTTCCACCTAGATGCTTGGGATTTACGCTATTTGATACGTCCAAAACGTATCTACTTTCCCAAACACTTTTGCTATTGTTTTGCCTCTAATTTGTGTATTTTGGATATAACTAACACGGACTAACGCTGTTTTCAGCAGAATTGCCCTGGTGTCTTATTTTTGTGCAGAAAATCAACTTTCAGGAAAATCCCCGGAAATAATTGCAATGGGTCTATTTTTACAGAAGACCCACGAAGCCAGAAGACGTGACGGAGGGGGGGGCACGAGGCGCGCACACCACGTGGCGGCGCGGTGGGCCCATGGCCGCGCCGCCACATGGGGACGCCACCTCGGCCAGCCCCCGGCGCTCCCCTCTGGACTACTTAAAGCCCTTGACCTAAAAACGCACGGGGGTTCAACCAATTTTCCAGAAGACATCCAGAACTCCGCCGCCATCGAAAACCCTATTTCGGGATCAGAAACTCCGTTCTGGCACCCTGCCGGGACGGGGAATTGGAGGAGATCATCACCACCGACGCCTCTCCATCGACCATCCATGTTTCCCCCATCCATGTGTGAGTAAATCCCCGCTGTAGGCTGAAGGGGATGGTAGGGATTGGATGAGATTGTTCATGTAATAGCCATAAGATTGTTAGGGCATGGTGCCTAGTATCCGTTGTTGGTACTTTTATGATATTGTTGCAACTTGTTATGCTTAATGCTTGTCACTTAGGGCCCGAGTGCCATGATTTCAGATCTGAACATGTTATTGATTCATGATGATATTCATTGTTTTATGATCTTACCTGCAAGTTGTATACACATATTGCTGTCCGGAACCCGAGGCCCCAAAGTGACAGAAATTGGGACAACCGGAGGGGAAGGCTGTGATATGAGGATCACATGTGTTCACGGAGTGTTAATGCTTTGCTCCGGTACTCTATTAAAAGGAGTACCTTAATTACCAGTAGTTTCCCTAGAGGCCCGGCTGCCACCGGCTGGTAGGACAAAAGATGTTGTGCAAGTTTCTCATTGTGAGCACGTACGACTATATACGGAACACATGCCTATGGTTATTTAGTACTTGGATACTGTTTTATTATTATCTGCAAATGCCTAGTCTTGATTATTACATGAGTTATCTTATCCATGCAGCGCCCGTTCATCCATCCCTATGCCTACAGTATTTTAATCCTGCTGTTTACTATAATCACTACTGCTGTCTTTATTACACTGCTGCTTATATTTCACTACTGCTACTGCTATAAAACTGTTGCTACTGATAAACTCTTGCGAGCAAGTCTGTTTCCAGGTGCAGCTGAATTGACAACTCCGCTGTTAAGGCTTACAAATATTCTTTGGCTCCCCTTGTGTCGAATCAATAAATTGGGTTTTACTTCCCTCGAAGACTGTTGCGATCCCCTATACTTGTGGGTCATCAAGACTATTTTCTGGCGCCGTTGCCGGGGAGCATAGCTTTATTTGCAAGTTCACCTGAATTGATATTGTTCGCTGCAAATCCTCCATCATGGGTAAACCTCGCGATGCTAAAGTCGCCATATTACCATCCACTACAAGAAAAGGTACAACTCTGAGTACCTCTGCTGCTCTTGATTCACCATCTGTGATAAGTCAACTTGTTTCACCACCACAAGCTTCACGTGTTGGTACTTCTGCTGAATCTGAAAATTCCTCTTATAATTTTGATGATGCTTCTACTGTGCTTGATGATAATGGTTCATTAGGTCCTTTTCTAGATGCTACAATTGCTAGGTCTAGACAAATTGAAAATACTGAAACTCCTAATGAAAATACTGTTACACCTGTTAATTCACCTGAGTCTGTTGAACACTCTAGTGATGATCCTGATGAAGATTATGTGGAACTTGATGATGATTTTATTGATAAATGTAATGCTACTACTGGTGCAAGTAACATTAAAAAGCTTCTTGCACAACATGCTGTTAGATATAAACTGTCTCCTGATCCTAAATTTGCCACATCTCCTATAAACATTAAGGATAAGGATTATGATTTTTCTCTTGATTTATCTCATATATCTATTGTTGAGAAAACACCTTTTTGTGGTACTGAAAAAGAAAGTGTTGTAGAGCACATGAATGAGCTTTCTACTTTGAGTAGCTTGTTTTCTGATGATATCAAGAAGCGTACTTATTTTGTTGCTAAATTTTTTCCTTTCTCATTAAAGGATGATGCTAAAACTTGGTATAATAGTTTGCCTCCTGATTCTATTGATAGTCCAAGTGGTTTGCTTGATGTTTTCTTTCGAAAATATTTTCCTGCTAGTGCTCAACATATTGCTTTGCAGAAAATTTATAGTTTTGACCAGGAAGATGGAGAGAAATTGCCTGAAGCTTGGGCAAGGTTTTGCTCTCTTCTTAGAGCTCGGCCTGGACATGATTTGGAAAAGCATGACTTACTTGATATATTTTATAGTGGACTAACCATTGAGTCTAGGGCATACCTAGATAGTTGTGCTGGTTGTGTTTTCAGGAAAAGAACTCCAGACGAAGCTGAAGAATTAATGGCTAGAATAAGCCAAAATCATGATGATTGGACTACACCTGAACCAACCCCAACACCAATATTGAAGAAGAGGGGTATGATTGAATTAAATGATGAAGATATGAGGGAAGCCAAGAAATCTCTTAAAGAGAAAGGTATTAAATCTGAAGATGTGAAGAATTTACCTCCCATAGAAGATTTATGTAAGATAACTCCCCCTTCATCCACAATTGAGGTACATTCTCTTCAACGCTTTGATAAAGGAGACATTCCTTACTCAAAACCTCCTGATCAATGTTTAGATGAATTTGATAATTATGTTGTTAAGCAAGATAACTTTAATATGAGAGTAGAGAATCATTTAATGGAAAATTCTCAAGCTATTAGTAAATTGCATGATATTGTGGAGAGAACCTCCAATGATGTTAAGATGCTTGTTAAACATTTTCATATGGTTCAAACTCAAATTGATCAACTCACTAAAGTGCAAAATGACTTGTTAAAAAATACTTCTAAAGAAAAACATGCTTATGAAGTAACAACTAGAGGTGGTGTTTCTACTCAGGATCCTCTATATCCTGAAGGGCATCCCAAAAGAGTTGAACAAGATTCTCAACGAACTAAAGAAACTAGTGCTCCTTCTAAGAAAAAGAAGAAGAAACATAAAACTGTTGTAGAATCTTCTGAACCTGTTAATGATCCTAATAGTATTTCTATTTCTGATGCTGAAACTGAAAGTGGTAATGAACATGATAAAGATAATGATAAGAATGATGTTTCTGATAAAGAAGAGGTTGAAGATGAACCTGAAAAGCATGCTAAAAATAAAAAGTACACTAAAGAAGATTTCATTGCTAAGAAACATGGTAATGAAAGAGAACCTTGGGTTCAAAAGCAAATGCCTTTTCCTGTTAAGAAACTAAAATCAAAGGAGGAAGAACACTATAATAAATTTTGTGATTGGATGAAACCTTTATTCTTGCAAATCCCTTTGACTGATGCTATTAAATTGCCTCCTTATTCAAAGTATATGAAAGATATTGTCTCTAACAAAAGGAAAATTCCTAATGAGGAGATTTCCACTATGCTTGCTAATTACTCTTTCAATGGCAAGGTTCCAAAGAAGCTGGGTGATACGTCTCCAACGTATCTATAATTTCTTATGTTCCATGCTAGTTTTGTGACAATACCTACATGTTTTGTTCACACTTTATGATGTTTTGATGCATTTTCCAGCACTAACCTATTAACAAGATGCCGAAGCGCCAGTTGATGTTTTCTGCTGTTTTTGGTTTCAGAAATCCTACAAAGGAAATATTCTCGGAATTGGACGAAATCAACGCCCAGGGTCTTATTTTTCCACGGAGCTTCCAGAAGACCGAAGAGCATACGAAGTGGGGCCACGAGGGCCCGTAACCATAGGGCGGCGCGGCCTGCATGGGGCCCGCGCCGGCCTATGGTGTGGGGCCCTGCGCCGCCTCCAACTCTGCCCTTCCGCCTACTTAAACTCTCGTCGCGAAAACCCTATTACCGAGAGCCACGATACGGATAAAGTTCCAGAGACGCCGCCGCCAATCCCATCTCGGGGATTCTGGAGATCGCCTCCGGCACCCTGCCGGAGAGGGGAATCATCACCGGAGGGCTCTACATCACCATGCCCGCCTCCGGACGATGCGTGAGTAGTTCATCCTTGGACTATGGGTCCATAGCAGTAGCTAGATGGTTGTCTTCTCCTCTTGTGCTATCATGTTTAGATCTTGTGAGCTGCCTAACATGATCAAGATCATCTATTTGTAATGCTACATGTTGTGTTTGGTGGGATCCGATGAATATAGAATACTATGTCAAGTTGATTATTGATCTATCATATATGTGTTGTTTATGTTCTTGCATGCTCTCCGTTGCTAGTAGAGGCTCTGGCCAAGTTGATACTTGTAACTCCAAGAGGGAGTATTTATGCTCGATAGTGGGTTCATGCCTCCATTGAATCTGGGACAGTGACAGAAAGTTCTAAGGTTGTGGATGTGCTGTTGCCACTAGGGATAAAACATCAATGCTTTGTCTAAGGATATTTGTGTTGATTACATTACGCACCATACTTAATGCAATTGTCTGTTGTTTGCAACTTAATACTGGAAGGGGTGCGGATGCTAACCCATGGTGGATGGCGGTCTATGTTCTTTGTCGTAATGCCCTGATTAAATCTCATAGTGATCATCATGATATGTATATGAATCTTTATTTGTCAATTGCCCACCTGTAATTTGTTCACCCAACATGTTATTTATCTTATTGGAGAGACACCACTAGTGAACTGTGGACCCGGTCCATTCTTTTACATCTGAAATACAATCTACTGCAATCTCTGTTCTTTGTTGTTCTTCGCAAACAAACATCATTTTCCACACCATATGTTTAATCCTTTGTTTTCAGCAAGCGGTGAGATTGACAACCTCACTGTTAAGTTGGGGCAAAGTACTGTGATTGTGTTGTGCAGGTTCCACGTTGGCGCCGGAATCACTGTGTTGCGCCGCACTACACTCCTCCGCCAACAACCTTCACGTGGCCCTTGACTCCTACTGGTTCGATAACCTTGGTTTCTTGCTGAGGGAAAACTTGCTGCTGTACGCATCACACCTTCCTCTTGGGGTTCCCAACGGACGTGTGCTTCACGCGTTATCACTAGGAGACCCAGGTATACCGACTATCCCTTGTTCCATCAAGAATAATTATGTTAGAACTGCTCTATGTGATTTGGGAGCAGGAGTTAGTGTTATGCCTTTTTCTCTTTACAAGAGACTTTATTTAGATAAGTTGATACCAACTGATATATCTTTGCAAATGGCTGATAAATCTACTGCTGTTCCTGTTGGTATATGTGAGGATGTTCCTGTTCAAGTTGCTAATAATTGCTTAATATTAACTGATTTTGTTGTGTTGGAAATGCCTGAAGATGATAATATGTCTATTATTCTTGGAAGACCTTTTCTTAACACTGCAGGGGCTGTTATTGATTGCAATAAAGGAAAAGTTACTTTCAATGTTGATGACAAGGAGCATACTGTTTATTTTCCCAAGAAGATTGATAAAGTATATGGAGTTAATACAATTTCTAATTTGAGAACTATCAAAGTGGGAGTTATTGATTGTCCTATATATGAGCCTAAAGAAGGATATCAAAATATTATGATTGGATCCATATCAATACAATATAAGGTAACATGATTGATTTGAGGTTTATTTCTTCTTATGTCATGTAAAATTTATTTGGTGGCAAGACTTGATCAACCTTGTTAACAAGTACATTTTAAATGCATGGAAGAGCTAAACAACATTTCTTTCTTTCTCCACACTTGTTTTACTTTCTGTAGTACTACTTGTTTTGCAAGATGCTTTAGTTGTTTAAAATTTTGAAAATCTTTTTCTGCCCTGAAACAGTTATTTTAACACCCAGAAATGTGCATTTTTCGAAGTTTTCAAAAATTTACAAAAATTATACCACTGGTCCTATTTTTTAAATTGCAACCTGGGAGTGCCTGGGGCTGACCAGTGGGGCACCCAGGGCTGCACCCCATGTGCTGGTGTGGCCAGTGGGGGGCGCCGCCCTGTGGTGTGGACCCCACCTCCACTCACTCATCCACCTACCACTCCACTCTCTTCCACGGGAAAACACAACACCATTGTTCAAACCCGAGTTTCTTGCTGTTCTTGCTCGAGATTTTCGATCTCCTTGCTCAGCCCATCTTTGCTGCTGAGATTTGGAGCATTTGTTCTCCGGTATGTGACTCCTCCGATTATCCAAATATAATTTTGTTTAGTTGAGTATATCTTGAGTATTTTGCTGTTGTAGGTGACATGTTAAGTGAGTTTGCATGCTTGTTCTAAGTTGTAAAAATTAGTTTTGATGCATGTTTAGTACTCTATCAAGTTCCTATAGTAGTCTCCCTCATTTATATGTCTCAAAATCAACTTTTATAATGTTTGTTGAAAAATTTCAGAAAAGGAAAATGCATAACCACACCTTTGGAGAAGTGTTTGAGAGGGATACGCCAAGAGTGGCAAGGCCTTCAAGGGCAGCTACTCGAGTTAGGCGATCCTATGATGAGGATGTCATTGCACCTAGCTTTGAAGATGAAGAGGACAATGGGATTCCTAATGCTTCATCCTTTCCGTGCATGACTTTTTGCGTAATGCAGGGCTACTTGATGACTTCTTGTTTCTCATTAATAGGGTGGGCTTGTCTACCTATATGGAAGATGAGAGTGATCAATTTTATATGCTAACTAAAATCTTTGTTGAAAGCTTTAAATTCAGCAACACACCTTTCACACCATCAGTTAAATTTAAGATTTATAATATGCCTATTACTATGAAATTGGGTGATTTTTGTGCTGCACTGGACATTACTCCTATAGGTACAACGAAGAAGATCGAGAACCGCCCCAAAGCTTTGATGGAACTCTATCGAGAAGTTACCAACGATGATGACCGTACCATTCAGCGCGGCAAGATAAGGAACATTCAGCTCCCTGCCATTAGATATTTCACTTACTATCTTGCTACTAGCATTCTTGGTAGGGAGAACACTAGCAACATTTCTAGTTATCATCTTGCTTTTCTGGTTGCTGCACTTACTGGAAGTACACCTTATCATCTTGGTGCTCTCATTGCTCGTCGCTTATCTAATAAGGGACCTATTTATGGAGGAATTGTTGCTTCACGTATTGTTGCATATCTAGGTCTTTCTGTTGATCCTAGTGATGAGAAATTAATTCCTATTAAGCTTGATATTGCTGCTATGAAGGGTCACCAATTTGTCACAACTAACTCTAATTTAGAAAATATTGTCTATAGAATGTTGTTTATTGACGGGGATGAGAGGGAAATCCCTTTGCCGCAGGCCGATTTGTTCAGTGTTCGCAGGAGGCCGTGGTCGCGCTCCAAGGAGGAGGTGGATGAGCAGCTGAGGATACTTGGCTTTCACCAGCAGCACGACTCCGAGGACGCCGAGCCCTCTGACGGGTACACCGTCACGTATCCTGGTGCGTCCTCCAGCTTGTACCAAGGACAGGATCCTCCTTCATCATATTACGGAGGCGCCACCTCATGGGCACCGTGGGATTGATCTCCACTTAGGCCAAAAGCCTAAGCTTGGGGGGAGGTACATCGACATCTCACTCATTTACATATCATATCTTGTCGGTACTTTGTATATCCATGTTTCGATTTTCTTTCTTTCTTTTTGTTGCTTGTTGTTTATTTCTGTTTTCCAAAACACGAAAAGACCAAAAATATTTCTGTTGTTTCTCTCTATTTATTTATTTAGTATTTAGTATTAGTTTGCTTAGTTTTTAATTCGGGTTGCTATTCAAATATCCAAAAAGATTTTGCTTTGTTTGCCTGTTTTCTTTTGTTCTTGTTTCCAATTCGAAAACACCAAAAATATTTGTTGTTCTTCTTTGGTTTTGTAAAGTTTATTATGGAGTTCAGCGGTCTCCGGTGGTTGGAGCTTGGTTTTCATTTCATATTATTCAAGCCACACAAGTGAAAGGCAATAATGACGATCTACGACAACTCGACTGTGGTGAGAGGCTGGTATGAACTCTATTTGTTTTCATTTTTGTACATATACTCATCCATGTGAGCATGCTTAGTTGGTTCATGTGAGGTATATGTCATTTAATGAAAGTCTAGTAGTTCATGATCTCTCATGTTTAGCTCCAATTTATTAATAATGAGTAGCATGTCATAAATATTTGCTTGCATTGTTTTATTCATAGATAGGTATGACATTGTGGTATCCTCCTCTGAATAATTCATTTGAATTGACTTGGCACATGCTCACGCATGCATATGACTGAAAAACAAAAGTCAATTAAGCCTCGATGATTTACTTTGCTTCAGAGTTCTTGTATCACTTTTATGCCTCCGTTAATTTTATTTTGTCGCAAGCATGATTATGACAGTTATTGCTCTCTTGATTGTCGCTTCCCAGTCTATTGCTAGCCTTCACTTGTACTGAGCGGGAATGCTGCTCGTGCTTCCAAATCCCTGAAAACCAAGTTATTCCAAAGTGTCCACCATAAATACCTATGCATGGCATTTCAAACCATTCCAAGTAAATTTTCATGTGCTACCTTTAAAACCTTCAAAGTACTTCTCAATTTGTGTCAATGTTTTATAGCTCATGAGGAAGTATGTGGTGTTTTATCTTTCAATCTTGTCGTCAGACTTTCACCAATGGACTAGTGGCATATACATCCGCTTATCCAATAACTTTGCAAAAAGAGCTGGCAACGGGGTGCCCAGCCCCAATTAATTACAACTTTCATTAATAATTCTCTTCACATGTTTTGCCCTGATTTATCAGTAAGCAACTTAATTTGCAAATAGACACTCCTCCATGGTATGTGAATGTTGGAAGGCACCCGAGGATTCGGTTAGCCATGGCTTGTGTAAGCAAAGGTTGGGAGGAGTGTCATCCATAATGAAACTAAAATACATGTGTAAACAAAAGAGAAGAGGGATGATATACCTTGCTGGTAGAGATAACGTCCTTCATGGGAGCCGTTCTTGAAAGTCTGGTTGACAAGGTAGTTAGAGTGCCCACTACCATTCGTTGACAACAACAAACACCTCTCAAAACAATTTTACTTCTGTTTTAAAAATGAAAAGCTCTAGCACATGTCCCTGCTTCCCTCTGCGAAGGGTCAATCTTTTACTTTTATGTTGAGTCACCATCCTTTCTTTGAGCACCTTCTTGAGAGCATAATTGTCATTCTTAGTGTAATATGTTTGTCCCAGAATATGGTTAACTGTGGTATAATTTTGATGCTTTTATCTTTGATAATCTTTACTTCTAGTCTTCCCATGAACTTCAGAGGTGCCTGGGCATTTATGTTTTGCTGTACAAATACGGGCAAGCGAGATACCACTTTATCATATCTTTTTATGAGCATTGCAATCCTGCTGATAGATATGTTTCATGATGCTTATTATTAGTTTGTTGGTATCTTTTTCATGATTGACATAACTATTAGATGACTTTATTTGCATTTATCTTATTATGAATTGCCTAAGTACTCGTCCATATAATGAGAATATTTACATCATATGAGCAAATGTGTTCGTGAAAGTTCTTTTATCGCACTCAGTTGTTAACTGAATTGCTTGAGGACAAGCAATAAGCTAAGCTTGGGGCGTTGATACGTCCAAAACGTATCTACTTTCCCGAACACTTTTGCTATTGTTTTGCCTCTAATTTGTGTATTTTGGATACAACTAACACAGACTAACGCTGTTTTCAGCATAATTGCCATGGTGTCTTATTTTTGTGCAGAAAATCAACTTTTAGGAAAATCCCCGGAAATAATTGCAATGGGCCTATTTTTACAGAAGATCCACGGAGCCAGAAGACGTGACGGAGGGGGGCCACGAGGCGCGCACACCACGTGGCGGCGCGGTGAGCCCATGGCCGCGCCGCCACATGGGGACGCCACCTCGGCCAGCCCCCGGCGCTCCCCTCTGGACTACTTAAATCCCTTGACCTAAAAACGCACGGGGGTTCGACCAATTTTCCAGAAGACATCCAGAACTCCGCCGCCATCGAAAACCCTATTTCGGGATCGAAACTCCGTTCGGCACCTGCCGGGACGGGGAATTGGAGGAGATCATCGCCATCATCGCCACCGACGCCTCTCCATCGACCATCCATGTTTCCCCCATCCATGTGTGAGTAAATCCCCGTTGTAGGCTGAAGGGGATGGTAGGGATTGGATGAGATTGTTCATGTAATAGCCATAAGATTGTTAGGGCATGGTGCCTAGTATCCGTTGTTGGTACTTTTATGATATTGTTGCGACTTGTTATGCTTAATGCTTGTCACTTAGGGCCCGAGTGTCATGATTTCAGATCTGAACATGTTATTGATTCATGATGATATTCATTGTTTTATGATCTTACCTGCAAGTTGTATACACATATTGTTGTCCGGAACCCGAGGCCCCAAAGTGACAGAAATTGGGACAACCGGAGGGGAAGGCTGTGATATGAGGATCACATGTGTTCACGGAGTGTTAATGCTTTGCTCCGGTACTCTATTAAAAGGAGTACCTTAATTACCAGTTTTCCCTAGAGGCCCGGCTGCCACCGGCTGGTAGGACAAAAGATGTTGTGCAAGTTTCTCATTGTGAGCACGTACGACTATATACGGAACACATGCCTATGGTTATTTAGTACTTGGATACTGTTTTATTATTATCTACAAATGCCTAGTCTTGATTATTACATGAGTTATCTTATCCATGCAGCGCCCGTTCATCCATCCGTGTGCCTACAGTTTTTAATCCTGATGTTTACTATAATCACTACTTCTGTATTTATTACACTGCTGCTTATATTTCACTACTGCTACTGCTATAAAACTTTTGCTACTGATAAACTATTGCGAGCAAGTCTGTTTCAGTGCAGCTGAATTGACAACTCCGTTGTTAAGGCTTCAAATATTCTTTGGCTCCTTGTGTCGAACCAATTTGGGTAAGTGCTCGAAATATTGCGCCCCTATGCTTGGGATTTACACTATTCCTAAGTCACACATAAAGATAGAGCTACTCTAAGAGCTCCAAGCCGGAATTTGAAGTAAATTCACCACCGGGGGATAAATCGATGAAGTTCTCTTTGGAGCAACAACCGAAAAATTTCCACCTTGACGCTTGGGGGCTAAGTTTTTGAGCATCGAGTCTCCTTGGAGCAAGCCGACTCAACGCTCGGGGGCTACATATGGTTATGTCAAGAAAATTTTCAAAGATGGCGAAAATCTGGCTAACTAGTCGGATCCGTACCTATATTTTGGTAGTCGGATCCACACCTCAATTTTGGTAGCCGGATCCGCACCTACATTTTGGTAGTCGGATCCACACCTCAATTTTGGTGCATCATGATCCACACCTAATTTTTGGTAGCCGGATCCGCACCTCGATTTTGGTCCGGATCACCTACATTTTGGCAGCCGGATCCGCACCTCAATTTTGGTAGTCAGATCCGCACATGAATTTTTGGTAGCCAGATCCGCACCTAATTTTTGGTAGCCGGATCCGCACCTATATTTTGGTAGTCGGATCCGCACCTCAATTTTGGTATCGGATCCGCACCTAATTTTGGTAGCCGGATCCGCACCTAATTTTTGGTAGCCGGATCCGCACTTATATTTTTGGTAGCCGGATCTGCACCTATATTTTTGGTAGCCAGATCTGCACCTTAATTTTTAGTAGCCGGATCCGCACCTAATTTTTGGTAGCCGGATCCGAACCTCAATTTTGGTAGTCAGATCCGAACCTACATTTGGCTAGTCGGATCCATACCGAAGATTACGTTGGATGGTGTCTTCGAAGAATCTGACCATTGGATCATGAAGTTTCCGACCAATACTTGGTTGGAGATATGAAGTTTGGAGTCCTTCAAGATTCTCTATTATTCGTTCCAGCCAAAGGATGAAGATACATGCGCAAGCTGAGCTGGACGGAAGAACGGTGAATCTCGGAGAACTCCGGGGGCTACTGTTGTGGATATACTTCATAGGTATACCATCGACATGGTCCGATTCCGGCAAGCCCGGGTGGCCCACAGATGGTGGTGATGGCATATGGCCCATCGGGCGGCCCAGTTGCTGTTGATCAAGATGGAAGATGTCCAGCCCAGGAACAAGGAGCCGGATCCTAACCGACCTACTGAGGTAGCTGGATCCGAACCAACCTACTGAGGTAGCCGGAACCGAACCGACCTACCGAGGTAGCCATAACTGAACCGACCTACTGAGGTAGCCGGATCCGAACAGACCTACGGAGGTAGCCGGATCCATGGAGGCCCATGAAGGTAGCCGGATCCTTGGAGGTCTATGACAGGAGTCAGATCCGTGAAGGCCCATGAAGGAAGCCGGATCCATGACGGCAAGTTAGGTCTAGGTGGATCCTTGACGTGCACGGCAATGTATATTCTGTAGTTAGGCATCTTGTATTCCGGCTAGGACTCTCCATGTAAACCCTAGATCAGGGCACTTTTATAAGCCGGATCCTGGGAGCACTAGAGGCAGATCTCGAACTAGCAGCGAGACAACCACAACTCATTGTAACATCGCGAAAGCGCCCAAATAATTCCAAACAAGCAGCAGTAGGCCCTATCCTCGAGCAGGTGTTCTGAAGCTAGGTAAATCGCGTACCACCGTCCCGAGGACTCTCCGCCCAATGGCCCCTACTTCTTTTCCCCCTCGTGAGGATCTCTCCTCCGAGGTACCGTCGAATAGGCAACGACATCGACCCTAGTTCGGGACGGTTCTGAAGCTCTTCCCGGCACCATGCCGGAGAGGAGATCATCACCGGAGGCCTCTTCATCACCATGCCCGCCTCCGAAGGGATGCGTGAGTAGTTCACCTTTGGACTACGGGTCCATATAGTAGCTATATGGTTGTCTTCTCCTCCTTGTGCTTCATGTTTAGATCTAGTGAGCTGCCTAACATGATCAAGATCATCTTTATGTAATGCTACATGTTGTGTTTGGTGGGATCCGATGAATATTGAGTACTATGATTGAGTTGATTATAGATACGTCTTATATGTTATTTGTGATCTTGCATGCTCTCCGTTGCTAGTAGATGCTCTGGTCAAGTATGTGCCTGTGACTCCAAGAGGGAGTATTTATGCTCGTTAGTGGGTTCATGCCTCTAGAAATCTGGGGGAGTGACAATAACTCCTAAGGTTGTAGATGTGTTGTTGCTACTAGAGAGAAAACAACAATGCTTTATCCAAGGATAATTTTATTGTTTACTTTACACACTTTACTTAATGCAATAATATGTTGCTTGCAACTTAATACCCAAAGTTGTTCGGATGATATCCTGAGGGTGGATTATTAGTCATAGATGCAGTTGGATTACGGTCTATGAATCTTGTTGTAATGCCCAAATGAATCTCATAGTAATCATCTTGTCATGTATGGTTTTTGTTCTATCAATTGTCCAGCTGTAATTTGTTTACCCAACATGTTTTTTTTATCTTTATGGAGAGACACCTCTAGTGAACTGTGGACCCCGGTCCTTTCTTTTACACCGATAAAACCATCTACTGCAAATACATGTTCTGTATCCTTACTGCAAGCACTGGTCTCTTTATTTCACTGCAAACAAACGTCTCTTTCCACACTATACATCTAATCCTTTGTTTTCAGCAAAACCAGTAAGATTGACAACCTCACTGTAAGTTTGGGCAAAGTAGCTTGGTTGTGTTGTGTGCAGGTTCCACGTTGTTGCTGACACTGGTAGTGCGCCCTGCCAAAGTCAGCCAGCAACAACCTTCAGAAGTGATTTCTTTCTCCTACTGGTCGATTAAAGCATGGTTTCTTTCTGAGGGAAAACTTGCTGATGTGCTCATCATACCTTCCTCTTGGGGTTTCCCAACTGCATTACTCTGCACAACATCACAACCCCCTCTAGGCGACATCTCTTCCATTCATCCCTCACTCTTGTTCCTCCTTTCTCCTTCATCTCTTCCTCTCCCTTACCCTGTCCCTCACCTCTTCTTCCTTCCTCTCCCTCACCTTCGCCGCGCCATAATGGCTTCACGGTCCATGCTCTCCCTTGGTCCCGCCCTGCCATGGATGCTGGCGACCAGGCCCTCCTCCGTCCCTTCCATTAACACCGACGACCGACCATGCTCCTGCTCCCTACCTCCCGACGATGGTGAGCACCTTAAATAGTGGGGGAGCCAACCATGCTCCTTCTCCCTACCTTCCGAGACGATGAGCACCTTCTAAAAACGCCTCATATCTAGATCTAGATTTGAGGTTTTAAAAGAATTTGAATTTTTTTACTTGTGGCGCACCTTGATTAGTTACTAGTGGCACACCACATGGTGTGCCACGGCTATGTATTGTATATTAGCCATGGCGCACCATGTAGTGCACCATGGCTAACTAATAGCCATGGCACAATAGCCGTGGTGCACCGTATTGCACCATAGTGCGCCATGGGTAGCAAAAATAGGTGCGCCACGGATAGGCTTTTTCTGTAGTAGTGTGCCCTTTGTAGCCCTAACCGCTGCAGCAGACCTTGCACCCCGACCAGAGGTCGGATCAAGAAGGCGCAGCCACCAGCTCCCAGTGTGAGAACGAGTGTGGATTTCGTCAGCATATATGTAGGTCACTCTCTATCCTAGCCATCCAAATATGTTTGAGATGTACATGTATCTTGGTGGGTCCCACTGTAAAGTTTATATGAGCCAATGGCTAACACATGTGAACCCTGGCCAACATATAATAATCCTAGGCACAGATCTCGAAAAAGACCAAGATAGAGGGTTACCCCAAGAGACTGCATTTTCAGAACCCAGCGGTAGGTGAACCTGGCTCAAGTCGGCATTTGATTGGCCCAGAGACTTGTGGGGGTCCCATTGTTATAGTGGGTTTTCCTGTATACCACTCAGTAAAATGATGTAGTATACACTGCATGGGCCCCACTTTCTGGAGAGATAATAAAACAATAGATAGCCATCGCCGCGCCCTCGCACGCCGCATCTCCGGCTGTGCCTGAGCACCCCCGCGGTTGGCTGCTTCGCCCTGTCACCACCGCTATGCTTGCGTTGCTGCGCGGATCTCGGACCTCGGCGGCCCACTTGCTCCACTGACTGCGCCGGATTCCAGCGCGGCAGCGCGAACAGAGTCGAACGGATTCTTGCTGTTGGAGAGGCGTGGAACACGGACGACGTGCTCTCGGCCACCTCCTGATGTACCACCATCACGTCCTCCTCTCGCTCCTCCTCAGAGTTCTCGTCGAACTTCCGGAATGCCGCTTCGAAGTCATCATCGGCCGCGGCGGCCTTCCGCTGCTGCTTGCCCGGTGGCCAGAGGTGGCCCACCGTGACTGGGCGCCCGGGGCTGGGCCGCGCGAGCGAGCTGAGGCAGACGGTGAGCCCCAACGGCAGGCCTCTCGGTGGACTAGCGGAGGCGGCACCAGGCCATCGCCAGGCTGTTCCCGACCTCACCCACGTGGAAGCACGCACGCTAGGAACGACGCATAGTCGTCGCCGCGCCGTTCGCGAGCAGGCCCGCACGCGTCTGCCACGCTGCCCCGCCCGCGCGCTTCCACCACGTGGCCATGTCCGCCACTCCGGCACACCCGCCACGTCCGCTGCGGCCGTGGGAGGAGCCGAGGTGGAGGAGTAGCACGGTCGCGCCGCGGGACGCCACTGCGTGTGCCGCAGAGCTGCCCCGAGCCCCGCCCCAAGCTCGCCCCAACGTCGCCCTGTCCCCGACGCTGGCCCTGCCCCGACGCCGCCCCGAGCGCGTCCCTCCGGCCATTAAATTTACCGAGAGGACTCCCTCGTGCTCGTGTACGGCGCGGGCGCTGTCCTTCAGCGTGTCCTCATGTGCACGCCATGGTGGTGCACCTTGCGCGGCCGCCGGGTCTCGCCCCCGGAGACGGGTGCGGGCTCTGGTTGGCCCTCTACACCATGAGCTATGTCCTCGTCTTCGCCATGTGGGCGCTGGTCGCCACCATCCCGTGCCAGGACCACGGCCACCGCCGCCGTCGCGCCGCCGAAGCAGGTGCAGTGGGTGGCGCCGATGACGGCGCTCCAGGAGCGGATCGTGGAGGAATCAAGGCAGAAGGAGAAGAAAGGGTCTTCGTCTAGGAATTCCTACTTGTTGCCGTCTTTGGGCCTACTCGCCGAGATGCAGGCCGTGGAGTGTGCCGCGCGGGAGCTCAACAACCTCCTTGACGAGATCGCCCAAGGATGGCCTGGCCGAGGCCCTGACCGAGCCGCGTCTGGGAAGAAGAACGAGACAACTGCAGATCTACCCCTATCTCTCTCATAGTGGTGGGTCCTGATGTCTACTCACGCTTCTTTTCCTGTAGACAGTGTTGGGCCTCCAAGAGCAGAGGTTTGTAGAACAGCAGCAAGTTTTCCCTTAAGTGGATCACCCAAGGTTTATCGAACTCGGGGAGGAAGAGGTCAGAGATATCCCTCTCAAGCAACCCCAATCACGATACAAGAAGTCTCTTGTGTCCTCAACACACCTAATACACTTGTCAGATGTATAGGTGCACTAGTTCGGCGAAGAGATAGTAAAACACAGGTGGTATAGATTGTGGTAATATTGCAGAAAGTAAAGATGCAGTAAAATAGTAAACAAGCGGCGCCAGAAAATAGCTTGCTGGCGTGGGAAGCAATTCTTTGTGGTGGAAACAAGGCCTAGGGATCATACTTTCACTAGTGGACACTCTCAACATTGATCACATAATAAATAAGTTCTCTTCCTTTGTGCTACATATACTCTTGTTTGATAATGAACACCATTCGTTGCGTAGGATTACACGAACCCTCAATGCCGGAGTTAACAAGCTCCACAACATTCGATATTCATGTTTAAGTAACCTTAGAGCATAATAGATCTTTGCAAAATAAACCGAGTACTAACATAGCATACACACTGTCACCTTTACACTATGAAGGGGGAATAAATCACATCAATACTATCATAGCGATAATCAACTCCATAACCTACAAGAGATTATGATCATAATCTACGACAAGAACCACACAATGCACACACTGTCACCATTACATCATGCAGGAGGAATAGACTACTTTAATAACATCACATGAGTAGCACATAACTAGTAGCGATACAAAGCTCATCATATGAATCTCAATCATGTAAGGCAGCTCATGAGATTATTGTATTGAAGTACATAGGAGAGAGATGAACCACATAGCTACCGGCACAGCCCCGAGCCTCGATGGAGAACTACTCCCTCCTCATGGGAGACAGCAGCGGTGATGAAGAGGGCGGTGGTGTCGATGGAGGAGCCTTCCGGGGCACTTCCCCGTCCCGGCGGCGTGCCGGAACAGAGACTCTTGTCCCCCAGATCTTGGCTTCGCGATAGCGCGGCTCTGGAAGGTTTCGCGTGGTGGCTTATTCGTATCGGGTTTTAGGTCGGGACCTTTAAATAGGCGAAGAGGCGGAGACGGAGGGTCGACGAGGCGGCGACACTAGGCGCCCCCTGGGCGCGCCGGGGTGTGTGGTGGCCGGTGGCCCCCGGTCCTTCTCGGGTGCTCGGAGCTTCGTGGATTTATAAGGTACCGGGCGTTGATTTCGTCCGATTCGAGAATATTTCCTTACTAGGATTTCTGAAACCAAAAACAGCGAAAAACGGCACTTCGGCATCTCGTCAATAGGTTAGTTCCGCATAATAATGACATATAATGTGTATAAAACATGTAGGTATCATCAATAAAGTAGCATGGAACATAAGAAATTATAGATACGTTTGGGACGTATCAAGCATCCCCAAGCTTAGTTCCTACTCGCCCTCGAGTAGGTAAACGATAACAATGATAATTTCTTAAGTGACATGCCATCATAACCTTGATCATACTATTGTAAGCATATGAGATGAATGCAGCGATCAAAACAATGGTAATGACATGAGTAAACAAATGAATCATAAAGCAAAGACTTTTCATGAATAGTACTTCAAGACAAGCATAAATAAGACTTGCATAAAAGTTAACTCATAAAGCAATAATTTCATAGTATAGGTATTGAAGCAACACAAAGGAAGATTAAGTTCCAGCGGTTGCTTTCAACTTGTAACATGTATATCTCATGGATATTTTCAACATAGAGTAATATAACAAATGCAATATGCAAGTATGTAGGAATCAATGCACAGTTCACACAAGTGTTTGCTTCTTGAGGTGGAGAGAAATAGGTGAACTAACTCAACATAAAAAGTAAAAGGATGGCCCTTCGCAGAGGGAAGCATTGATTGCTATATTTGTGCTAGAGCTTTGATTTTGAAAACATCAAGAGAGTATAAAAGTAAAGTTTTGAGAGGTGTTTGTTGTTGTCAACGAATGGTAATGGGTACTCTAACTACCTCGCCAACCAGACTTTCAAGAGCGGCTCCCATGAAGGACATTATTTCTACCAGCAAGGTAGATCATCCCTCTTCTCTTTTGTTTACACATGTACTTTAGTTTTATTTATTAGATGACACTCCCCACAACCTTTTGCTTACACAAGCCATGGCTAACCGAATCCTCGGGTGCCTTCCAACATTCACATACCATATGGAGGAGTGTCTATTTGCAAATTTAAGTTGCTTACTGATAAATCAAAGCAAAACATGTGAAGAGAATTATTAATGCAAGTTAATTAATTGAGGCTGGGAACCTCATTGCCAGCTCTTTTTGCAAAATTATTGGATAAGCGGATGAAGCCACTAGTCCATTGTGAAAGTCTGTCCGAAGTAAATGACAAGATCGAAAGATAAAACACCACATACTTCCTCATGAGCTATAAAACATTGACACAAATAAGAGATAATAGATTTTGAATTGTTTAAAGGTAGCACTCAAGAAATTTACTTTGGAATGGCGGAGAAATACCATGTAGTAGGTAGGTATGGTGGACACAAATGGCATAGTGGTTGGCTCAAGGATTTGGATGCATGAGAAGTATTCCCTCTCGATACAAGGTTTAGGCTAGCAAGGTTATTTGAAACAAACACAAGGATGAACCGGTGCAGCAAAACTCACATAAAAGACATATTGTAAACATTATCAGACTTTACACCGTCTTCTTTGTTGTTCAACCCAATACTAGAAATTATCTAGATCTTAGAGAGACCAATTATGCAAACCAAATTTTAGCAAGCTCTATGTATTTCTTCATTAATAGGTGCAAAGTATATGATGCAAGAGTTTAAACATGAGCACAACAATTGCCAAGTATCAAATTATTCAAGACATTCTACCAATTACTACATGTAGCATTTCCGTTTCCAACCATATAACAATTAACGAAGCAGTTTCAACCTTCGCCATGAACATTAAAAGCTAAGAACACATGTGTTCATACGAACCAGCGGAGCGTGTCTCTCTCCCACACAAGAATTTATTCAAACAAAAACAGAAACAAAAACAAACAGACGCTCCAAGTAAAGTACATAAGATGTGACTGAATAAAAATATAGTTTCAAGAGAAGAAACCTGATAAATTGTCGATGAAGAAGGGGATGCCTTGGGCATCCCCAAGCTTAGACGCTTGAGTCTTCTTGAAATATGCAGGGATGAACCAGGGCATCCCCAAGCTTAGACCTTTCACTCTTCTCAATCACATTATATCACCCTCTTCTATTGACCCTTGAAAACTTCTGCCACACCAAACTTCGAGCAAACTCATTAGAGGGTTAGTGCTCAATCAAAAATTCACATGTTCAGAGGTGACACAATCATTCTTAACACTTCTGGACATTGCACAAAACTTCTGAAACTTAATGGAACAAATAAACCCATTCAACATAGCAAAAGCGGCAATGCGAAATAAAAGGCAGAATCTGTCAAAAACAGAACAGTCCGTAAAGATGCATCTGGACGAGGCACTTAACTTGCTCAAATAGAAAAACTCAAAACTAATGAAAGTTGCGTACATATCTGAGGATCACGCTTGTAAATTTGCAGATTTTTTCGAATTTTTTACAGAAACTTGTGCCAGAATTCGTGACAGACAGCAATGCTGTTTCTGCGCAGCGATCCCAAATATAACATCAACTTTAGTATAGAAACTTTACTTGGCACAAAAACATGATAAGGAGAGGTTTCTACATTAGTAAACAACTTCAAAGACTCAAATATAAAACAAAAGTGCTGTAGTAAAATAAACACATGGGTTATCTCCCAAGAAGTTCTTTCTTTATAGCCATTAAGATGGGCTCAGCAGTTTTAATGATGCACTCGCAAGAAATAGTATTTGAAGCAAAAGAGAGCATCAAGAGGCAAATTCAAAACACATTTAAGTCTAACATGCTTCCTATGCATAGGAATCTTGTAAATAAACAAGTTCATGAAGAGTATAGTGGCAAGCATAGGAAGATAAAACAAGTGTAGCTTCAAAAATTTCAGCACATAGAGAGGTGTTTTAGTAACATGAAAATTTCTACAACCATATTTTCCTCTCTCGTAATAACTTTCAGTAGCATCATGAGCAAACTCAACAATATAACTATCACATAAAGCATTCTTATCATGAGTCTCATGCATAAAATTATTACTCTCCACATAAGCATAATCAATTTTATTAGTTGTAGTGGGAGCAAATTCAACAAAGTAGCTATCATTATTATTCTCATCATCAAATATAGGAGGCATAGTATAATCATAATAAAATTTACTCTCCATAGTAGGCGGCACCAAAAGACCACTATCATTATAATCATCATAAATAGGAGGCAAAGTATCATCAAAGAAAATTTTCTCCTCAATGCTTGGGGGACTAAAAATATCATGCTCATAAAAACCAGCTTCCCAAGCTTAGAATTTTCCATATCATTAACAACAATGGTGTTCAAAGCGTTCATACTAATATCATTGTTACCAGCATGCAAATAAGATTCCATAGGTTTTTTAATTTTCGCAGCAAACAATCCATGTCTTAACTCAGGAAATAGAATAAGAAGCTCATTGTTACTTTCCATTATGCCTAACTAGTGTAAACAAGAAACCAAAAGATGCAATTGCAGGATCTAAAGGAAATAGCTTCGAGTACTTACAACGGCGCCGGAAAATAGCTTAGTAGCCGAGATCCGGAGTGTGAGTACCTTTTACCTTTCCTCCCGGCAACGGCGCCAGAAAATAGCTTGATGTCTACTCACGCTTCTTTTCCTGTAGGTTGGGCCTCCAAGAGCAGAGGTTTGTAGAACAGCAGCAAGTTTTCCCTTAAGTGGATCACCCAAGGTTTATCGAACTCAGGGAGGAAGAGGTCAAAGATATCCCTCTCAAGCAACCCTGCAATCACGATACAAGAAGTCTCTTGTGTCCCCAACAAAGTACAGGTGCACTAGTTCGGCGAAGAGATAGTAAAACACAAGTGGTATAGATTGTGGTAATATTGCAGAAAGTAAAGATGCAGTAAAACAGTAAACAAGCGGCGCCAGAAAATAGCTTGCTGGCGTGGAAAGTAATTCTTTGTGGTGGAAACAAGGCCTAGGGATCATACTTTCACTAGTGGACACTCTCAACATTGATCACATAATAAATAAGTTCTCTTCCTTTGTGCTACATATACTCTTGTTTGATAATGAACACCATTCGTTGCGTAGGATTACACGAACCCTCAATGCCGGAGTTAACAAGCTCCACAACATTCGATATTCATGTTTAAGTAACCTTAGAGCATAATAGATCTTTGCAAAATAAACCGAGTACTAACATAGCATACACACTGTCACCTTTACACTATGAAGGGGGAATAAATCACATCAATACTATCATAGCGATAATCAACTCCATAACCTACAAGAGATTATGATCATAATCTACGACAAGAACCACACAATGCACACACTGTCACCATTACATCATGCAGGAGGAATAGACTACTTTAATAACATCACATGAGTAGCACATAACTAGTAGCGATACAAAGCTCATCATATGAATCTCAATCATGTAAGGCAGCTCATGAGATTATTGTATTGAAGTACATAGGAGAGAGATGAACCACATAGCTACCGGTACAGCCCCGAGCCTCGATGGAGAACTACTCCCTCCTCATGGGAGACAGCAGCGGTGATGATGGCGGTGGTGTCGATGGAGGAGCCTTCCGGGGCACTTCCCCGTCCGGCGGCGTGCCGGAACAGAGACTCCTGTCCCCCAGATCTTGGCTTCGCGATAGCGGCGGCTCTGGAAGGTTTCGCGTACCGTGGCTTATTCGTATCGGGTTTTAGGTCATGGACCTTTAAATAGGCGAAGAGGCGGAGTCGGAGGGTCGACGAGGCGGCGACACACTAGGGGGGCGCCCCCCCCCTAGGCCGCGCCGGGGTGGTGTGTGGTGGCCCAGTGGCCCCCCTCTGGTCCTTCTCGGGTGCTCTGGAAGCTTCGTGGATTTATAAGGTACTGGGCGTTGATTTCGTCCGATTCCGAGAATATTTCCTTACTAGGATTTCTGAAACCAAAAACAGAAAACAGGAACTGGCACTTCGGCATCTCGTCAATAGGTTAGTTCCGGAAAACGCATAATAATGACATATAATGTGTATAAAACATGTAGGTATCATCAATAAAGTAGCATGGAACATAAGAAATTATAGATACGTTTGGGACGTATCAGGTCCCATCCATTGTATTCTCTCCCGATATTTCTAGTATCAGCACATGTTAAATCTGCCATTGTGGACCCCACACCGCACTTCAACCAATGGCAGCGCGAGTTTTTCCGGGAGCACATGCCTGCCGGTTCAACGTGAGTTTTCCGTTACCTCAACATATGTTGACTCAAATAATTGCCGTGTGAGAACCGCACAAGGATGCAACCGTCTCGGCCCTCCCAGACTCCTACCCCATATCGGACCAAAAAATTGCCCAGATCCGGGTCCTGCATCCTAGCCAACTCGCCTCGAGCAACACAAAGCCACCGCCGGACGACACCTCTAGCTTCCACCGCCTCTCCATGCTCACCCTGCACGATAATTCCGCTGCTCGTCCATGCTTTGTCATCAACCGTGATCGACCCACCCCGCTTCATCGCCTCGAAGCACTACAGCATCTCGCCCCCTCAGCCCCTTCGCCTTCGTTGGCCGGGCACCGCCACCACTGCCAGTGTTGGTGTGGCGGCAACAACGAGAGAAGCTTTATACAGGAGAGGTGTTTTCTAGGATTTGGAGGGAGCCTCCGGAGCCGCCGGGAGGCAGAAGTTATGGTACTTCCATTCCTGGTAGTAGGGTTGAATGGGCTACAGGCGCAACTATCTCCACAAAATTTATTCTCCTCACTGTGTGCCATGACACCGTTGACCATCCTGGCTAAAGTCGTGTCACGTGACAAGTTGTGCTGGCCTAGTTCGACGGTCTGGTCGTATTCTTGCCGCTCACGATGAAGTCGATCACCGACAGTGATGACCCACAAGTATAGGGGGTGTATCGTAGTACTTTCGATAAATAAGAGTGTCGAACCCAACGAGGAGCAGAAGGTGTTGACAAGCAGTTTCGATGAAGGATTCTTGTAAATGCTCACAGACAAGTTTTCGGGGGTTTTGATATAGCAGATAAATAAAGTACAAGTAAATAAAATGCGAGAATAATAATTGCAGCGAGTGGCCCAATCCTTTTTAGCACAAAGGACAAGCCGGTTTGTTTACTTATAATGACCAAACGTTCTTGAGGACACACGGGGATTTTAGTCTAGTGCTTTCGCTTCATATAGTTGATTAATCTTCATTGTTTTGATAAGTGTTGTGTGGGTGAACCTATGCTAATGCACCGCCCTTCCTAGGACTAATACATACTTGTGATTATACCCCTTGCAAGCATCCGCAAATACAAGAAAGTAATTAAGATAAATCTAACCACAACCTTAAACTCTAAGATCCTGCTATCCCTCCTGCACCGATATACTAACGGGGGTTTAGGTTGCTGTCACTCCGGCAACCCCACAATTAGCAAACGAATACAAGATGCACTCCCCTAGGCCCATAAAGGTGAAGTGTCATGTAGTCGACGTTCACATGACACCACTAGAAGAATAACACCACAACTTAAATATCAAACCATTAAATATTACTCAACATAGTTCACTACTAACATTTATACTTCACCCATGTCCTCAAGAACTAAACGAACTACTCACGAGACATCATATGGAACATAATCAGAGGTGATATGATGATGAATAAAAATCTGAACATAAACCTTGGTTCAATGGTTTCACTCAATAGCATCAATAACAAGTAGTAATCGACACCGGGAAAGTTTCCCCTATCAAACAATCAAGATTCAACCCTAGATGTTACAGCGGTGACGAGGTGCAGCGGTGGAGATGGCGGTGTAGATGGTGGAGATGATGATGATCCCAATGATGTCCAGCTCGATGACGGTGGCGATGGCGTCGATTTCCCCCTCCGGGAGGAATTTCCCAGTTCCTGCCCACGGAGAGCTCTTTTCTCTCTGGTGTCTCTCCGCCCCGCAGAGGCGGCTATGTCTATTCTCCATATCCCCCGTGCCTTAGGTTTTCGGGACGAAGAAGTACGCGAAGGAGAGGCGGCCGAAGGGGGCTGTGGGCCCCCTCCCCACAAGGCGGCGCGGCCAGGCCTGGGCCCGCGCCGGCCTATGGGGGGCCATGGCGGCCCTCCTCGGTCCCTCCTTTTGGCTGGCTTCGTCTTCGGAAAAATAAGATGTTCGTATAATTTCCGTCAATTGTTGATCTTCAGAAATATGGTGTCCTGACGGTGCTTTTCCCAGCAGAATCCTGACTCCGGTGAATAATTCTCCAATAATCATGAAACATGCAAAATAGGTGAAATAACATAAGTATCATCTCTAAATATGAAATATATCAATGAATAACAGCAATTTATGATATAAAATAGTGATGCAAAATGGACGTATCAACTCCCCCAAGCTTAGACCTCGCTTGTCCCCAAGCGAAACTGAGCTCAATAAACAAGACCACATGTTTATGGAGTGAAGAGTCGATAAATAAAATACGGACAAGAAGCATCATATTGATTCACACAAGATATTCTAGTAAACATCCTCCTCATATAACTCAACTTGAAATAAGTAAAGAGAAATCACAAATAGAGGTGCATAGGAAATCATAAACGGTTATGGCAAACTTTGTTCTTGGTCAGAGAACTATTAACGGATTGTACTTATCTTCTAAGCAAAGCCTTCATATCAGAATTTATATGGCAGGGCTCTCATCCTTAATCATAACAATCTCCTCATAATCATTGATAACTTTCAAGGTCATGTTCATTCAGATAAAATTTGTACTAAACAAGAAAGCATAAAAGACATGATTAACTAGATCATAGCATAAATGGTTGGATCACAACAACTCAATTGCTTGCTTAAGATAGAGGGAAATAGGTTTACTGACTCAACATAAAAGTAAAAGATAGGCCCTTCGCAGAGGGAAGCAGGATTAAATCATGTGCTAGAGCTTTTCAAGTTTTGAAATCATATAAAGAGCATAAAAGTAAGATTTTGAGTGGTGTTTGTTGTTGTCAACGAATGGTAGTGGGCACTCTAACCCCCTTGCCAAACAGACCTTCCAAGAGCGGCTCCCATGAAGGACGTCATCTCTACCAGCAAGGTAGATCATCCTCCTTCTCTTTTGTTTACACATGTATTTTAGTTTTATTATGGATGACACTCCCCCAACCTTTGCTTTCACAAGCCATGGCTAACCGAATCCTCGGGTGCCTTCCAACATTTCTCATACCATGGAGGAGTATCTATTGCAAAATTAAGTTGCTTACTGATGAATCAGGGCAAAACATGTGAAGAGAATCATTAATGAAAGTTATTAATTGGGGCTGGGAACCCCGTTGCCAGCTCTTCTTGCAAAATTATTGGATAAGCGAATGTGCCACTAGTCCATTGGTGAAAGTCTGCCCAACAAGATTGAAAGATAAAACACCACATACTTCCTCATGAGCTATAAAACATTGACACAAATAAGGAGTAATATAGTTTGAATTATTTAAAGGTAGCACATGAAGTATTTACTTGGAGTGGCGCAAAATACCACATAGTAGGTAGTTATGGTGGACACAAATGGCATGGGTTTGGTCTAAGGTTATGGATGTATGAGAAGCATTCCCTCTCAATACAGGTTTTTGGCTAGCAAGGTTGGGTAGCAAGCATAAAGGTTGAGGGAAACAAACAAATATACATGTGATAGAAACAATCATGCATCTTTCTCGTAAGCACAAGCAATTTTAACTTCAGAATACTAAACTCATTAGCATAAAGATAATAAAGTAATATATCTACATGTATTTCCCTTTTCTATTTAAACATCAAGGTGTTGTTGCTATTGACCAATGCTAAGTTTGCCAAAACCAAATAGATTTACTTAATGCTCCCAAAGTGATATCAATACTAATGTCAAGAGTAATCATATAATGGAGATTGCAACTAAAATAAGGTGTGCAAAAAGTAAATGATAAGACTTCTCATTAATATTCCATAACGATAACTCACACCAACGGATACATAGATAACCAACTAAGAGAGATACTTCCACATGCAAACCATCTTATATGATAACTTCCCTACTCATGATATGACACTACTTGATAGTAAAAAGATAAAGATAGTGATGATGTGATACCGCGGCACTCCCCCAAGCTTGGAACAAACCAAGGGGATGCCAATACCGATGATGAATTACTCCTTCGGTGGTGATGGCCCGTTCGCGCTTCTTAAAGATCTCCTTCAGCTTCAGCTTCTCAGTTTGGCAGTTCTGCACTAAAACTCGAAGAGATTCGTTGTTATCCAAATGTGGCGGTGGCGGCCTTGTGATGGGAATCGAGTAATATTCCAGCATTCTGCGAAGTCGCTTGTTCTCCTCCTGAAGTATCTCCACTTCCCTTCTTAGAGCACGGTATTGATCACAAAACTCATCGGTAACCCGTATTGCTTCCTCCACACAAGGGAAAGAGTTGAGGCTAAGAGCAGGCGGAAGAAGTCCCTGCAAGTTATGAGAAAAAGAACGTCCAGTGTTAACCGATCCCACCAAGATTGGCTTACTCTCCACAGCTTCCCGCTCTCTTTTTGCTGATGCTATCTTCTTCACTTCCTTATTGACACCTTCATCCATCTCTTCCTCCCAAGGCCCCTTGTCTTTGTTGTTGGAGACCATGGTGCTTCTAGATCAAAAACAGATCCTGGCAGAAAACAGCTCGAAACAAAACACGACGAGAAAACGATATACGGACCTCCAGGGATCCGGGGGATTATATAGCAAATATTTTTACGATAAAAGGAAGGTTCCAGGCCGAAAACGAGTGGAAACGGGACGCCGAGGGGCTGTCCCCATAGGGCGGCGCGGCCAGGGTGGGGCCCGCGCCGGCCTATGGGGGCACGCCCTCGTGCGTCTCCTCCACTCCGTTTCGATCTCGTAATTTTTCATATTTTCCAAAAACAGCAGAAATATTGTTCGGAAAGTTAAACGCGGACTTTTTATTACTAAAACTGTTACCTATTCAAAGTCGAACTCTGCAGAACTGTCAATTTGGTCTTTGATGAAAGCTTCCGGAGTCATCACTTGAATAACATCAATATCTTCATTATAAGAATCTCCAGAAATATAATGCTTGAGTCTTTGTCCATTCACTACTTGTGTGGCATTACCTTGCAGAGAACTAATTTTAATTGCCCCTGAACGATACACCTCCTCAATGACATATGGTCCTTCCCATTTTGAGAGTAATTTCCCTGCAAAAAATCTGAGACGAGACCGATACAATAGGACTTTATCTCCAACATTAAATTCTCTTTTAATAATTCTTCTATCGTGCCACTTCTTAACTTTCTCCTTAAAAAGCTTAGCATTTTCATAAGCTTCACTTCTCCATTCATCTAAAGAACTCAATTGTAGCAACCTCTTCTTACCGGCAAGTTTAAAATCTTTATTAAGTTCTCTTACAGCCCAATAAGCTTTGTGCTCTAATTCTAAAGGTAAATGACAAGCTTTTCCATAAACCATTTTATAAGGAGACATTCCCATAGGATTTTTATAAGCAGTTCTATAAGCCCACAATGCTTCCTTTAACTTACTAGCCCAATTCTTTCTAGATTTATTAACAGTCTTTCCCAAGATAGATTTAATTTCTCTATTTGATAATTCTACTTGCCCACTAGTTTGAGGATGATAAGCTGAAGCAATTCTATGATTAATACCATATTTAGCAAGAGTTTTTCTAAAACCACCATGAATAAAGTGAGAACCTCCATCAGTCATAATATATCTAGGTACTCCAAATCTAGGAAAAATAACATCTAAAAGCATTTTTAAAGAGGTCTCACCATCAGCACTTTTTGTTGGTATGGCTTCTACCCATTTAGTAACATAATCAACAACGACAAGTATATGAGTGTTACCTTCTGAAGAAGGGAAAGGACCCATGAAGTCAAATCCCCAACAATCAAATGGTTCAATAACAAGAGTATAATTCATAGGCATTTCATTGCGTCTAGAGATATTACCAACTCTTTGACATTCATCACAAGATAAGATAAACTTCCTTGCATCTTTGAAAAGTGTTGGCCAATAAAAACCTGATTGTAGAACCTTTTGCGCGGTTCTATCTCCGGCATGATGTCCTCCATAAACACTACCATGACACTTACTCAATATCTCTTGTTGTTCATATTCCGGGACACATCTTCGCATAATACCATCCACTCCTTCTTTATATAAGTGTGGGTCATCCCAAAAATAATGCCTCAAATCATAAAAGAATTTCCTCCTTTGTTGAGCTGAAAAGGTTGGAGGCAAGTACTTCGAAACGATAAAGTTAGCATAATCAGCATACCAAGGACTATCTCGCGAGCTCACCTTTATTACAGCCAATTGTTCATTTGGAAAACTATCATTAACAGGAACAGGATCATAAGCAATATTTTCCAATCTAGACAAATTATCAGCAACAGGATTATCAGCACCTTTCCTATCTACAATATGTAAATCAAATTCTTGCAAAAGAAGCACCCATCTAATAAGCCTTGGCTTAGCATCTTTCTTTTCCATAAGGTACCTAATCGCAGCATGATCAGTATGAACTGTAACCTTTGAATCAACAATATAGGATCTAAACTTGTCACATGCAAAAACTACGGCTAATAATTCTTTCTCAGTTGTAGCATAATTTCTTTGAGCAACATCTAGAGTTTTACTAGCATAATGAATAACATTTAATTTTTTATCTACTCGCTGTCCAAGAACAGCACCTACAGCAAAATCACTAGCATCACACATAATTTCAAAAGGCAAATTCCAATCAGGAGGTTCAACTACAGGAGCAGTTGTTAAGGCTTTCTTTAGAGTTTCAAAGGCTTCCTTACAATCATCATCAAAAACGAAAGGTACATCTTTTTGAAGAAGATTAGTAAGAGGCTTTGAAATTTTAGAGAAATCTTTAATAAACCTCCTATAAAAACCAGCATGACCAAGAATACTACGAATACCTTTAACATCCCTAGGATAGGGCATCTTCTCAATTGCTTCAACTTTAGCTCTATCAACTTCAATACCTCTCTCAGAAATTTTATGTCCCAATACAATTCCTTCATTAACCATAAAGTGGCATTTCTCCCAATTAAGAACAAGGTTAGTTTCTTCACATCTCTGCAAAACTTTATCAAGGTTTCGCAAGCAATTATCAAAAGAATTCCCATAGACAGAAAAATCATCCATGAATACCTCAACAATCTTTTCACAAAAGCCATGAAAAATAGCAGACATGCATCTTTGAAAAGTAGCAGGAGCATTACACAAACCAAAAGGCATACGCCTATAAGCATAAGTTCCATAGGGACAAGTGAAAGTTGTTTTCTCTTGATCTTTAGCTCTAACAGCAATTTGTGAAAACCCAGAATAACCATCAAGAAAGCAGAAATGAGTATTTTTAGACAACCTTTCTAACATTTGATCAATAAAAGGTAAAGGGTAATGATCTTTCTTAGTAACTTTATTAACTTTTCGAAAATCAATGCACATTCTATACCCTACAACTACTCTTTGAGGAATGAGCTCATCATTATCATTAGGTACAACAGTTATTCCTCCTTTCTTAGGAACACAATGCATAGGACTAACCCATCTACTATCAGCAATAGGATATATAATACCTGCTTCAAGAAGTTTTAATACCTCATTTCTTACCACATCCTTCATCTTGGGAATTAGACGACGCTGATGTTCAACAACAGGTTTTGCATCATCTTCTATATTAATGGCATGTTGGCAAATAGCGGGAGAAATCCCCTTCAAATCATCAAGAGTGTAGCCAATAGCTCCTCGGTGTTTCTTCAATATTTCCAATAACCTTTCTTCCTCAATATCTGAAAGCTTAGCACTAATAATAACAGGATATGTTTTCTTATCATCAATATAAGCATACTTAAGATTATCAGGTAATGGTTTCAAATCAAATACAGGATCTTCCTTTGGTGGTGGTGTTACACCTAGATCTTCAACAGGTAAGTCATGTTTAAGAATAGGTTGACGAAGGAAAATTTCATCAAGCTCATCCCTTTCTTCCCTAAAGACTTCACTCTCACTATTCTCCAAATGTTGCTGCAAAGGATTATTAGGAGCAAGAGCAATAGATGCACACTGTTCAACTCTAAAATCATCATTAGGCAAATCAGCTTTATAAGGAGTTTTGGCAAATTTAGAGAAGTTAAACTCATAAGATTCACCAGCAAATTTAGTAACAATTTTCTCTTTCTTGCAATCTATAATAGCTCCACAAGTATTCAGAAAAGGTCTACCAAAAATAATAGGACAAGACTTACTAGCAGCAGAACCAAGTACCAAAAAGTCAGCAGGATATTTAATCTTACCACATAGAACTTCCACATCTCGAACAATACCAATAGGAGAGATAGTTTCTCTATTAGCTAGCCGAATAACCACATCAATATCTTCAAGTTCGCAAGAACCAATTTCATGCATGATTTCCGTGTAGAGCTCATAAGGAATGGCACTAATACTTGCACCAATATCGCATAAACCATAATAGCAATGATCACCAATTCGAACAGAGAGCACAGGAACACTGGCTTTCCTAGACTTATTAGGATGCGAAACAATATTAGAAGCATCTTCACAGAAAATAATATGACCATCTTCCACATTTTCAGTAACAAGATCTTTAACTATTGCAACAGCAGGTTCAACCTTTATTTGCTCTTCAGGTTCTATGGGTTTCTTTGCACTTTTATTAACTACACTAGTTATAACAGAATACTCCTTCATTTTAGCAGGGAAAGGAGTTTTTCAATATAAGCTTCAGGAAGAACATGATCAACAGTTTTAATTTCAATACATTTACCTTTAGGTGAATCAGTTTTATCTTTATAAGGTTCATGATACTTATCAAAATTCTTCCTAGGCAATTCAAAATGAGAGGCAAAGGCTTTATAAATATTTGCAACAACTTGAGAGTCAAGACCACACTAGTAGGAAAAGCCTCATCAGTGGCGCACGAAAAAACGATTCTGTGGCGCATGGGAGGTGCGCCACAGAATTCTCGCCACAAAAATAAGCTTTCTGTGGCGCACCAGGCCGTGCGCCACAGAAATAAGGTTTCTGTGGCGCACCAGGTAGTGTGCGCCACAGAAATAAGTAGTTCTGTGGCGCATGTAATGTAGCTGCGCCACAGAAATAGGTGCGCCACAGAATTATTTTTTGGTGCGCCACAGAACTATCTACAGGTATACTCGATTTTGTGCTCCCTGGTGTACTATACAGGTTTTATACTGATTTTATACACTACATGCAGGTTATATACTGATATAATATAGACAGATATAATATGGACATATATAATCATCACATCATCATCACATTACTTAGAGCCCGATCGAGTTATACATATAGCTCCATACACTCATAATGCATGCAAATTAAGAAAGTTCTCATCATCTCTAGATACAAACGAAGTGACACCGGCCGCCGCCTACACTAGGATGAAATAGAGTACCGCCGCGACGATAGTGAGCAAGAGCGACAGCACAAGGAAGGTCTTCATCTTGCTCTTCTTTGCTTGGTGCGCCCTCCACTTGGCAACCGCCTCGTGCCTAGTCGGGTACCCTTTGTAGCAGTTGCCGCTGAACTTGTGCACCTGTTTCTTGCACTCCTCCCACTCCTCGTACACTCCTGGAACCCGCCCCTCGAACACGACGTAGTACGTCATCTCTATGCATGGACACAAGGCATATTAGTATATAACGCAATGGAAAGAGTTAGAGAGTTCACATGCATACATATTCACAAGAATTAAAGCAAGGAAATAATAATAAACCTAAAAGACATATAGCATCGGTATCACATAAGTAATCAAGTTCAACGACAACGACTACAATAGTAATTGAAGTCCAACAACAACGACCACCGTTTCGAGCAAATTAAGCAAGTTTAGTTTACAACACAGTACAAATTGTCCATCGATTCAAAGTAATGCTAAGCACACCGGTCTCGGTCAACGAGACTTCTTGTTGAGCGGCTCCGGGAACGGCTTGTACAAGGCCTTCGTCGTCCATGTCCTTCCATCACCCTGCCTATGTAGGCGTTCTTCGATATCCCTCTTACACAACCCTCTGAGTTGGTATAAGAGCCCCGATGCGTTGGATACATCGTGTAATATAATTTCAGAGAGCTTTACTTGGAGGCGATGGAAGTCTTCTCTAAGATCATCATCGTTGATCTCCCCCGACATTTTAATGGGGTCTCGCTTGCTAGGTGGCAGAGACATCATCTCTGCATCCTCGACAAACCCTTTAAGGTGATGGAGGACATAGAAGGCCTCCTTAATGCTGCCAGCTGGCTGCTTGATGCAAGGGAAGTCGATCACGTGCTTGAACCCGAGCTTTTTAGTGTCCGGCCTGACAAATTCCCCTTTCTTGTCGAAGGTGCCTCCATTTTTGGAGTAGCCAAGGATAGCCTCATCGAGAACACCCCTTATTCTCGTGTAGTCTTTCTTCGTCGTCGTATTCGACGAGTCGAAATACTGGGCTAGTGACCACTTCGGGCAAAGGATGATGAGTGTGCAGTATTTGTCCCTGCTCAACACATGCAATTGAAATGGAATGTTGGAAAAGGATCGCCAATGGAAGAAATATATAAGAAAGCATAAGTTACGACGGCCGTGAGCGGATGTGTACTTACTCGGGAAAGACAGGCAGAAGAATGGTGTTCTTCTCTTTGTTCATGAGCATGAAGCTCTCGAGGTACCGCACCGCCTTGGTCCGTGTGCTTGAGCCGTCCTGGAGCTGGCTATCGCGCATGTAGTAGGGATCCGCTACCGCAATGTGGGGGGGTCTCTCTCTGTTGATCTTCATCTGAAGATTGATCGCGTATAGGCGGACCAAGTTATAGTCGAGCCGTTTCGAGTGAAATAGATTGAAGACGTCCTCGAACGCTATGAAGAAGATATCCGCGGGGTCTTCATTGACGAAGTGCTGGTCGGACGGCACCTTGACCGAGAACACCGGGTAATTTGGATCCTTTTCTTTAAGAAGGACGCTCTCTTGATATTGAATACAGTGCTGCAAAGGGAGCATTGGTCCACTTGCGAGGTGTTCCATGTCCGGAGGCAGTATAGGTTTACCAGCTTCATGACACCGGGGCAAGCCATCCGGTGTAGGTGGTACCATGTCGTCGGCCCGGATCCTCTTAGGAGCAGGCTGGCTCGAAGATGCGCCCTTCTTGCCTCCTCTCTTCCTTCCCTTCTTCACCTGACCTACTGGGGGTGCTTGTGGTGCTGATGGTGGTGCTTCGGGTGCTGGTGGTGCTTCTGAGGTTGCTGGGGTTGATTTGGGTGGCTCCCCGATGATCGTCTTACGCAGCGTGTTAGGGCTGAAAACGGTAGCAGGCTTGACTTGAGCTGGATTGCCAGCCTCCGGAGGAGTGTCTTGAGAAAGACCCGTGAAGACCAGGCGCTGCTTCGTGACTGTAGGGGGACGACTAAGTTGATCGCTGTGTGTGCGGAAGGCTTGTTCATCCATAGGAGGCATGTACATATCTTGGCTGCAGGCGCCAGTGTTGATGTAGGCATCGATGTCATCATCATCCTCTACATCGTTGCCATCAAGTGGCGCCATGTCCTGGACCTTAGGTGGTGGCGGTTGCGATGCCGTCGCTTGGCGTACCGTGCGTCTAGTAGACGGTCGCTGCGGTAGCGCTCCCAACAACTGTTTGTGGCGTCTGGTGGTGACGGCGATCGTCGGTTCCTTCCGGGTGGCGGCGGCGACCGCCGGTTCCTTCAGGGTAGTGGGGGCGGCGACCGCCGTTTCCTTAAGGGTGTCGTCGGCGCTGGCGATCTTGGGCCGGATGATAGGGGAGGTGGCGCCGGTGCTTTTCTTACCACTCGGAAGACCCCCCCCAGACGAATCTGGTTCTTCGGCCATGTCATAAGCCATGAGGTGCAATCCGCAAGGGGCAAAACGTCGCCTTCGTCTGTGCCCGGAGGTTGAAAGGGGGGATGGCGTAGCGGTACTCCGGCACTACCACTATCAACTTGACCTTCGCCACGTCTTCCGCCAATCTAGCGCCGTGCATAACGCGGGAAGGCATGACAAGGCCGCTAGCAACTTCCACCAACTTGCCGCCGGGCTCCACCGTTTGCAGAAGTATGCATGGTTCATCCTGAGTCAGGGGCGCCATGTTGGGCATCGTGAGATGGCAGTCACGAAAGGCATATATAGTTAAAGAAGATGACGCGAAGGAGTAACTAATGAGTTTACCTCCTTGATGGCGTCGATCTCGGCTACTGTCGATACAAGGGCGGCGGTTGGGGGCGTCGATGCGACCAGTTGGAGCTGCGGCGGCGGTTGGAGCTGCGGCGGCGTCTGGTGGAGCCCCGACGCCGGCGTCGGGTGGAGCGGCACCGTCGGCGACACGTGGAAGCTTGAGTTGCTGCCGCTGATGCTGGGCACATGTATCGGCCCCACTTGACCTCCCGCATTCCAAGCAGCTAACCCCTCCATCAACCCAGGGGGGATGATCTGCCGGATCTTCTCGTCCAATAACTTCTTCATCATCTCCGTGTTCTCCACAGGCTTTTCGGCCACCAGCTTCTCTAGTGTCTCCACCTTCTTCTTCAGCTCCTGAACCTCGGATTTATCCTTAGCCGATGACCTCCTCTCCAGCTTTCTCGTCTTGGCATCCGATCCGTAGTACTCGGATAGCTTCATACTTGTGCCAAAGCCGGACACACGGCCACCCGACGTCGGTGGCTTGTCTAGCTCCCTCTCCTTGTATTTGTTCATCGCCCTGTTGAAAGGCGTGTCCCACGGTTCCGTCGACCCCTGGGACGACGGGCCAGCCTTCGTCAACTCTTCATCCTTCAGACAAAGGAACTTAAGGTTAGCTCATTTGGCTTCATTGCCTAATAAGATGAGCGAAATAATATAGAACTATCCTTACCAGGTACTTCTCGAAATCCCTCACGACTTCGTGATCCGTAATAAATTGCCCCGTCTTCCAGTCTAAGTAGTAGCGGGACCGGACAAAGTTCCTAGCCTGTTCATCCTGGATTTTGTGCCAGGGGTTTTCTTTCCCCAGACGTACCATCTCGGCATCCTCCTTGTCCCAAGTGGGCTGTTTTCCTCGGTAACCGCCGCTTCCGCAATGGTGGGTCCCTAAGTTCAAATCCCGCATTTTCTTCCCCCAGGCGGTCCATTTTTTAACAGCGTCACTCTCTAAGTAAGACTTGAATGCATTAAAGTCTTCTAAGGAGAGCGACGGGTCTCGGCTACTTATCCTCTCCCAGCTTTCACCGGCCTCGATCTTTCTCTTCAGCCGGTTCTTCCAGCTGCTCAAGGCGGTGCTCATCTTCGTGAGAGCTAAAGAGTCCACCTTCTTATTGAACGGCTCCGGGAACGTGTATCGTTGGTGAAGCTTCTGGAGGAGGGATTGGACGATAGCCTCGTTCTCCTTGCTTCTGAGGTCCTGAGTTAGGATCGGCACGGTTTCACGGACGATGCACCCTAGTTGCATGCCGTACCCTTTGGCAACCCACGAAGGCTCCATCGGTAGGCCACTTTCGGAGACTACCGTGACAGCATCGGTGACGTTGGCGAGCACTTGCGGCCTCCGATCCCTCCTTGGCCTCCTCGCCGTCCTCTTCTTCTTACCCTCCTGAGGGTTGCCGCCGCTATCACCTTCCGTGCGGTTGGCCGCGTTCTCTTCACCGGTCGTCTCTTCACCGGTCTGGGCGGCGTCGTCCCAGGTATCGTCATCGTCGCCGGTGTCGGCGGCAGTGTCCCGGACCTCTTCCTCGGAGGCGGCGTCCCGGCCCTCTTCCTCATCATCGGGCGACTCGGCGGCGGCCTTCCGGGGATGCTGCTCGTAGCCCTCCCAGAAGTCCTTGTTGGCCTCTCTCGCTTCTTCGTTCTGGCTCCTGGGCTTAGAAGTGTTGCCCGACATGTTTATTTGCACTTCATAATAAAGAGGGAACAAGTTAGTACAAAAGTCAACCAGAAAATTCGGCATGACTTTTGCTAATTTTTCTACGTAGGAGTGCCCATTTCTCAACCGAAACGGAAGTTAATCAACGCTTCGGGAGAAATGGGCAACTCAATGAAATCCCTGCAAAAATATCCACCATATATCGACCATACAAACTTGCCCATCTACAATACATCAAACAAAAGCCAACATAAACCTGGAGCATCTATTTCAGCATATTTTTTAACCTGAAGCAGTACAACAACAATGACTTTCTTAACCTGGAGCATCTACCACCTGGAGCACTACCACCTGGAGCAGTACACAATCTGGAGCACTACACAACCTGGAGCACTACAAAAACCAGAGTACATTAAAGCTAGCACTTCAAACCAGAGAATTCAAATAGTAGCATGAGCATGAGCATGAGCATGATCATTTCATAAATGAATTTCATAAATGAGCATGAGCATGAGCATGATCATTTCATAAATGAATTCAAATAGTAGCATTTCATGTACTAGTAGCATTATAGAGCATAAACAAGCATACAAGATTATAGAGCAAGCCAACCAGTAGCTACTGCCAACATGTGACTTCAAATGAAAATGCTATTATTCCAGGTATAATTAAATAGCAGAAGCTTGAGCATCATATGGAAATGCTAGTGACTTCAAATGAAAATGCTATTACTCATAAATATACATTACAAAAGGCAGTAGCTAGTGACTTAATTTTTTTATAAATTCAAAGAGAATTATACCAATAGCTAATCAAATTTTAGTAGATAATTACTTAAATTTAAAAAGGCAGTATAGAGCAAGCCAACCAGTAGCTACTGCCAACATTTGAGCATGAGCATCATTTAACCTTACATTACATACATTATTTCCTACCATCTGCATAGAAGCATTACATAAACCCTTTTATTCATCATTGCATGGAAGCATTACATCAACCCTTACATTACATAATTATTCAGACAACCTAGGACACACTAAAACTAGATGGCTGAAACTACAACTAACTACAACAAACTAGGATACCAAATCTTTGATTTTTTTAATGCCCTTCCTCAGCCAGCACAAGATAACTCCAGCTTTAACCTTTTCTTCAAGATTTGGTTCTACATAGTAGGGCAACACCTCTGTGGGTCCTCCTTCCCTCAACTGATGCTTATACTTTTTCAGTTTGATCTTGCCCTTAGGTCTGGATTTTGGAACTGGGAGAACTTCTGTAGTGTATGTGAACACACCTAGCTGGTTCAAGCCATCTGCTGCTTCTTCTTCCCTAAACCTGGCAGCAGAAGCTTCCCTCTCTTGCACACTTCTCCTACGATACACTAGCAACTCCTTGTCTGCCCTACCCATAGAAAAAGTCTTGGAAAGAGTGGCATCCCTAGAGCCAGAGGCACCAAGGGAGCCAGTGCTCCTCCTCTTTGCACTCCAGGACAGGTTGTCCATGTTTGGTGTGGTTTTCAGGTTCACTACACTAGGCATTTATATAGGATGGAGGGCATGCACAGAGGGTATGAGAACACAAGCTGAACAGTTGTGTTACATAGGACAATGCCATCAGTTTCTTTTTTTGAATTGTGATGTCAATCCACAAGAGGGAGAATATTCTCCAAAATGGGTCAGAGACAAGCCATTGGGAATATTCCCCAAAATGGGTCAGGAGAGCCTGTCCATTCTTGCTAGGCAGAGGCATTTTTGGTTCAGAGGAATATTCTTGCTAGGGCAGAGGTGGCCAGAGGTGAATTAACCCAAGCAATTTCATTTTCTAAACCTAGGCAGTAGCATTTCATTTTATTAACCCAAGCATTTTCTTTTTGTAAACCTAAATTTTCTACTGCCAACAAAATAGCAAGAACTTTATTAGCTCTAGTGCAAGCAATGAATTAAAAAAACAGCAACCAATGAATTAAAAAAAATAGCAAGCAATAAATTAAATAGCATTTGACTGCATCATTTGCATTTACATTTAAACCAGTAGCATCATTTGCATGAACAAGAGAACCTAAATCAAACAGCATCCAGCTCACCCAAAAATCAAACAGCAAGCAATGAATAAAGAAAACAAAAGCTGCTATCACAAGCAATTTGAACCAGTAGCAATTTATGGCAAGCATGAGCATGAGCAAGCATTTTTTCATTTCATTATTGTTATGAGCATCAGCATGCCCACAGCAGCACCAATAATCATGCACTTGATAATTGCAATATGGTTGTTCATTTAAAAAATACTACTTATTGCTATATCAACCAGTACCTACTTCATTTGCAAGTAGCATTAGGCATTTTCAAAATCTTTATTGTTTACTGCAAAACACAAGATACCAATTAATTGTTTACTGCAAAACCAACATACCAAACATATAAACAAATAATTCACATTGCATTAGTATTTCTTCTTGTTTATTCAGCCTTCTTAGATGAAATAATCTTCACTACATTGCATTAGGATTCAATCAGACGATTACATGGACAAATGCTACTCTAGGGATGCTATAAGATGAAATAATCTTCACTACATTGCATCCCAAAAGCACCAGAAAGAAGGACAGGGATTGGGGATGGGCACAGGGCAGTGGGGAGGGGGACAAGGGAGTGGGGACAGGGGAGAGGGGCTCTCACCGAACGGCGGCGGTTCAGGGTTGTGGTGGTGGCGGCGTTGTCCTCCTCCTCCTCCTCTGCGGCGGCGTGGCGGTCCTCCTCCTCGGCAGCGGCGTGGCGGTCCTCCTCCTCCTTAATCTGCGCGGCGGCGGCTCGGGCTTGGGGGTCCTGCTCGGTGGCGGCGTGGCGGTCCCCTTCCTCCTCCTCCTCGGCGGCAGCGGCGCTTGGTGGCGGCGCTTGGCGGTGGCGGCGCTTGGCGGTGGTTGCGCGAGCACTGCGCTAGGGTTGGCTCTTGTCGGGGAAGAAACTGCTAGTGCGTGTGGGGAGTGGGGAAGAAAGGTTCAAGTTATTTCACCAAGTGTCTAAATTCTGTGGCGCACCCCTCTAAGTGCGCCACAGAATTAAGCTCGCACCAGCTCTCTCATGCGCCACAGAATTCCTTAATTCTGTGGCGCACCTAAAGGGGCATGCGCCACAGAATTTAGACACTTAGCCAAACAAAACGGGTTACTGCTGTGTCCTGACAGATACATAGTACTAGTCTAGTGGTTAAGGCCAATGTTAGGCCATTAGTAGCCAGGTTCGAACCCTGGCTGCCACACAATTTTTCTTCCTTTTTTTCATATTTTAGTTACATTTCAATAAATAACACAACATTATTTAGTAATTAGTAGAGAGAAATTATAAATTACTTGTCTCATACAAACATGTTCTTGTTTCTCTCACACACACATGCATGTACTTGTCTAACACACACACACTCACACACATGTGATAGACCAAAAAAAGATCTTCTTCGTCCCGGCTCCGAGCTCTAGCGTCTCTTCGCAATCTTCTTGCCCTTTCGGTTGTTGGCGGTTGAATACTTTATGCCGGCCACCTTGAGATTTCTTCGCGTGAACGGACAACCTTTAGAGGGTAGGGAGGTCTTCCTTCTTACTTTACTAGTAGTAGGCATGTCGAAGTGCCTGTCGAATTCCTCCTCCATCTTCGGGTCACCGTTCTTGTCCAAGTCTTCCTCGTTGGCGTCTCCTTGCATTCCTATGATGCTCCTCTTGCCCCTCCTCACGACAACACGGCTAGGCCTCGACGGATCGGTGATGAAGAAGCATTGGTCAACTTGGCTACCGAGTACCCATGGCTCATTTTTCGCGGATGCGTTCTTCGATTTTGCATCGGGTATAACCATGGTTGTGAAATATCGGCCTTCTTTTTCGACCTTCTTGGCCCATCTCACACGAAACATTGGCACCGTCTCTCCACAGTAATTGAGCTCCCATATCTCCTCGATCCTTCCAAAAAATCTTTCCTTGACATTAGTCTCGTCATCGGCGTATGACAGCATAGTTACTCCTGAGTTTTGATTTTCACTATTTCTGTCCTTTTCCTCGGTGTAGAATCTGTAACCGTTGATGTCGTACCCCTGATAGGTCCTTAGGTTCTGCGCGGGTCCCTGTGATAAGGTGTATATGAGTTTTTCATCTTCGGTAGAAGGCGTATTTCTCTGTGCTTCAGCCAGTTGAGTTTGCTTGAACCAACGCGTGAAGCTGGAGTTGTGCTTTTTGGTTACGTCTCCCATCTTCCTCGGCCGGCCCATATCGATGTAATTCTGCTCGACCATGCTTTTGTGCTCTTGCACGAAAGGTTCGGTCAGTTTTAAGTGTTGTAGCGCGACCCGGTGAGCCCTGTCAAAGTCGTCGCGTCGATTTTCAATGCCGACATGGACTGAGCGGTAGCCCTCGCGGTGACCGACTCCAGCGAGCCTCCCGAGGTGCGTCCTGGGGGGTAGACCAACATGATCCTCGTCGTCCTCGGTGCTTAGATAATTCTGGCAGAAGGAGATGCACTCGTAGGTTAGAAACCCCTTGGCCATGCTTGCGTCTGGACGGGCCCTATTGCGAACGTATCCTTTCATGACACCGTTCTGCCTTTCGAAAGGCATCATGTTGTGGAGGAACGTTGGGCCGAGCTGCTTGATGTCTTCAACGACATGGAGAAGGAGATGGACGCATATATCACAGAATGCAGGCGGGAAGTAAATCTCGAGCTCACATAGTATCACCACGATCTCATCCTGTAGCATCTTGAGCTGCCTCACGCCGATCGACTTCCTGGTGATAACGTCAAAAAAATTGCATAGGCCAAACAGCGTATCACGGACGTGCTCGTCCATTATGCCTCGGATCGCAACGGGAAGTATCTGCGTCATTAGCACGTGGCAATCGTGAGACTTCATCCCGGTGAACCTCTTCTTCGCTACGTCCAGATATCTGCTTATATTCCCCGAGTAACCGTGAGGAACTTTCACTCCTAGGAGGCACCTGAAAAACTGCTCGAGCTCCTCCGGACTCGTTGTGAAGCAGGCAGCGGGAAGCTGCACCGCGTTCTTCTTGGCCCTTTTACGGAGACGTTGAGTCCCTTCCGTCTGTTCATCATCATCATCGTCGTCGTCAGTATCGGGGGCTTGAAGATCTTTCCTGATGCCAAAATGTTTAAGATCATATCTTGCTTTCGGTCCATCCTTGGACTTTTCTGAGTTGCAAAGAGTGCCAAGCAGACTCTCGGTAACGTTCTTCGTAATGTGCATGACATCGAGGCTGTGGGGCGTGTGGAGGACCTTCCAGTACTCCAAGTCGTGGAAAACAGACCTCGCTTTCCATACACCGAGCAGCGGCTCTGGCTTCGGTCGCTTCTTTCCCGGCGCTGGGCACTCCTTCCAATTTTTCAGAAGATCATCGATTTCTGCGCCGCTCCTCGGGCGTGGGGGTCCATCGGGCTCATCTTTACCATTGAATAGATCACCGCGTTTTCTCCACGGGTGATCCAAGCGAAGCCACCTTCGAGCACCTGGGTAGACGGTTTTCGAGGACCCGGGATCCCTTGGTAGTTGTAGATGCGGGGTATCGTCCATGCACTTCACACAGCCGTTGAATCCGTGGCCCACCTGGGCAGATACATATGCGTAACCAGGATAGTCCGTGACCGTCGTGATCAACGCGGCTCTCATATCGAAATAAGTTCTAGTGTAGGCGTCCCACGTACGGGGTGGCGTCTTCCACAACGTGTCTAACTCCTCTTTCAGCAGCCCGAGATACAAATGCATGTCGACACCTGGTTGTTTCGGCCCCTGAATGAGAATACTCAGGTGTATGTACCTTTGCTTGGTGCACAGCCACGGGGGTAGGTTGTAAGGCCATACAAACACAGGCCAGGTGCTATGCGTGCTACTCTGGTTGCCGAACGGATTGAGTCCATCGGTGCTCATACCCAGCCTGATGTTCCTTGCGTCGCCCCCGAACCTAGGGAAGGCGATGTCCAATGCTTGCCACTGTCCAGCGTCTGAAGGGTGTGTCAGCATATAGCCCATCTCCGGATCTTCTTCGGGCTTCTGCCTTTCCGCGTGCCATTGCATGAGCTTTGCTTCCTTAGGGTCCACGAAATACCGCTGCAGACGGGGAGTGATAGGAAAGTACCATACCACCTTTCGAGGTACCTTCTTGTTCCCAACCTTGTACCGTCCGTGGCCACACACCGGACATGTGGTTCTGTCCTTGTACTCGCACCTATAAATCACACAATCATTAATGCAGGCGTGGTATTTTTCGTGCGGTAGGTCAAGGGGACACACGACTTTCTTGGCCTCCTCGGTACTACTTGGCAATGTGTTCCCCTCCGGGAGACGATCGTGCCAGAATTTTAAGTTCTTGCTGAAGCTGGAATCGGTCCACTTGTTCTGCGTCTTCATCTGCAGGTAATCAAGCGTTACATGCAAGCGTGTATCCTGCGGACGACACCCAGGAAAGATCGGAGTCATCCCGTCTTTCTCCATTTGCGACAGCTTGGCTCTCTCTCTAGCTGCAACTCTATCGTTGCTCGTCTCCTGGAGGAGAAGATCTTGAACATGAGAGTCCCGCAAGGCCGAAATTAGCGGGGTCGCGCCGGAATCTTCTTCTTCATCATGATGATGTTCTCCGCCGGCATCTTCTTCTTCATGATGATCTTCTCCGCCGACTTCTTGTTCATGATGATAGTCCCCGTCGGCATGATGATAGTCTTCTTCATGATGATAGTCATCTCGCTCTACATGGTCTTCATGCGCACCATTTGATGGGGCCGGCCGCGCCTGGTTGTCTTGCATGAAACCGCGCCTCAGCAGGTGCTCCTCCAGTTGTCCGGAATCAGGGTTGATCCAGCGCTCGAGTTTGCATGATCGACACGGACATCTTATCTGGCGCCTATTGTTCCGAATCATGTCCTCCTTCGCGTCTATCTTGTATCTAGAGATTCGAGCGGAACTCATCGAGAGGACCATGCTTGCCTGCAAATGGTATACATAGAACAGGAAATTAGAACCGCACCAAATGCACACACATGCATGGGCCGTACCTCTCCTCAAGGTATTACATGGAGCGGAAAAATTCGGCATGACCTCTCCTCAAAGTAGGACATATGGGTAGTGCAAAACTTGCCGAAACGGAAATGAATCAACATTTCGGCAAACATCCATGCACCACACCGGCACACACACACAAGCGCTTCACCTGCAACAACCATCCATACACACGACGGCCACACAAGATCTACAAGCATATGCATGTCTCCTCCAAGCATATGTATGTCTCCTCCAACTACTCACCTTCTAGATTCGATACCGAGACGAGACCGCGATCGATGAGTTCGAGAGGAGGAGAGAGTATGGAGAGCCTTCTCCTCAACTCCAATTAAGTATCAACCAAACTAAGTGCAATAAATACCAAAGCAAGTGAAAAGTAGAGTCAAAATAGTATGAGAGAGAAGGGGGGACGAGCTAGATGGAGGAAGAAGAATGGCTTGTGTAGTGTGGTAGGTGGGAGGTTGGCTCACTTTTGTATATCTAGTTCGCTAATTCTGTGGCGCACCTGTACATATGCGCCACAGAATACCTTATTTCTGTGGCGCACGAGCCAAGCTGCGCCACAGAATAGCCTATTTTTGTGGCGCACTGTGGCAGTGCGCCACAGAAAATCTTATTTTTGTGGCGCACCATTGTACATGCGCCATAGAAATAGTAAAACCAATGATTGGGGGTGTCAGCTGGTGGGGCCCACCATGTTTTTGTGGCGCACGGTTCCTCGGTGCGCCACAAAAGTAAGCTATTTCTGTGGCGCAGCATGCTGGGTGCGCCACAAAATAATATTCTGTGGCGCATTTTCTGTGGTGCGCCACAGAACTAAGCTCTGCCTATAAGGGTTTTCCTACTAGTGCCATATGTAGCACTTATATTACGATATTCATCAGTATCCATAAAAGTTTCAATGCATTCATAATCATAATTTATACCTGACACTCTACCTTTGTCATTCTCCCATCCTTCAGTATTTTCATGGATTCGATCAAGAAGGTCCTATTTAAACTCTTCTTTATTGTGTGTGAATGATCCAGAACAAGCAGTATCCAGCAAGGTTTTATCTTGAAAAGAAAGTCTTGCATAGAAATTATCAATGATAATATTACCAGGAAGCTCATGAATGGGGCATTTGAGCATTAAAGACTTCAATCTCCCCCACGCTTGGGCAATACTCTCTCCATCATGAGGCCAGAAATTATATATACGGTTTCGATCTTTGTGAATTTCACTTGGAGGATAGAATTTAGAATAAAATAGAGGCACAATATCCTTCCAATCAAGAGAACGCCCATCCTTCAGCAGTTTATACCAATGCGCCGCTTTACCAGATAGCGACATAACAAATAATTTCTTCCTAACTTCATCCATTGAAATACCTGCACACTTGAATAACCCGCATAATTCATGTAAAAACAGTAAATGATCTCCAGGATGAACAGTTCCATCCCCTTCATAGCGGTTATCCACAACACGTTCAATAATTTTCATAGGTATTTTATATGGTATTACTTCCTCACCTGGCGCCTCATCCACTACCGTTGCATTAGTAGTAGATTTCCCAAATAGAAATTCAAGAGAGGATCTCTCCATAATGACTTATAGCAGCAGGCAGAAACAAAATCAGCACGTACAGTAAAAGTTTTCTTACCAATTCCACTTACCAATAGCGCTTCACTCCCCGGCAACGGCGCCAGAAAATAGTCTTGATGACCCACAAGTATAGGGGGTGTATCGTAGTACTTTCGATAAATAAGAGTGTCGAACCCAACGAGGAGCAGAAGGTGTTGACAAGCAGTTTCGATGAAGGATTCACTGTAAATGCTCAGAGATAAGTTTTCAGGGGGTTTTGATAGCAGATAAATAAAGTACAAGTAAATAAAATGCGAGAGTAATAATTGCAGCGAGTGGCCCAATCCTTTTTAGCACAAAGGACAATCCGGTTTGTTTACTTATAATGACCAAACGTTCTTGAGAACACACGGGGATTTTAGTCTAGTGCTTTCGCTTCATATAGTTGATTAATCTTCATTGTTTTGATAAGTGTTGTGTGGGTGAACCTATGCTAATGCACCGCCCTTCCTAGGACTAATACATACTTGTGATTATACCCCTTGCAAGCATCCGCAAATACAAGAAAGTAATTAAGATAAATCTAACCACAGCCTTAAACTCTAAGATTCGGCCATCCCTCTTGCACCGATATAATAACGGGGGTTTAGGTTGCTGTCACTCCGGCAACCCCACAATTAGCAAACGAACACAAGATGCACTCCCCTAAGCCCATAAAGGTGAAGTGTCATGTAGTCGACGTTCACATGACACCACTAGAAGAATAACATCACAACTTAAATATCAAACCATTAAATATTACTCAACATAGTTCACTACTAACATTTAGACTTCACCCATGTCCTCAAGAACTAAACGAACTACTCATGAGACATCATATGGAACATAATCAGAGGTGATATGATGATGACTAACAATCTGAACATAAACCTTGGTTCAATGGTTTCACTCAATAGCATCAATAACAAGTAGTAATCGACACCGGGAAAGTTTCCCCTATCAAACAATCAAGATTCAACCCTAGATGTTACAGCGGTGACGAGGTGCAGCGGTGGAGACGGCGGTGTAGATGGTGGAGATGATGATGATGATCGCAATGATGTCCAACTCGATGACGGTGGCGATGGCGTCGATTTCCCCCTCCGGGAGGGAATTTCCCCGGCGGATTCCTGCCCGCCGGAGAGCTCTTTTCTCTCTGGTGTCTCTCCGCCCCGCAGAGGCGGCTATGTCTATTCTCCGTATCCCCCAGTGCCTTAGGTTTTCGGGACGAAGAAGTACGCGAAGGAGAGGCGGCCGAAGGGGGCTGTGGGCCCCCTCCCCACAAGGCGGCGCGGCCAGGCCTGGGCCCGCGCCGGCCTATGGGGGGCCCATGGCGGCCCTCCTCGGTCCCTCCTTTTGGCTGGCTTCGTCTTCTGGAAAAATAGGATGTTCTGTATAATTTTCGTCAATTGTTGATCTTCAGAAATATGGTGTCCTGACGGTGCTTTTTCCAGCAGAATCCTGACTCCGGTGAATAATTATCCAATAATCATGAAACATGCAAAATAGGTGAAATAACATAAGTATCATCTCTAAATATGAAATATATCAATAAATAACAGCAATTTATGATATAAAATAGTGATGCAAAATGGACGTATCAACAGCTCGTGCGGGCGCATGCCTTGGCGAGAATATCCGTCAGAGCATCATGTGGATGTCCAACCTGCTTACTATGAGTCCATGCGATGGATCAGATTGTCGGCGAGTGTGCTCAGGCAGTCCTCGTCGCCGGTCGTGCCAATATCGGCATGACCAACGACCCGGTTGCAATTTTTTTAGAACAAATCGTACTCCCCCGTTTAAAAATATAAGATGTTGAAGCATTTTGTTTGGTTCATCTATTTTAGTATGTATCTAGTTTATTTTTATGTGCAGGTTCACTTACTCACTTTGGTTTGTATATATTCTACTTTAAAAATAAACTAAAAGATCGTACATTGATGCACAGAGAGAGTATATTCTTTCAGTATTCTGCTACGGCCTTTTGTCGTTCAGCCCATGGGGCATGGTACTATCGGATACCACCCTAAAATAACAGAAGGCGTGTGAGTTTCAAAGAAGAAGAAAATAAAAAGGCTTTCTAAGCTACAGATGTGATCGTGGCGAGGCTGAGAAGTCTTGGTCGTCGACGATGAGCCGGCGGTTTCTGTACATGGTGGTCGGAAACTGCTCGTTCGCTCCCAACTTGTACACGCTGCACCGTATCAACCCGTCGGGTCTTTTCTACCCCAAGGATTCACCGAATCGCGTAGCCGCGGCGGCGGCCGCTTGTATGAGGGTGACAACGATGGAGGCGGCGGCGGAGGATTTGAGGGCTAGGAAGAAGGCGGCGCGGGAGTCTAGGCTGTGGCCCAAGTCGATTAAGGCGGACGGTGCGGAGGAGGCTCGCTTGCCTGTCCCCACTATGAATTTCTCCACTCCCAGCAACGCCATGGAATTCGCACTCATCGGCCGAAGCAAGGATAAGATCGTCGCCGTGGACGGCGAAAATCCCGACTACACCAGAGATGGTTGGGAGGCACCAGCCCGCGCCGTCCTCTATGACGACGCCGCACACTCTGTCCGCGCGCAGCTCTGCACCGGATTGCCTGAGCGCGACACCGTGCCTGTCGCCGTCGGCGACAACCTGTACTTCATGGGGGAGGAGGAGGACGTCGTGCCCAGCAAGGAAAATTTGCGAGCGCTTATTCGTTACCCCGCGCGTGAGCCTGACCGTGACAGTGACTGGTACTGGTATTCCTTCCCGCCGCCTCCCTACGACGTGATAGGCACTGGGGAACACGACCCACGGCCGCATTACCCTGAGAGGAGGGACATGCTCGGCGCCTATGCGGTGGTCGGCGAGTCGCACATCTGGGCGTCCACCCGCATCCGCGGGACCTTCTCCATGGACACTGCGAGCGGCACCTGGAGCAGGGCCAGCGACTCGCCGCTCCCGTTCTCAGGGCGCGCCGAGTACGCGCCGGAGCACGGCCTATGGTTCGGCTTCCCCAATGACGAATGGCAGTATGATTCCGACAACAAATGGCGGTATGAGTCCGGGGACAGCGACCTCCTCTGTGCGTGGGACCTGAACTCCGTTGAATCTGGCGGAGCCGCCGCGCCTCTACGGGCGCACGCACGGCGTGTGGGAGGGCGGCTTCGGGCCGCCAAGCTGGAGCTTCAATGTGAGGTTGCACCTCCTGCATCTAGGTGACGGCGGCCGGTTCTGCATCGCAAAGCTCTACCAGACGTACGAGCCGGTGCCGCCGGGGGCGTGCTCTCGCTGCTACAACGACGGCACGCGTGATGAGATTAGCTTCGCCGTGCTCACCGGAGTGGAGGTGGAGCGCTGCGACAACGGAGAGCTCCGCATGGTCAAGCACAGGTCCTGCAAATATAGCTTCGGTGAATACAGCTTTCCTCAAGATGTACTTTAGACCGGTGGTCAGTGATGACACGCATACATCGATCATCGCTACCTAGGTGAAAATCTGTTTTACTCGTGAAATTTAAGAATCATATGAATCAAAATTAAAGCCGCTGAAATACTAGAAAGTATATGTCCAAGCTATATTTTTTTCCCACGTACTCCTCTTCAACAAGCAAAGGAGTGACCAATGAAGGTAATTTATAGGAAACTAGGAGTTTCAGTGATCATGTCATGTCTAGTTTAGTTTGGATTAGCCGTTTCTTTGTGTGGCATGTTCTGATTGCTATTTTTGTTTCTCAAGATTTGCAATTACTGACCAGGCCTGCTGCCAAGTGTTAGGGTAATATGCTTGTTGTATTACCAGGGGCCTAAAGGCCACAATATATAGTACATGTACAGGTGTACATAGGCAGAAAGCCCTCTAACATATGGGGAAACTACAATAGACAGATATATACATCTAACACCCCCCCCCCCCGCAAACTCATGGTGGATCCACAACACTGAGTTTGGAGAGTAAGAAATCATGCTGCGCTCGAATCTGAAGGCACATAATGAACCGCAACAACATCATCCTGTACCTGTGCACGTGTGTAAAAAGCATCAACACCGATATGATTGGTCAGCTCATGCTTGACCGGATCACGTGCAATACTGATAGCACCTGTACTGTCAGACAAAAGTGGAGTGGGTGTCGTAACAAAGACCCCAAAATCTGCAAGCAACCACCGTAACCAAGTCACCTCAGCAATCAACAAAGCCATAACCCGCAACTCAGCCTCAACACTCGAACGGGAAACTGCGACCTGTTTCTTCGTCTTCCAAGCAACAAGCGAACCACCAAGAAACACACAGTAAGCAGAAAGCGAACGACGATCCGTAGGATCACTCGCCCACGTAGCATCCGAATAGCACTGGAGCTGGAGAGAGCTGGAACGGGGAAAGAAAAGGCGACGAGTGATCGTGCCACGAAGATAACGAAGAACACGGAGGAGATGACTATAGTGAACAGTGGTAGGAGCGGAGACAAACTGACTCAGAATATGAACAGGATAAGAAATATCAGGACGAGTGACAGCAAGATAAACAAGACTCCCAACAAGATGGCGATAACGAGTGGGATCAGGAAGAGGATCACCATCAGTAGGACGAAGCTTAACATTAAGCTCCATAGGAGTATCGACTGTGCGCTCATCCCCAAGAGCAGCACGAGCAAGAAGATCCTGAATGTACTTTTCCTGAGAGATAGAAAAGCCATCAGAAGTGGAGGAAACCTCAATGCCAAGAAAATAGCGAAGAGGACCAAGATCAGTCATAAGAAACTGATCACGAAGACGAGCCTTGACAAAGGCAATATACTCAGGATCATCACCAGTAATGATCATATCATCAACATAGAGAAGAAGAAGAGTACGTCCACGAGGAGAAGTGTGAACGAAAAGTGCTGGATCATGAAGGCTAGGAGAGAAACCAGCAGCAGTCACCACAGAGGCGAAGCGCTCAAACCAGGCACGAGGGGCCTGTTTGAGACCATAGAGAGAACGTCGAAGACGACAAACCATCCCATCGGGAACAGAATACCCAGGAGGAGGCTGCATGTAAACCTCCTCACTCAACTCGCCATTAAGAAAAGCATTCTGAACATCAAGCTGGGAGACAGACCAGCGGCAACAGAAGCAACAGCAAGAAGGGTACGCACAGTAGTCATATGAGCCACAGGGGCAAAAGTCTCATCATAGTCACGGCCGTGCTCCTGCTGAAAGCCACGAGCCACAAGACGCGCTTTATAGCGCTCAAGAGATCCATCAGAGCGAGTCTTAATTTTATAGACCCACTTACACGTGATAGGACGAACACCAGAAGGTGGAGAAACAAGATCCCAAGTGCCAGTGCGCTCAAGCGCAGCGATCTCCTCAGCCATGGCAAGCTGCCATTCAGGATGACGCTCGGCATCCCGATAAGAAGTCGGCTCGGAAACGACAGAGAGACCATACTGACTAGGAGAGTAACGAGCTGGAGCACGACGCTGACGAACAGGCCGTGAAGGGGGAAGATCATCAGCGGAGGACAAATCATCATAAGAAGAGGAAGAAGGGACAGCATCAGAAGGATCCGAAGCCGGAGAACGATAAGTACTAGGTGGACTAGACGGAGGAGAGGATGGCGCCGAAGGGGGCGCATCAGGACTAGGAGGGGGAGGAGACGGGATAGCAGGGGGTGCATCCGGAAAAAGAAGAAAAGAGATATCATCCACCGGGTAAGTACCCGAGGTGGGACGAGGATAGAAGGGACGCGTCTCATCAAACGTGACATCACGAGAGATGCGCATCCGACGACCAACGGGGTCCCAACAGCGATAGCCCTTATGCTCATCACTGTATCCGAGAAAAACACACTCAACAGACTGAGCGGTCAGCTTGGTGCGATCGTGAGGAGGGAGAAGAACATAGCAAACACAATCAAATAAACGAAGTGTCGAGTAATCTGGAGAGCAACCAGAAAGACGCTCGAGAGGAATACCACCTTGAAGGGCAGCAGAAGGCTGAATGTTAATGAGGTAAGTCGACGTAGCGACAGCCTCAGCCCAGAAATGCGGCGGAAGAGAGGAAGCAATCATCATAGCACGGGTAGTCTCAAGAATATGACGATGCTTACGCTCGGCGACACCATTTTGAGCATGGGCGCCGGGACATGAGAACTGGGCAAGGGTGCCCTGCTCAGCAAGAACACTACGCAGGTGCTGGGAGATATACTCTCCTGCAGAGTCAGCACGAAACACACGAATAGGCGTGGAATACTGAGTACGAACCATGGCTGCAAAACGCTGATAAATAGAAAGCACCTCACTGCGAGAGTGCATAAGAAACAACCAGGTGTATCGCGAAAAATCATCAATAAACAAAATATAGTATCGATGACCCCCTTTCGAAGGAAAGGGAGCCGGACCCCAAACATCCGAATGAACTAAATCAAAAGGTCGCTGAGATACAGACGCACTAGTAGGATAGGGAAGCTGAATCTGTTTGCCTAGCCTACAACCCTGACACGAATGCAAAGACACGTCTCCTGAGACAGACCCCAGAAGACCACGACGAACTAATGACGATAAACGGGAGCCACAGAGGTGACCCAGCCGATGATGCCACTGCTGAAAAGATCCAGTGACAGAAGCAGCAACCGCAGGAGAACTGGCAGATGAAGTGGCAGCAGAAGGAACGCGAAGCCAGTCTAACTCCCAGAGCCCCGGGGACTCAAGGCTGCGAGGGCCAGCTCCAACCAGGGCCTGTGTACGGCGGTCCTGAACAGCACAAGAATCAGCGTCAAGAATGACGCGACAACCAGAATCAGTAAGCTGACTAGCGGAAAACAGGTTCATCTTAAGACTAGGAACATGAGAAACATCAGGAACAGAGAAAGAGGTAGTAGAAAGGGTGCCTCGACTGGAAACAGGGAGAGAGGTACCATCAGCCGTGATAACACGAACAGGCGAAACAAGAGAGCGAAGAGCAGAAAGAATAGAAGACGCAGAGGTCATATGAAAAGAAGCTCCAGAATCCAGATACCACGGGGATGACGTACCTGACTGTGTGGAAGGTGGTGGTCGCACGGTGCCAGAAGAGCCAGGCACAGAACCAGCAGTACCCGTCGAGGAAGAGCCTGTACCAGCGAGCAGACCACGAAGACCACATATAATGTCCTGATCAGATAGCGCAACAGCAGAAGATCCTGAAGAACCAGCCTGACGACGAGTAAGATGCGGCGGGCGTAAGCTGGGATCCCTCTGCCAGCAACTAGAGATAGTGTGGCCAGGCCTGCCACAGTAGGTTCAAGGAGGTGACGTCGAGCCACGAGGCTGCTGGGGCGGACGCTGACCCTGGAATGGAGGAGTAGGAAGTATCGGCTGTGCCGGAGGCCGCAACGAAGCCGGCGGCATAGGAGGTCCACGAGCAGACGGCACAGGAGGGCCACGAGCAGCAAGAACAGAGGGAACCTCAAGAAGACCAGCACCACGAAGACGAGTCTCCTCAGCACGAAGCTCAGCAAGTACCTCAGAGAGCGGAACACGACCACGGGCAAGCAGCTGGGCCCGGCGCGGCTCAAACTCCTTACGGAGCCGCGACAAGAACTCAAAAACGCGCTGAAACTCCAGATCCGCGCGCACAGTCAGACAGCAGGGACATGTGGCACACACAGCTGTACGGAGAGAATCAAGCTGACGCCAAATAGCAGCACTCTGAGTGTAGAACTCATCAATAGTAGAATCACCCTGCTGAAGGGCATGCTCCTGGCGGACCACAGACACGTAAAGAGCATCCCCAGACGGCTGATAGCGCTGACGAAGAAAAGCCCACTGAGCAGCAGCGGTGGGAAGACCCATAAACTCAGCAGCATACTGAGGCAGAACACTGGAGGTGAGAACAGCAGCAGCACGAGCATCCTCATCTATCCACTGAGTGTACTCGGTCAGATCCAGCCGGTAAGTCGCAACGGCAGTAGAGTGGTCCTGGACCTTCCGGTCATAATCAGCCAGAGCAGTGTCATCAGCACTCTTGGCTGCATCCTTATCCGCCTGAGTAGCATCAGGGGCAAGGGCAACAGGTGGCGGTGCAACATGCACCGTAGGAGCAACGGGGCGCGGCGGACAGGAGACCTCGCCAGAAAGGACACCCCAAAGACGAAGACCGCGCATGTGCACGCGCATGAAGGCAGCGAAATCAGGGTAATTCGCGCCATCAAAGATCACCGGGCAGCGAGGGATCGCAACATAGCCCGAGGAAGACATAGCTCTTTTTTTTTGCTCTTTTTTTTTTTCAGATCGAAGTCAACTGCGGCCGGATCAAATCAGAGCGAAGCAGGCAGGCGGCGGAAGCAGGCAGGCGGCGGAGGCAGGCACAGAAAAGCAGAGCGGGCGGACGGGGGTGAGCCTCGCGCACGGGAATCGAGGGAGATAGGCAGGGCGAGCACGGCGCTTCAGCGGGCGGGCCATGGGGCGTAAGCGAGCGGATCGGGCGGGCGGATCGGGAGCCGACCGCACGGAAATCGCAGAGCAGGCGGGCGGCACGGCGCTTCAGCGGGCGGGCCACGGGGCGGAAGCGGGGCAGAGCGGGAGACCTCGCGCGGGGCCAGAAGATCGAGGAGCCTCGCGCGGGCGAGGATCAGAGGAGCGGGCCGGGGAATCGAGGAGCAGCCTCGCGCAGGAGATCGAGAAGCAGAAGACGAGATCGACCACGCACGGGCGATCAAGAAGAGGAGAAGCCGGCGGTGGGGCGGCCGGGAACAAGCCTTCGGGAGGACCAATTTTGCTCTGATACCATGTTAGGGTAATATGCTTGTTGTATTACCAGGGGCCAAAAGCCACAATATATAGTACATGTACAGGTGCACATATGCAGAAAGCCCCCTAACATATGGGGAAACTACAATAGACAGATATATACATCTAACACCAAGTATGATTATTATTTTCAGGGAACTTATGATTTGCCCCTTTTTCCACAAGATTATGTAGTTCAATATATTTTTCGTTAAGACTATTACGCCTTCTCTGAATTACTCCTGGAATCACCTCCTTCTTGTCTCCACCATTCATGAAGGATGCCCCGCCTATTGGTATGACATGCATAATGAGCATTTACGCAGCTGTGACATGGATGTCTATGGCGGCTTGGTGATAATGAGCCAAATCATAGTGAAATTTTAATAAAAAATATTGTCGCATTCTAATCCTCCTTCTACGGTCTTCATGTCCGTTGATCTCACGTCTAAGCTCTTTCTATGGCTACGAGCTTACATCTAAGATCTTACTATGGCTACAGTAGTATAGCCTAGCCTGGCTTTTTTCCATTAGTTTGAACTTTTGTCTGGCGCATCAGTTCAACAATAACCCTTATCCTTCGTTCCTGAGTCTGAGAACTGTTGAATGTCAGTATTTATCTAAGAACAATTTTATTTCTGTTTTCTGTTTTTTTTTTCCTTTTTTGTTCAAGGAATCTTAGAGAAAATGCTTCAACCACTACTTTTGTTTAGGCCATCTTAACAAAAATTGCAACATGTCAAAATAAATTGTTTCCTGGAATAATTTCTACTAGGAAGTAGTCCGAATAGATGTCCCACATTAGAACAAATGATTTCCTAGAATGTATGATTTCCTAGGTCTCACATAAAATGTAAGACGCACTTAGATTTCGCTGGTCAACAACTTAAAACTTTAACTATGATTTGTACTTATTATATGCTTATTTTTTATAAATATATATGAAAATGAAAGAGATTTGCAAGATGAATGCAACTATACCATTTATACATTCTTGATCCATATAATTTGGAATCTATTAGTGGTCAAAGATTTGAATTAAAGACCGGCCGAAAAAACCAAATCTTATATTTTTAGATGGCTGCAAAACTATGGTAACTTTTGTGTTTAATCATGAATATTGCCTTGATGCGGCTGGATTAGTTTCTGGACTTCTTTACATAATATCAGCATTAATAGTGAAGCAGCTGAAGCAATGGATGTGTGTGAGAAGGCGACCTTTCACCTCTGATCTTTAATAGAAACTTCAACACAAAATGAACTCGTTCTAAACAATTATTAATCAGATTCAATATTTTTGGACTTTTGGTACCTCCAAACCTCCTGGCAGTGGGGTTGAATGGGCTACCATGGCAACAACCTGGCAGTGGAGGGCGCACGTAGAAGAACAGTAGCACTGGTAGAAAAAAGGCCTTCCGTCCAGCCCCATTAGTCGCGGAAATGCAAAAACCGCGACCAATGGAGCCTTTAGTCGCGGCTCGGTTGCCCAACCGCGACCAAAGGCCTGGGCCCAGCGCGCTCGGTGGCCAGCTGTTGGACGGGAGGGGCTTTAGTCGCGGTTGGCCAGGCCAACCGCGACTAAATGTCCTCAGGCCTGGCCCAAAGGCCTTCATTCGCGGTTGGCCAGGCCAACCGCGACTAAAGCCCCTCCCCTATATATACCATCCAGCCCACAGCACTTAGCCATTTGGTGCCCACTTCTCTTCACAAACTTCACAAGGGGGTGTATGGTTTGCTTTTGGCTCTTCTTATGCACACAAGGTGTTTGATGAAATGTCCCAAGAGCATGAAACAAACATGATATGAAGTGTCGGAGCCACACTTGATCGAGCTTCCTCATTTATTTTTTCCTCCTCGATCGCGGTTAGCAACAACACTTGAACCTTTCATATATATGTGTCATTGATAAAATATGCATATGTGCGTAGTTCATTGTTTAATTTCTATTTAGTTTAACAAATGCATGATGGTTAATTATATATTTTGTATTATAATAATGCAGATGAATCGGCAATGGATGTACGCTAGCCGACTCTCCGGCGAATTCACTACGGGTTTGAAAGATTTCCTCGTAGTGGCTAATGCGAACAAGCAGGGGGGTTTTGTTATATGTCCATGTGTTAACTGTAAGAATCAGAAGGGTTACTCTTCCTCAAGGGAAGTTCACGTGCACCTGATTCGGCATGGTTTCATGCCAAGCTATAATTGTTGGACCAAGCATGGAGAAAGAGGGGTTATAATGGAAGAAGATGAAGAAGGGGATGACATCGATGAGAGCTATCTTGATCATTTCGGTGATACTTTCATGGATGATGCTGAAGGTGGGGAAGGTGAAGGGGAAGGTGATCAAGAAGAGGCACGTGATGAGCCCGCTGATGATCTTGGTCGGACCATTGCTGATGCACGGAGTCGCTGCGAAACTGAAAAGGAGAGGGAGAATTTGGATCGCATGTTAGAGGATCACAAAAAGTCGCTGTACCCAGGATGCGATAATGGTCTGAAAAAGCTGGGCTGCACACTGGATTTGCTGAGATGGAAGGCACAGGAAGGTGTAGCTGACTCGGGATTTGAAAACTTGCTGAAAATGTTGAAGAATATGTTTCCAAAGAATAACGAGTTGCCCTCCAGTACGTATGAAGCAAAGAAGGTTGTCTGCCCTCTAGGTTTAGAGGTTCTGAAGATACATGCATGCATCAACGACTGCATCCTCTACCGCGGTGAATACGAGAATTTGAATGAATGCCCGGTATGCACTGCATTGCGTTATAAGATCAGAGGCGATGACCCTGGTGACGATGTCGAGGGCCAGAAACCCAGGAAGAAGGTTCCCGCCAAGGTGATGTGGTATGCTCCTATAATACCACGGTTGAAACGTCTGTTCAGGAACAAAGAGCATGCCAAGTTGTTGAGATGGCACAAAGAGGACCGTAAGTCGGACGGGGAGTTGAGACACCCCGCAGATGGAACGCAATGGAGAAAGATCGACAGAGAGTTTAAAGATTTTGCAGCTGACGCAAGGAACATAAGATTTGGTCTAAGTACAGATGGCATGAATCCTTTCGGCGAGCAGAGCTCCAGCCATAGCACCTGGCCCGTGACTCTATGCATCTACAACCTTCCTCCTTGGTTGTGCATGAAGCGGAAGTTCATTATGATGCCAGTGCTCATCCAAGGTCCGAAGCAACCCGGCAACGACATCGATGTGTACCTAAGGCCATTAGTTGATGAACTTTTACAGTTGTGGGGCAGACCTGGTGTCCGTGTGTGGGATGAGCACAAAGAAGAGGAATTTGACCTACGAGCGTTGCTTTTCGTAACCATCAACGATTGGCCTGCTCTTAGTAACCTTTCGGGACAGTCAAATAAGGGATACAATGCATGCACGCACTGCTTACATGAGACTGAAAGTGTACATTTGCCAAATTGTAAGAAGAACGTGTACATGGGGCATCGTCGATTTCTTCCCAAAAATCATAACGTAAGAAAGCGCGGCAAGCATTACAACGGCAAGGCAGATCACCGGCCGAAGCCTGCGGAACGCACTGGTGCTGAGGTATTTGATATGGTCAAGGATTTGAAAGTCATCTTTGGAAAGGGTCCTGGCGGACAATCAATTCCGAAGGGAGCTGACGGGCACGCACCCATGTGGAAGAAGAAATCTATATTCTGGGAGCTAGAATATTGGAAAGTCCTAGATGTCCGCTCTGCAATCGACGTGATGCATGTTACGAAGAATATTTGCGTGAACCTGCTAAGCTTCTTGGGCGTGTATGGGAAGACAAATGATACAAAGGAAGCACGGCAGGACCAGCAACGTTTGAAAGACCCTGATAACCGGCATCCGGAATGGTTTCAAGGTCGTGCCAGCTACGCTCTGACCAAAGAAGAGAAGGTCATCTTTTTTGAATGCCTGAGCAGTATGAAGGTCCCGTCTGGATTCTCGTCCAATATAAAGGGAATAATTAACATGGCGGAGAAAAAGTTCCAAAACCTGAAGTCTCACGACTGCCACGTGATTATGACGCAATTGCTTCCGATTGCTTTGAGGGGGCTCCTGCCGGAAAATGTTCGAGTAGCCATTGTGAAGCTATGTGCATTCCTCAATGCAATCTCTCAGAAGGTAATCAATCCAGAAGTTCTACCACGGTTACAGAACTATGTGGTCCAATGTCTTGTCAGTTTCGAGTTGGTGTTCCCGCCATCCTTCTTTGATATTATGACGCACCTCCTGGTTCACCTAGTCGAAGAGATTTCCATTCTCGGTCCTGTATTTCTACACAATATGTTCCCCTTCGAGAGGTTCATGGGAGTATTAAAGAAATATGTTCGTAACCGTGCTAGGCCAGAAGGAAGCATCGCCAAGGGCTATGGAAATGAGGAGGTAATTGAGTTTTGTGTTGACCTTGTTCCTGACCTTAAGCCGATTGGTCTTCCTCGATCACGGCACGAGGGGAGACTAAGTGGAAAAGGCACGATCGGAAGGAAATCAACGATATGTATGGACGGCCATTCTCTGACTGAAGCACACCACACAGTTCTGACCAATTCCAGCTTGGTGGCTCCGTACTTTGAGAAACACAAGAATATTTTACGCTCGGACAACCCGGGGAAGCCTGAATCCTGGATTAGGAAGGCCCACATGGAGACTTTCGGCAGTTGGTTGAGAAAACATTTAATGAGTGACAATGAGGTTGTAGATCAGCTGTACATGTTGGCCAAGACACCATCTTCGACTATAACGACTTTCCAAGGGTACGAGATAAATGGGAATACATTTTACACGATCGCCCAAGATAAAAAGAGCACCAACCAAAACAGTGGTGTCCGCTTTGATGCAGCAACCGAGAATGGGCAAAAGGTCACATATTATGGTTACATAGAGGAGATATGGGAACTTGACTATGGACCCTCCTTCAAGGTCCCTTTGTTCCGGTGCAAATGGTTCAAGCTAACAGGAGGTGGGGTAAAGGTGGACCAGCAATACGGAATGACAATGGTGGATTTCAACAATCTTGGTTACCTTGACGAACCATTCGTCCTAGCGAAAGATGTCGCTCAGGTTTTCTATGTCAAAGACATGAGTAGCAAACCGAGGAAACGGAAAGATAAGAAAACGATCAGTACATCATGCGATGATCCAAAGCGCCACATTGTTCTTTCAGGGAAAAGAAACATCGTGGGAGTGGAGGACAAGACAGACATGTCAGAAGATTATAATATGTTTGGTGAAATTCCGCCCTTCAAAGTGAACACCGATCCAAGCATTAAGTTAAATGATGAGGATGCTCCATGGATACGGCCCAATCGTAAGCAAGCAGGGACACAAGGGAAGAAATGATGTGTAATAATTTATTGTACCAAACTTTGTTGAATGGATCATGTGAATTATATTGCCCGTGATGTGTTTGGTGTCCATTTTCGAATGATTCGATTGATTCGAGAGATAGCACTGATGATACATGAAATTTGGAGTGATTTAGTCATACTCATGCCTAGGCGTATAATATGCATACTCGTAGTCTTCATAATCGCCGCCGTTGTACTGGTAGTCGTCGCCTTCTAAGTTACCGCCGTCGTCGCTGCTTGTCGCTGTCGTCGGGCGGGCTCGTGGCTCGAACGAGGGTAGCGCAGGCGGGGGATATCGCCGGCCGTGATGTAGTCCATGACGCTCTGCAGTCCGGCCGTACCACCATAGCCGACGGCCGGCCTCGTGGAAGTTCCCAGGAGGCAGACCGTCCTCCTCATACCTGGCGAGCGCCCTCTCACGCCGATTGATGAAGAAGGCGTCCCAAGTATGCTGGTTATCGGGATGCCGGCGGGATTCATCCGCTGCTCCGGCGTGAGGTCGAGGTAGTAGTGGTTCGTGATGGCCGCCCGGCGCAGTACGAGGGACGGGAGGGACCGACGCCGCCGGCGCTTAGGCTCCAGCCGGTGGGGACGCGGTAGCCCGGTGGGCAAGGGTAGTTCGAGGCGCAAAGCTCCTCCACCTGCTGGTAGGTTAGAGTGGGTACGGTGGAAGCCATGAGAGAGTGATGAGAGTGAGAAATGGCGGGAAAAATGGGAGCGGGAAGACAGGAGGCGGGAAGAAAGTGGCGGGAAGAAAGTGGCGGGAAGAAAGAGGCGGGAAGAAATTGGCGGGAAGAAAGAGGCGGGAAGAAAGAGGCGGGAAGACAGGGAAGAAATGGCGGGAAGAAGAGGAATTCAGAGCTGGTCATCTAATCTTTAGTCCCGGCTGGTGGGTGCAACCGGGACTAAAGGTGGTTTTTCTATCATCTATGAAAACTGTCGGTGGGATAAGGATATTTGGGTAAGCTTTAGTCCCGGCTGGAGGGTGCCACCGTGACTAAAGTCAGGCAGGATAAGAACGCGTGGGTGGACGCACTGCTCGAAGATGTCGTCGGTGCACACGCCCTACGACATCTTTGGAAGAGGGGGCCGGAAAGATAGAGGCGGGAAGAGGGGTCGACGGAAAGACAGAGGCGGGAAGAGGGGGCCGGCGGAAAGACATAGGCGGGAAGAGGGGGCCGGCGGAAAGACAGAGGCGGCCGGGAAGAACTGGTGGGAGAGGGAGGCGGAAAGATTTAGAAATGAATTAGTTTTATTTTTCTAATTTTTTTGATATATTATTTGTATTTTTCAGATTTAGAAATGAATTAGTTTTATTTTTTTGAATTTTTTGATATATTATTTGTATTTTTAAGATTTTTAAATGAATTAGTTTTATTTTTCTGAATTTTTTGATATATTATTTGTATTTTACAGATTTAGAAATGAATTAGTTTTATTTTTCTGAATTTTTTGATATATTATTTGTATTTTTAAGATTTTTAAATGAATTAGTTTTATGTTTCTAATTTTTTTGATATATTATTTGTATTTTTCAGATTTAGAAATGAATTAGTTTTATTTTTCTGAATTTTTTGATATATTATTTGTATTTTTCAGATTTAGAAATGAATTAGTTTTATTTTTCTGAATTTTCTGATATATTATTTGTATTTTTCAGATTTAGAAATGAATTTTATTTTGAAAAAAGGCCTTTAGTCGCGGTTGGCCTGGCCAACCGCGACTAAAGGGTATTTTCCGCGGGAACAAATTTTCCAGCGAAAAATGACCTTTGGTCGCGGTTGGCCTGGCCAGGCCAACCGCGACCAAAGGTCGTTGCTATATAAACAAATCGCGCCCGTGGCGGTTCACTCCACATCTTCTTCCTCGAACCGTCAGGCTGCGCGCGGAGACGATCGACGCCCCTGCCTCCTCAGACGATCGACGCCCGCTGCCGCCGCCACACGCCGCCGTCGACCGCCTCAGCTCGTACGTCGCCGTCGTCCGCCGCCGCGCGCCTCTCGATCCCCTTCTCACTTCGATCCCGCGCGCCGCCACCGTACCGCGCGCCGCCGCTGCTCTCGGCCGCCGCCGCCGCGAGAGCGCCGCCACCGCCGCCGCCGCCGCTGCCCGGTGCCCCGCTGCGCGCCGCTGCCGGCGCCGGCCCGGCCGCTGCCCGCCGCCACACGCCGCCGCCGCGCGCGCTGTCTGTCAGAGAGAACGAGGAAGAACAGAGAGGGAGAGAGAAAGGCAGGGGCGCCGCCTGGCCCACTTTTTTTTGTTTTTTTTACTTTGTAACTAAGTTGTTTTAATTAAAAACTAGTAAAAATGCCAACTTTATTGAATTGCAACTACAAAATTATGTGAAGAACTAAAAAATTGAACTTCACAAAAACTTTAATTAACTTAACAAAAAAATTGAACAAGAAATAACTTAACAAAATTTAACAAAATAACTTAACAAAAGTTTGTCAAAAAATATAATACGCGCGGGTTTTTTTGTTTTTGTATGAAAAATATAATACTTTGGAATGTTAACTGAAAAATTGACTTAATAAAAAATCCCTCTTTTTTTTTACTTAACAAAAAATTAACTTAACTAAAATTTTGACTTAATAAAATTAAAACTTAACATATTATTATGACTTAATAAAATTTTGACTTAATATGACTTAAATTTTGACTTAATATGACTTAAAATTTTGACTTAATAAAATTAAAACTTAACATATTATTATGACTTAATAAAATTAACTTAACTAAAATTTTGACTTAATATGACTTAAATTTTACAAGAACTCAAAATAACTTAACATATTATTTGTATTTTTTCACTTTTAAAAGAACTCTAGACTTGACTTAGAAATTTTGTCTTAAATTTTTTGACTTAACGAAAATTTGACTTAACCACCGCGCGTATACAGAGGGGGCCGGCAGCGCTCGTCGCCCCCTCCGTATACGCGCGGTGTTTTTTGGGATCGAGAGGGGGCGGCGAGGGTTATGTGTCGTCGGCACCGCTACCGCCCTTTCGCCACCGCTTCGCCACCGCCACCGGTCTCTCGGTCACGCGGTCACTGCGAGGTCGATCGTCCGCATATACACATCTAATACACGCGTCCCCCCTCTCGCCTCCCTCGTCGCCCTCTCTCTTTATATGTAGATGTGATAATTAATGCTGCCATATACACAATTACTTAGTTTTTACTACATGTTTTCAGGACTGACATATGGCGGACGATAGAGCTAACCCGATTATGGACAACTATGATCAAGAAATTGAAGAACAGCTATTTGGCATCATAAAAGGCGATATTCCTTATGTGCCGACCGAACAAGATGAAGAGGATATTTCTTCTTATCTGAATCTTGACGGTCAAGATGAAGGCCGTCAGCAAGATGATGGGGAAGAAACGTCGATCAACGACGATCTTCAATTGCAAGTAGCAACTAGCTCCGGCGCCGAGGTATATATATATATACATTTTTCCTCTGGTGATACAAACTTACTGATTTGAATAAATATGTGTGTACTAACACGCGCGACTCTCTTTCTTATTTTAGCCCTCGGCCGGATCGTCGAAAAATCGAGTACGTCGTCGTCAAAGCGTGGCACAACCAAGACGCTCAAACCAGGAGAAACATATACCATCGAGGTTGTCGACAGTGCAACCGGCTGGAGCCCCCGAAGTATGCCACCAAGTTTATCAACCAATGCGGAGCCGTTGTTAGAGACAACATCTCGATCACCCTCCAGGAGTGGAATGAGCCAAAGAAGGCACGTCTTGGTTTCACTTTTGTTGACAAGAGAACTAAAAAGGATTGCTTTCAAAAGCTTATGGAGCATTTCATCCTACCTCCGGAATACCACAAATTCGATGAGGAGGAGGCTACTCAAACACTTCGCTCTTGGTAAGATGGCCGATACATTCCGGAAATTCAAGCAGAATCTAGCCCGTGACTATGTCAACCAGAACAAGACTCCGGAATTCAAAGGACAGTATGAGAGACTTGAACATGATTGGCCAGAATTTGTGAAGCAGAAGAAATCGGAGCATTTCATTGAAATATCGAAAAAAATAAGGAAAATGCGGCTAAGAAGGAGTACAATCATGTTATGGGGCCAGGAGGGTATCGCTTTTGGGAGCCTAAGTGGGAGAAGATGGAGAACGAGCTGAGGAGGCGAGGAATCCGTCCAGGTACGAAGGGATGGGACCGAAGGGCCAAAAGCTGGTGGTACGGGCATGGGGGAACGCTAGACCCGGAGACAGGGGCGTGTGTTTACGGGAACAAAATGTTTAAACCCACCCAAGCCCTTATTGACGCAATGAGGGATGCTCAAGAGGGAAGATCAAGTTCAACAGAGAGAACGACGCGCTGACAAGAGCCCTCGGGAATCCTGAACACGGAGGACGTGTACGAGGCATGCCCGGGAACATTACGTGGAAAGAAGGGTTCTCCCAGGACGATGACCCGTACGGTTACAGAAGCCGTAAGAGAAAGTCGGATCGGGATGCAGATGTTGTGGCGCGGTTGGCATCGGAAGTCGATGAGATGAAGAAAACCCTGTCTATACTAGTACAGGAGAGATCGGCAGCTGGGACGCATGAAGATCATCCAGGATCTCGGAAGCCAGCAGCGGAGAAGCGTGGCTTCCACGGAGGTCCAGCCGGCTACTGATGCACCGGAGATCCAAATTACTGCACCGGAGCCTCCTCGCTACCCCGTGGACGATGTAAAGGAGATGAAAGAATGTCATCTGCATTATCCTACCGGGAACATGTCCACGAAGGTAGCCATCGGCAGTGCTTTGCCATGTGAGCCTGGAGCACTCCACCACAACAAACCCATTGCAGATGGCCATGCTCGTGTCACGGTGGAGGAAATAGTCCCAGGGTTTGAGGACCTGGAGATTGACATTGCTACACCCGAAGGGGAGAGAAGACTTGGAGGTGTCAAGCGCCAGTTTATTCTCTGGAAAAAGAAGTTTATCAAGTTTCCAGACGAGGCGCCAAGGCGAACAAGTCCACCCCCTCCGGTGGTGGTGGCAGCGGCGGCGGTGGTGGTGGTTCACCTACACCTCCTTCACGTCAGCCGACGCCGCCCCCAATTCTCCGGCAAGGTGACGCCGCCCCCCACCTCCGGCGAAGAAGCCCGGCAAAGAAGCAGAAGCAGTCCTGGGTTATTAACCCGGATCCTTATGTACCTAGGACCACAAAGATACCGGAGCCATCACTGAAGCCTCTCACCCCGAGACCTTGGGAACTTAGTGTCGAGGAAAATGCAAAGGCCGTGGCTGCTCAGCATGAGAAATGGCAGGCGGACTGCAAGAAGAAAAGAGAGCCCGAGCCCAAGCCAGTATATTCTGACAAGCAAAAGAAGTGGGCTAAGTCATTTTTGACCGAACCGTCCATGCCGCGAAGAATCTGCCTGACTACTATTCACATGAACTTCGTAGGCAAGCACTCATCTTGAAGGAGAAGCAAGAGTTGGCGGAGAAGCAGGAGAAGAAAGCCTTGGAGAAGGCCGAGAAAGAATTAGAAAGTAAAAAAGAGGGGAAACAAGTTGCCCAGCTCGGGAAACAGAGTAAACAATCCATCGCCCCTCTCATAGTGAAAGCCGCCGGTCCGGATGACCCCGAAATCGTAGCAGCTGCGGCAAGACATGGATTGACTGTAGCGAGTGCCACAGAACAAGCGGCCAACTTAGGTCTGACTCTTCGTGCAGTGGTAGGCCTTGATGAGGCGCCAACAATGAAGGACGTAGTAATTACATATGTGTCGAATGGGCCTCTCGTCGAGCCTGCGCAGGAAAAGGATCTACCTCCACAAATGACAGGTCTGCTAAATTGGTACAAGGCTTACATAAAATTAAAAAACGCCAAAGACTATATTTATGCGGAAGTTAGACCTGAGCATCACTTCAAACATTACTATGTACAAATTCATCGGAGTGAATTGTTCCAGCTTTTCAATCTGCGCGAGCTCGACAAATCTATCATCAGTTGCTACGTTCTGTAAGTGATTTATTTCTACCCCATCTCGTTCATTGCCTGCACTATATATATATATATATTGTCCTAACTATCTTGTTGTGTATGCAGAATGAAGAAGCGGGAATGCATAATAAGGAACATCCATGATGTTGGGTTCATTGACCCACATATCGTTAATTCATATGTGTTAGAACATTTTCCCGCCGACATGGAGGCCGACCTGTGGATGTTTTTTTCAAGGCAGGAACTCAAAAGTGATATTCTATTTCCTTACCATTTTGGGTGAGTGTTTCTGTCTTGAGCACATTCTCTTTTGTTTACTCCATGCAAGGTATGTGGCTAATCGATGAGTTAATTATGCATGACTGTGCATGTATCGTGTCCGCAGGTTCCACTGGATTCTGCTAGTAATTCAATTTCACGAATCCACAGTTCTCATCCACGACTCTCTGAATATGAATGCAAAGCTTTGGGCCGACTTGAGAAAAATGATGCAGAAGTAATTATATATTTTCATTCACTTGCGCTCTATATCGATCGGCCTATTTTGTTCATTTCCTAATATCAAGTAACTAATAACTCTCTTGTTCATTTAATTTTCTTTGCCTCGTAGGGTTTGGACACGGTTCGTAAACACAAAGGTCGGTGAATTCAAAAAAGAGCTACAATTTAAAAGGGTAGTGTCTGCGACTGGAGATATTCAGCCAAAGGGGACCAATCTATGTGGATACTATGTTTGTGAGATGATCCGGAGATACACCTCTGAGCGGATTTCGTGTCCGAACAACATTAGCAGGAATAACCTTCGGAAGACGCTTAGTCTAGAAGCTCGCTTCCGACCACTTCAAGAGGAACTAGCTGGATGGATCGCGAAGCAAGTCATCGATCCTAGAGGAGAACACTATGGAGAGGACGTAGAACTTCATATGCAGTAAATCATATGTATGGAAACTAGTTCAAAGTTGTATATGGTCATCGATATTGAATATATATTGTCAATTCCTCTTGAATTCTTTTTGGTTCTAATTTCAAATTTGTTTGAAATTGTACGTTCATATGCATGTGTATGTAGTACCGTAGAATATGTGAAACTCCTTCAAAATTAAAATAAAACAGAAAAGAAAATAAAACAATACAAACTAAAAAGAAACCAGGTTTAGGGGGGGAAAACCCTAAACCTGCGGCGGTCTTTAGTCGCGGTTGGCCAGGAGAACCGCGACTAAAGGTCCTCCGCCCCGAAGGACTGCTGGCGGCCACGTGGAGGCGCCTTTAGTCGCGGTTCGTAAGGAACCGCGACTAAAGGGGGGGGCTTTAGTCGCGCTTGCTTGGTCGCGGTTGCAACAACCTGGCAGTGCGAACCGCAGGTTTTTCCACAATGTAGAACACCATGCTGAGCATCGCCGAAGACAGCAAGTTCCGCAAACACGGCCATTACACGGATTCTCACTTTTTTGTCGAGCTCAACAACATAAGTGAGAAATTTATGTTGAAATATTGGGCCCACATTTAGTGGCCCATACTAGATTTCAAATTTTCCGTATAAATCTCAAAGCCCACTTAGTGGCAGCCTTGTGAGTTTGGGCCCAAGTTCGTGGCAGCTCATTAGGGAGTGACAAGAGGTGGGAAGTTTAGTCCCACATGGAAAGTTGCGAGGAGTTAGATCACCTTATAAGGTGGGTTGTTCCACCAGTAGTAAGTGAGTAAGAATAGGAGTGGTACACGCGCGCTCCTCCTCCTTGCTCGCTCGTCTTGACGCGATGCGACGAGGGCCACGCTCGTGCTGAGTGGATTGAGCCTCGAGCCGAGAGTTTCCTTTCTTTTTGTAGTTCAGGAAAACGAATAGAGCCCTAGACGGATGCGTCGCAGTTAGTCGGTTCGGGTCGCTCCCGGACCGTGGGCTATCTGTAACCGACTCGAACGTGCGCGCAACATGGGCGTGCTCCAATACACGAGTTAGGTTTTTGGGAAGCGCTCTGCGCGACTGCTCAAGCTCTTCATCACGGGTCGTCTTCCGTCAAGGTCGAGCGGTGCTGCCTACCGTCGTCTTCAACGCCGTCTACTTCGACTCGTCGTCCCCGTCGTCAACAACGTTGTCATCAACAACGTCACTACTGCGACGTCATCTGCTACACCGCCACCGCCACCTCCACCAGATCGATACGTGCGACATATCTCGATCTGTTTAGCGATGAATGTTGTACCGTTTGCACTGCTACTATTCATGTTGATTAATGCATCTAATATGTTCGAGTTTCACATGTTAGTAGTTGCTGTTGTCATGTTTAATATTCTGGAATTAATCATGGAAATTATGCCTAATTATCCAACAATTTACATAGGAACGGAAATTCTGGCTGAATCAACCGGATTTAGCACCTTCGCCAAGGCTGTCCATGCGTTGTAGTTTGATAAACAGTTCACCGTGTGGGCTAGGATGGGGGGAGGTGGTTATGAGGACGGTTTTCAGTATCGAGATACTAGGCAGTATCACTATACTATGAGTTTTTGATTTTTTAAAATATAATCAATAAATGTATTAAATAAAATAGTTACCTAATGGCTACGAAGAAAAGTTTTTCTTTCAATATGGTACATTTTTGATAAAGGATGGATCGCAGATACGGTTCTAGGAGGACTCATGGTTATGGGATAGACCTCTTAGGGAGCAATATCTTGCGTTATATAGTATTATTCGTCGCAAAAGTGATACCATTGTTGTAGTAATGGCGACCTCACCTCTGTCTGTGATGTTTAGACGAGATTTATTTGGTCTGGGATCAGCTACGTGGAATGCTTTACTTCTTCCTTTGGAATCCATTCACCTTTCGGAAGACCCTGATGAATTTCGTTGGAACTTACATTTCAATGGAAAACTTTCTTTAAGTTCATTATACAATGCGATTATCCAGCCAGTCGATAATAACAAGAAAATTTGGAAGTTGAAAATACCACTTAAAACTAAGATTTTTTTGTTGGTGTTTACGTTGAGGTGTAATCCTAACCAAAAATAATCTTGTTAATCATAATTGGCATGAAAGTAGATAGTGTGTATTTTGGCGGGAAGCCTTAATAACAGTGGGTGAACCGAAGTTGTGTTACTCTGCACCTGACTGTAACGAACACCTGATAATTTTTTATTGAACCGTTGCATGCATAAATATTTCAGATGGCTATCATAGGAATAATTTCACATTGACACAAGATGACAAGATCCAACGACGATTTTCCACTACTTGCATGGACTAAAACAAACTAGCTAGGCAATTTCCAGGTACGTAGCATACAGCACTATAGCAGTGTCTCGTTAGTTCACCACATTTTTGTCGATACAGATTAGTTCACCACATGGCCATTGTCTAGCTATTTTCATCTCTGCAGCGATTAATTCCCGGAGCTTTTCCGATCCCCTCCGAGGCAATTTCTTCAGTCTTACCGCCCAGTAGGTGTACCCAGAAAAGAGAAGCATGCATGTTCAGTTGGATCAAGGCAAAGCTGATAATAAAAACAAAACTGACTGCAAATGCATGGCAGCCAAAGCTAGAAATGAGAAGCATACGGTGCAAATAACTGGCGCGCGAAATACATAACCTCCAAGCTACGTAGGTGTATGTTTATTTCAGCAGGTCTATTCTTAACATTTGGGGTACTACTCTGACAGTCTGAAACTCTGAATGCACACAGCCGACGATGCCCGGCTGGGAATGAAACAAGGATCGTGTCTGCAAAATTGAGAATTAACCTGATTTCTGCAGATAATTTTGCCACGTTAAAAAGTGATTACTACACTTAAGTATTATCATAATTATCATGGTAGATTTGTCAAACAGTAAATTAAGAAGATGCATTTCATGCATTTTCCCTCATTAATCTAAAAAAAGAGCATGAAACATCGATCTCAACATGGACCAAGTGTCAACATAGCTGCTATCGATCGATTACTAGAAGTGGCCAGACTCTAAATAAAATTCCGATGAATTTGCAATGTCCGGAGAACATAAACAGACGAGGGCACAAGTCACTCGATCAACAGTTCAACACATATGTCGCCAATAGAACTAACACAAGCAAGATGGAATCCGGAACTCAAACAGTCAAACCGCAACTCGCGACACAGAGATAGTTGCAATTGACGTTCAGTTCAGACTAGGATTAGCATCGATCACATTGCCAGCACAAGTGCCAAACTAAGCCAATGAGAAAAAAATTAATTCTTCTTCGCACCACTGCCAGCAGCATCGCCGCCAGAGCCGTCGCGCCTTGCTGGAGACCCCGGCAGCCAGGGTGCCGACATCGTGGCGGAGACCTGCAGCACCACCATGTTGGGATCTTCGTACACAGACTTGACGAAGAACGCGAGTCGCCAGACACCGGAGCCCACCCCCGGGCCACCGGGCACGAAGCTCACTCTCGGGTAGCGATCGACGGGATCGGGGCCAGAGACCTCCACTATGCCGACGCCTCGGGGCGCGTCACCGGAGGGGCGCTGGAACAGGGTGGTCAGCTCAGCGGACTCGCCGGGAAGGAGGCGGCCCAGCATGTCCGGGTCGTATAAGCCGAGGAGGACGTGGAGCGAGAGGTGCTGCCGGATCGCCTCGCGCGGCATGTTCCTGAGTGGCGCCATGCCGTCGTTGTCGACGGCGAGGACTGTCAGCGGGTCGATGCGCCCCATGATGTCGAGCGTCAGGCCGGTCGACGCGAGCAGGCTGCCGAACTCACCCAGCTCCGGGTGCCCCGCCAGGATGGCGGTGACGTTCTCGCCGGCGTGGCACGCCGGATACGACCCGAGGATGAGGAGGAGCACGGCCAAGGCGTGCTTGGCGCTGAGAACGCCGGCGACCGGTGATGCCATTGTGTATCGGACGTGCCACGCTTATGGTGTAGAATGAAAGGAGGCGACGGTCTGAAGTGAACAAGCTTTGGGGTGCCCATGGTTTTATAGCAAGCAAACAGTGGTGGCTTTGCAGGACGAGCAAGAAATTCAGGATTTCAAAAAGCCAGGCTACTAGGCTACCACTGTAGTAGTGTTTTGGAGGCCGATGCTCCGGTGTACTTAGGTGTTTTACAAAAATCAAAAGTGGTATCAAGCAGTTAAACAAAATTGTAAATATTTGTTACGGATAGATAAAGATGCTATGAACCTGTAAATTATTTGTTCAAATTTGTTGTAGTTTGGGCTACAGAAATGTGGCTCTAAATGGCACAAAGCTCATTCTATTTCGATAAAACCTTAGACTAACATACTAGGCATCTATAAGTATTTGTATATTGTCAAGAAAGTATATAAATTTGAAATAGTGTATTCAATTTTTAAATCGGGCTCACTTCCCATTTAAAGTTTCCATAGATCTGTCCTTCTAGTTTTTTATCGGCACGATTCAAATTACCACGGGATTCTTTGACTGGTTCTTCTTCACAAAAGTAGCAGACACCGAGCGCAGCTAGTGCATGAGCAAATGAGCTATCTTCTTATTAAAAGTACATGGAGCAAAGGGAATCCCCACCACACCAAACTTCAGCCTAATGTTTTTTTTTTGCCAATTGCCAAACACTACACAATAGACACCCTAAAATATAGTTTATTGGATAACAAGTTTTGCGAAACACACGCATATGTTCACAAATATGTATATACGCTCACCCATATGAATGCACACTCACGCACTCACCCCTATAGGCATTTTATTTTATTAAGACACATCTTTAACAACAATTACTCTTTTAAGGCTTATAATGTGATACAAAATCAGTATAATAACAAATAATAAAAAAAACGTCAGTGATAAAATTTCATGTCATATAATCTTATTCAGCAATTGTTGAAAGACATATCCCAATGGACTTAGGTTTAGAAGCGGATGGATTACATAACCAGTGGAACATAAGTTAAAGATCACACTCATCAAAGGCGATATACGGCATGGCTGTACTATTGGCAAGATTTAGCTAAATATACGGAAATGGGACAAGACCTTGACATAAGAAACATAACTGTGCAAACAGATCTTAATGTGGACCTTTGGTTTAAGAATCATTGCATTTCATAGTTAAATTTGACGACTTTCACATACATTATATAAGTGGAGATAGGTCGAAGAGCACGCTCGTCAACTGCAACATACAAGTCATGGAGTATTCAGGGAAGAAACCATTTTTGTTTACAAATCCTGTCTAAAATATTTAGCTAAATATATCAAAATGGAGCCTAATTTTAAAACCCTTCATATATGAGAAGCACAATTGTGCAATCGGGTAAAAGTTTGGATGTTTGGTTTAACTATTACGACATCGCATATTTAAGTCTAACAAGTATCTACATACAGTAAAACAACCATATTTAACAGAACGTGCACCGTGAGCCAACTTGCAGACAGAGAGGTGGATGTGTTACCTCTGTAGAGGGTGCCCCATATTTAGTGTCTTCAATAAGACAAATTAATACATCGTCGCTAGTGGTAACTAATGAAATTTATATCATTTATAATGTGCTAGTCTTGTATTGTGATTTTTCTGTTTGATTACTAACTGAATACTCCCTGTGGTCCATAATTCTTATCGCCGATTTGATGTATCTACAAGAGCAGGACTGCTATTTTTGTGACATGATTATCACATTGTGTATCTACATGCTAGATTGCTTTCCGAAATTTTCACGATTCGTGACATGCATGTGCAGGCGAGAGTAGGAGCATCCGGTACACCGTGACATACAAGAGAATGCCAAGGAAAAGGCTTCTACTCCTTCTGTTCACAATTATTACATGTTTAATTTTTTTCAAAATGCATGTACTTAGACATGTTTTCGTGTGTATGTTCACTTATTTCGACATATTGAAAGACCTAAAACTTATAATAATAGTAAATACATGTACCTAGATGTATTTTCGTGTGTAGGTTCACTTATTTCGACATATTGAAATACTTAAGACGTATTATAATAGTGAACGGAGGAAGCATCTCTTTGTGACTCCATGCTTGATAATTTGATGAAGAAAAAAAATGCATGACCGGTAGATCCAGTGACGATAGATGCGCGCCATTACATCACTACGGGAGAGCTCCAGTCTGCCGACGGCCGCCAGCCGTCGGCACAGCAAGGAAGGCCGTCGGCACAGGCTGTGCCGACGGTGACCGTCGGCGTAGCGTCGTCGGCATAGTTCTGGTCGGGGACTGCCCGATCACCATCGGCACAGACTGGCCGTCGGCATAGATTGTTGTGCCGACGGTATAACCGTCGGCATAGTATTTCAAAATTTTCATTTTTTTTAAAAAAAGATTTAAAATATTTTTTTTGAAAAAATATTTTTATTATTTTTTCAATTTTCTTCTTATTCTTTTTTACTTGTTAATCTTTCACAATCACACTTACACTTAGTACATCTAATCTTAGGTCAAACTGCACTTGTAGTCAAACTTCCCAGTTGGTCACCCATCCTCACACTACTCCCACCCCAACACGCTTAACTTCTTGGTTCTCTTTGGATGAGCTTCCATGAAAGAAATGACACCTTGTTGTTAATACTACCATATCAATCATATTAACCCTTTGACCGTGCTGCCACATCTCTATATTTTTTAATTCTAAACAATTACTTAAGTAAACAACAATGAATATATATAAATAATAATAATATAGAATTTGAAAAACAATTAAATGATTTAATTTTTGTCTTTTTATTTAATATGGAATAATTAATATCAGTAAATATGAATTTGGCAAATAATATGTCTAAATTGATCAGAAAAATAAGAGGAATAAAAATATGACATCCATATCATATTTTGAACCTACAATTTAATTTACCCAAAAATCATGAGCAATAGATCAAGTACCTCTAGTTTAAATCTGGTTAACTTTATCGAAAATGAGGTGAGAAACGGCCTCGGCAAGGCATAGTTTGCCGAAATGAAGTCATATTTGGCACGTGCGTGGGTCCTAGGATGGGAAGCAAGGCCCCGGACGCGGATTTCTAATCCGACCCATGGGAGACCATATTTTCATTTTTAGCGTGCCCAAACGGTTTTTATTTGTGAAGCAGCTACATGGGGCGTATTTTAGTATGACGTGAAACCTCCGTGCGATGATAGTAGACCACCTACGCACCACCTATCACATGGCATGTACACGCGTTAGCTATTTGAGAATCCATGCGGCTTCCGGCGGTGTCCCGCCGATTCCGCTGGAAACTGACCGGATTTGAACTAGGGCTCAACTATCCGCCACTCCAGAAATTCTGGAAAAAATGTTTTTAGTTCTACGACGCATTATTATATGTGCTAATTTTTGTCCGTTTAGTTTGTTCGCGAATGGGTGCACCCGCACGCCCGGTACGGCGATACCGCATGTCCCGGGGGTCCTGTTTTGGCCAGATGGCAATTTGAACGAAGTCAAAAAATCTCACGGATCTGCGTGGTGTCATTTTATATGTCATGGTAACTATTCCGTTTGTCAAAACTGGGATACAGCAATTATTTTGAAAAACCCTTCACGAAAAGGGCTATCATGTCCGGAGTTCTATGGATTTCAGGGGAAATGAGGTGGGAAACGGCCTCGGCATGGCATAGTTTCCCGAAACAAGGTCATATTTGGCACGTGTGTGGGCCCTAGGATGGAAAGCGAGACCCCGGGTGTGGATTTCTAATCCGACCCACGGGCGACCATCTTTTCATTTTTAGCGTGCCCAAACGGTTTTTATTTGTGAAGCAGCTACATGGGGCGCATTTTAGTATGACGTGAAACCTCCGTGCGATGATAGTAGACCACCTACGCACCACCTATCACATGACATGTGCACGCATTAGCCTTTTGGGAACTCATGTGGCTTTCGGCGGTGTCCCGCCGAATCCGCTGGAAACTGACCGGATTTAAACTAGGGCTCAACTATCCGTCGCTCCAGAAATTCCGAAAAAAATGTTTTTAGTTCTACGACGCATCATTATATGTGCTAATTTTTGTCCGTTTAGTTTTTTCGCGAATGGGTGCACCCGCACGCCCGGTACGGCGATACCGCATGTCCTGGGGGCTGGCCAGATGACAATTTGAACGAAGTCAAAAAATCTCACGGAGCTGCGTGGCGTCATTTTATATGTCATAGTAACTATTCTGTTTGTCAAAACTGGGATGTGACAATTATTTTGGAAAACCCTTGACGAAAAGAGCTATCACGTCCGGAGTTCTATGGATTTCAGGGGAAATGAGGTGGGAAACGACCTCGACATGGCATAATTTGCCGAAACGAGGTCATATTTGGCACGTGTGTGGGCCCTAGGATGGTAAGCAATACCCCAGACGCGGATTTCTAATCCGACCCACGAGCGACCATTTTTTCATTTTTGGCGTGTGTGAAAGCCATGAAACCTCGATCATTATAGCTCATTTATAAGAAAATTTATTTAGGTATTTGAAATATTCTATTTTTGATATTTTTCTATGATAGATCTTGTTTTTCTGCAAAATTTGATATATTATACTTATTTTTCTCAGTTAGAATAATTTAGTTATGCTTTTTTGAAGACTGCCGTTGAGAAATAGGAAAAGCTATGCCGACGGTTTAACCGTCGGCACAGTTCTGTAGTGGAAAAAAAGGAAAAAATGTTGTGCCGACGGCCGACGTCCGACGGCAACTGTGCCGACGGTGACCGTCGGCACCTCCAGCCTGTACCGACGGCCAAATTAACGCCGACGGTCATCCTCGTCGCCGCGCTCCGGAGGCTACTGTGCCGACGGCCCCGACATTTAGCCGTCGGCACATCGCCTGGCCGTCGGCGTACGGCAATTCTCCCGTAGTGGACTAAAAATGACCAGGCCAGCAAAAGCGGCTCTCTCGGAACAGAAGGTGCACCAGCCCCAGTTCGTAATTAATAATGCAATCGGATCATATATAACAGGGTTTGGGGAATTGGAGATAGCTGGTCACGGTGTGCCTAGCTAGAAATGAGAAGCATATGTGTGGAACTGCATCATGCATGGCAAGCTGAGAACGAAATAAGACCGACCGCACATGCACGAAGATGTTCACTTGAGCAGCAGATGCTCACTTGATCAAGGGCTTGAAACGAGACCGGCCACATGGTACCGACCTCCTATATACAGCCATACAGGCACCGAGGAATCGACGCGTTCTCTGACAGCACATACGTTCACTGCAGCCGATCGTCCCACACTCTGACAGCACAAGCCAGAAACCAACAATTTGTTTGAAACGGGAGCAAAAGATTTACCCCAATCTATTAATTAAGTAGAAATTTTACAAGCATATAAAGTAGTTATTACATGGGATCATTTCCCCTGCATCATTTCACCCGTTGAAGGTTTCACATAAGTAGTACCGGAGTGACCAGTGCTTGATCATGTGAAATCTGCTGGAGCCGCCGCCCAACACCTGCATGACCGAAACACTTGTCTTCGTCTTCGTGGGGAGGACCGAAGCTCCTGGGGCGTCCAGTCGAAGACCTTGACGACGCAGAACCGGCGGTTGCTGAGGTACACGAGTAAAGCTCATAGAAACCTTCGAGAACCGCAAATTTCTTCCATCTACAATACACGCAGTTTCAGAAATACATGCACCGTATCCCCTATGAACACCTCCAAAAAATGTACCTGTTTCACCTTTGTGAGACACATAAATGTCAAATCCAGGGTTTGAACTCTATTGGGGTAAAGTCACCCTTCTGGCCATTCAACTTGTTAGAATATATGTTTAGGTCTCTTTATTTATGTTTTGCACCCAATACGTATGTGTATTGGTGTCTCCCATTGTACAAACTCTTGGTCATGTTCTGACCGTATATTAACACGTAACCGATGGGAGACGACCCCATCGTTCAACCCTAGAACTTCAATATGGTATCAGAGCATTGCTCTTCCCCGACATCCTAGCTGCCGCCGCCGCCGCTGACTCCCAGCCGCCGCCGCCGCCAAAACCTGCCGCCGCCGCTGCCTACTCTCAGCCGCCGCCGCTTACAAAACCCGCGAGCCACAGACTAACTGTCGCCGCCTCCTTCTCTACAACCAAAACAACAAGCCGCCGCCGCCGCTGATCTAGCTGCCGCCGCCGGCCATACACCCAAGAAAACAAGTCTGCCGCCGCCACTGTTTATCAGTCGCCGTCGCCGGCCTTACAACCAATCTCCAAAACTCCAGACATTACAAAACCCCAAACCTAGATCGATCTGATCATGGGATCTTCCTCCACCAACACGCTCGCTGGCCTGTCCGCCGCCCTTGGTGCCCCACCCGCGCAGCAGCTCACGCGCGGCAACTTCTTGCTATGGAAAGCTCTTGTGTTCCCGGCGTTCAGAGGAGCCAATGTCATGGCGCTACTGGAGGGTACGGATACTGCTCCGGCCAAGATGATTGAAGCTGAAGATGCAGACCACAGGAAGATTCAAGTTGAAAATCCAGCATATGTTACATGGCTTGCTCGAGAGCAGCAGGTGCTGCGGTTTCTCCTCAACACCGTGTCTCCAGATATCCTGTCACATCTCCTTGACGTGAGCTCCACTGCTGACGCCTGGTCAGCCATCAACGGTATGTTCAGGACGGCATCCCGCACCAAAGCTCAACACCTCCGCGAAAAACTCAATGACACCAAGAAGCTCTCCTTGACCGCTGATGCTTACTACACCAAGATGAAAAGCTTTGCCTCGGAACTCTCTGCACTTGGCAAGCCGGTGGAAGATGATGAGATGCTCGGTTATTTGCTTCATGGCCTGGACAAGGGAGAGTATAATGCGTTGATTACATCTGTCAATGCAAATCCTGGCACCACTCTTGATGACTTTTTTGAGCAGCTGAGTTCATATGACATGCGCAACGGAGTTGAAGAAAATGGCGAGTTCATCTCCTCCGCCAACCTTGCTCGCCGTGGTGCCACACGTGAGCAGCGCCCACGCGGACGTACCCCGCCGCCCCGTGGACACACACCACCTCCTCGTGGTCGTAGCCCTGAGCACGGCTCCTATCGTGGTGGTGGCTACCGTGACAGAGATGATGACCGTGGACACTGGCGCCGTGATGACCGCCAAGGAGACCGCCGTGATGACCGTCGTGATCGACGTCGAGATGATGGTGGGGGTGACCGTCGCCGTTTTGACAATGGCCGTGATGGTAACCGTCGCCGCTTTGACCGCACTCCCACTCCATATGTGGATACGGACTGCCAGATATGTACCAAGCATGGTCATCCAGCTAGCAAATGCTGGTGGCGCTACTCAGATGATAAGAAGAACAGAGATGATGGTGACAAAGGTGCAAATCTGGCTTCATATGGTGTGGATACAAATTGGTACACTGATACAGGAGCAACTGATCACATCACTGGCGAACTGAATAAGCTTCTTGTTGCAAACAAGTATCATGGTCAAGACAGTGTTCGCACTGCTGAAGGTACAGGTATGAACATTAGTCACATTGGAAATTCAATTTTGCGCACTCCTCATGGTTCCTTTGATCTTAAAAATATTTTTCATGTCCCTAGTGCTTCCAAAAATCTGTTGTCTGTTCATCGTTTTACACTTGATAATCATGTCTTTATTGAGTTTCATCCTTTGTTCTTCTTAATCAAGGACCAAGCAACCCGAAGAGTTCTGTTTAGAGGCCCCTGCTGGGGTGGTCTCTATCCTCTGGTGCCTATGTTTCATGAGACTGCCAAGCATGCTTATATCACAATAAAGCCATCATCCTCTACATGGCATCGTCGCTTAGTACATCCATCTTCATTCGTGGTTCAGCAAGTTCTTAGAAGAAATAAAATAGCTTACACCCCAGAGAGTACTCCATATGTATGTGATTCTTGTCAGTTGGCCAAGAGTCATCAGTTGCCATATCCCATGTCTTCTAGTGTCTCTACTGCTCCCTTGGAGCAAGTATTCTCAGATGTATGGGGTCCTGCCCCTCTCTCTGTGGGAAAACATTCATACTATGTAAGCTTTATTGATGATTTTAGTAAATTCACCTGGATCTATTTGCTCAAAAAGCGTTCTGATGTTTATCAAGCTTTTCTTAATTATCAGCAATATGTTGAACGCAAGTTTGATAGGAAAATTGTTACTATGCAAACTGATTGGGGAGGCGAGTATGAAAAATTAAATGGATTCTTCCAGAAAGTTGGCATCACACACCATGTCTCATGTCCTCATGCTCATCAACAAAATGGTTCAGCTGAAAGAAAACACCGCCATATAGTTGAAGTTGGTCTTGCTTTACTTGCCAATGCTTCTATGCCTCTTAAATTTTGGGATGAAGCTTTCATCACTGCCACTTTTCTCATTAATCTCCTTCCTAGCAAAGTTCTTGATTTTGAAACACCCACTGAACGTCTTCTTCATGTAACACCAAATTATGATGCTCTTCGCACTTTTGGTTGTGCGTGTTGGCCTAATCTCCGTCCATACAACAAAAGAAAGCTTGCTTTTCGATATAAACGGTGTGTGTTTCTTGGGTATAGTCCTCTACACAAAGGTGTGAAATGTCTAGACATATCTACTGGTAGGATTTACATCTCTCGTGATGTTGTATTTGACGAGAATGTTTTTCCGTTTGCCTCTTTACATCCCAACGCCGGTGCTCTTCTTAAAAAGGAAATCTTACTTCTTCCAACTTCCTCCATACCCCATGAGAGTGTACATAATTCGAATGACCATATTGTGCCTATTGTCTCTATTACTAATATGCAACAGGTAGATGAAGCTGCTGGTGAAAATCCTGCTGAAAACGGTGAAGAAAATGCACCAGAATCTGATGTTGAAGTTAACACAGAAACAGAAAACAGCACTGAACACGAGGAGGATTTGGAGGAATATTCCTCTGACCATGCTGATCCCGAGACGCAGCGATCCGAGGCGGATCCGCGCGCCAGTTCTCCGCGCCCAGATTCTCCTGACGCTCCTGGCGCTGTCTGCCGCACTCACGCCGGGGCCTCCACTGCGTCGTCGACACCTGGCGGAGCGGGACGAAGCGGGACCGTGTCTGTCCCCGCGTCCCCGTCCTCATCCACTGCCTCGCCGCCACCTGGCGCCTCGTCCCCATCGCTGTCCCCTGAGGTTTCTGGTGGATCCTCTGTGGCGGAGAGTGGTGGAGGTGAACATGATGCAGAAAATTCAAATTCAGAAAACTCAAATGATGGTGAAGTTGCTCCGCCACCACCTTCACCACCTGGGGTCCGTACTCGATTACAAAAAGGTATCCGTCATCCAAAGCAGTACACTGATGGTACAATTCGATATGGCTTGCTTTCCTCTACAGGGGAACCACATACTCTCACAGAAGCTCTGGATGATTCAAACTGGCATCAAGCTATGAAGGAAGAATATAATGCTCTTATTGAGAACAAGACTTGGCACCTTGTTCCTCCAAGCAGAATCAAAAATTTAATTGACTGTAAGTGGGTTTATCGTATAAAGAAAAGGGCAGATGGCACCATTGATAGATACAAGGCAAGGTTAGTTGCGAAAGGTTTCAAGCAAAGGTATGGAATTGACTATGAAGATACCTTCAGTCCTGTGGTGAAAATTGCTACTATCAGAACTGTGTTATCAATCTCTGTCTCTCGTGGATGGAGTCTACGGCAGCTAGATGTCAAGAACGCGTTTTTGCATGGTGTTCTGGAAGAGGAAGTCTACATGAAACAGCCTCCTGGTTTTGAAAATCCTCACGCTCCGCACTACATATGTAAACTTGACAAAGCTCTCTATGGACTGAAGCAAGCTCCTCGAGCTTGGTACTCTAGGCTGAGTTCCAAGCTGTGTGAATTTGGTTTCACACCATCAAAAGCTGATACTTCATTATTTCTTCTCAAGAAGTCAGGTATTACTATGTTTGTTCTGATTTATGTTGATGACATCTTCTGATCTTGCCATCACTGCTCTGCTTCGAGATTTGAACAAAGATTTTGCTATCAAGGATCTGGGTGATTTGCATTATTTTCTTGGCATTGAGGTTAAGAAGGTACACAATGGATTACTTCTCACACAGGAGAAATATGCTACAGATTTACTTGACAAAGTTGGAATGCGCAGTTGCAAGTCTGCTCCCACACCTTTGTCTTCATCTGAACAGTTGTCTTTGACAGATGGTACACCTCTTGGCTCTGAAGATAGTTCTCAGTATAGGAGTATTGTTGGAGCTCTTCAGTATTTAACCTTGACTCGACCTGATCTAGCTTTTTCAGTAAATAAGGTATGTCAGTATTTACATGATCCAACTACAGAACATTGGACAGCTGCCAAACGTATCCTTAGATATGTGAAAGATACATCAAAACTTGGTATTACTTTTACCAAATCTTCATCCACATTCTTGAGTGCTTTTTCAGATGCAGATTGGGCTGGTTCCTTGGATGACAGGCGTTCTACAGGAGGTTTCTGTATATTCGTTGGACCAAATCTAGTGTCTTGGAGTGCCAGAAAACAAGCCACAGTGTCAAGATCTAGTACTGAAGCAGAGTACAAGGCCTTAGCAAATGCCACAACTGAATTAATTTGGGTTGAAGCTCTTCTTGCTGAGCTTGGAGTTAAACTGAGAGAAAAACCAAGTCTCTGGTGTGACAATCTAGCTGCAACATATTTGTCTGCAAATCCAGTGTTTCACGCTCGTACCAAGCATATTGAGATTGATTTTCACTTTGTGAGAGAGAGAGAGTTGCTAGACATCAGCTGGCTATTCGGTTTATCTCAAGCAAGGATCAAGTTGCAGACGGCTTCACAAAAGCTCTTCCAGTTATAAAGTTAAATGAGTTCAAGCGTAATCTCAACCTTTCACAAGGTTTCGATTAGGGGAGGGTGTTAAAATATATGTTTAGGTCTCTTTATTTATGTTTTGCACCCAATACGTATGTGTATTGGTGTCTCCCATTGTACAAACTCTTGGTCATGTTCTGACCCTATATTAACACGTAACCGATGGGAGACGACCCCATCGTTCAACCCTAGAACTTCAATATGGTATCAGAGCATTGCTCTTCCCCGACATCCTAGCTGCCGCCGCCGCCGCTGACTCCCAGCCGCCGCCGCCGCCAAAACCTGCCGCCGCCGCTGCCTACTCTCAGCCGCCGCCGCTTACAAAACCCGCGAGCCACAGACTAACTGTCGCCGCCTCCTTCTCTACAACCAAAACAACAAGCCGCCGCCGCCGCTGATCTAGCTGCCGCCGCCGGCCATACACCCAAGAAAACAAGCCTGCCGCCGCCACTGTTTATCAGTCGCCGTCGCCGGCCTTACAACCAATCTCCAAAACTCCAGACATTACAAAACCCCAAACCTAGATCGATCTGATCATGGGATCTTCCTCCACCAACACGCTCGCTGGCCTGTCCGCCGCCCTTGGTGCCCCACCCGCGCAGCAGCTCACGCGCGGCAACTTCTTGCTATGGAAAGCTCTTGTGTTCCCGGCGTTCAGAGGAGCCAATGTCATGGCGCTACTGGAGGGTACGGATACTGCTCCGGCCAAGATGATTGAAGCTGAAGATGCAGACCACAGGAAGATTCAAGTTGAAAATCCAGCATATGTTACATGGCTTGCTCGAGATCAGCAGGTGCTGCGGTTTCTCCTCAACACCGTGTCTCCAGATATCCTGTCACATCTCCTTGACGTGAGCTCCACTGCTGACGCCTGGTCAGCCATCAACGGTATGTTCAGGACGGCATCCCGCACCAAAGCTCAACACCTCCGCGAAAAACTCAATGACACCAAGAAGCTCTCCTTGACCGCTGATGCTTACTACACCAAGATGAAAAGCTTTGCCTCGGAACTCTCTGCACTTGGCAAGCCGGTGGAAGATGATGAGATGCTCGGTTATTTGCTTCATGGCCTGGACAAGGGAGAGTATAATGCGTTGATTACATCTGTCAATGCAAATCCTGGCACCACTCTTGATGACTTTTTTGAGCAGCTGAGTTCATATGACATGCGCAACGGAGTTGAAGAAAATGGCGAGTTCATCTCCTCCGCCAACCTTGCTCGCCGTGGTGCCACACGTGAGCAGCGCCCACGCGGACGTACCCCGCCGCCCCGTGGACACACACCACCTCCTCGTGGTCGTAGCCCTGAGCACGGCTCCTATCGTGGTGGTGGCTACCGTGACAGAGATGATGACCGTGGACACTGGCGCCGTGATGACCGCCAAGGAGACCGCCGTGATGACCGTCGTGATCGACGTCGAGATGATGGTGGGGGTGACCGTCGCCGTTTTGACAATGGCCGTGATGGTAACCGTCGCCGCTTTGACCGCACTCCCACTCCATATGTGGATACGGACTGCCAGATATGTACCAAGCATGGTCATCCAGCTAGCAAATGCTGGTGGCCCTACTTCAATACAACTCAGGGTAATTCTCATATGCAGATTTGTGCACTATGTTATGGTGTACATATAAATATTTATCTTTACCTAATCCTATTTATTTATATACCTAATATATTAATGAAAGGGGGAGTGTTTCCCAAAAACAAATCATACATAGTCCCACCTTCCGCCCTGCACGAACTGAATGGTGGGCTACGAAATTCGAATAGTCTCTGGTTTTCATTACTACACGTTTAAAATTGATGTTCTATGATTTTCACTATTGCACGGTAGAAAATACATGTCAATCAAGAAATCTATGACATTTGGATTTGACTGGCATTCAGATTATAAACATAAAAATTGTTGTTCATTTGACTTAATTTGATTTCATGTGGCCCCATGGCAACACGTGGGATTTAACGAGCAGAAGCCATATATCACAAACACTACAGGAATTGCACGCTGCGCCGACGGCCGGCGGCCCTCGGCGTACCACCTCCTAGCCCTCGGCGTACGGTACGCCGACGGGGACCCTCGGCATAGCTCCTCGGGGAAGATCCGCCTCGGCAGAAGACAGGTGGCCCTCGGCGTAGAGGAGACCGTCGGCGTAGACGGCGAGGGCCGAGGGTGAGTCCCACCCGTCGGCGTACTACCCCTCGGCGTAGCACGCTAACGGGCGACGTCGGCCTGACGGACGTTACCACTACGCCGAGGGTGCGGCCGTCGGCGTACACCGCCACGCGGCGGGCCCTGGCGAGCCGTGGCGCACGCTACGCCGAGCGTCTGGCCGTCGGCGTAGCCGACCACGTGGCGCATCCTGGACGCTCCCCGGCGCACGCTACGCCGAGCGCCTGCCCGTCGGCGTAGTCGACCACGTGGCGCATCATGGGCATCCCGGCACATGCTACGCCGAGCGTGTGGCCGTCGGCGTACCCCTGACCATATGGTCCAGGTCGACACTATGCCGAGGGGTAGCCCGTCGGCGTAGCACTGACCATATTTTTCTTTTTTTTGCTGGTTTGGTTGTTTCCCAGGATTAGCAGCACATTAAATCACAAAATAATTCACACGAAATAGAGTAAGTGCAAATAGACATAGCACGAAGTTCAAGTCTCATAACATAGTTGCGGATACATAGTCGTAGTCTCATAACATAGGTACAAGTGTCATAGTGTCATAGTGCGGATACATAAGTAGGTCCTATGGGACAACTAGAGGAGCTCGTCGCCGCTAAACACCGGCCCGGGCCGATTCCTTCCGGTAGAAGCTGCGGAAGAACCACCAGGAGAAGGACCGGGAGAAGTACCGGGAGAAGTACCGGGAGAAGTACCGGGTTGTTACCACCCGATTTTGGCCAAATCAGGAGGTGGGCCGTAAGCGAAGATGGGCTTTGGAGATTACATGGGAGCGTCTTTGAAGCGGCTTTGTGCTTAAGAGTTGGGCTTACTTGCCCGTGTATCTGTAATATAGTAGATCGCATTGTAATTTAGAGTTAAAAGATAGAGTCTGGCCCGTTCACGGTTAGGTGCACGCCTCATTTAGAAAGTCCCTTGGACTATAAATATGTATCTAGGGTTATCGGAAAAGGAGGACAATCATCGTTCAACCAACAAACCAATCTCGGCGCATCGCCACCCCTTTCCTACGAGGGTTTCTACCGGTAAGCATCATGCTGCCTAGATCGCATCTTGCGATCTAGGCAGCATAAGCTTCATATTGTTCATGCGTTGCTCGTACTGAAGCCTTTTTGATGGCGAGCAACGTAGTTATCATGGATGTGTTAGGGTTAGCATTGTTCTTCACGTAATATGCTACCGTAGTGCAACCCATGCATATCTAGCCGCCCTTACACCTATCTCTGTAGGGGCGGCACCCCGCTTGATCATTACTTAGTAGATCCGATCCGTTATAGTTGCTCCTTGCATCTGCAGGGATTAGTTTAATATCTGCATAGTTAGGCCTTATGCTGGGGTCGGACGATCCGGTGGTGCGTTAGGCGTTGTTTACCGTCCCCGAGGGATGTTCCGGGAATCAACGTATGTTGGTTTTTAGGCCTCTCGTAGGGGTAGTTTGCATCACCTCTCGTAGCTGCTAGGCCCGATCGCACGTAGGACGTTCCGATTATGCGGTGAAAACCCTAAACTGTCGTGGATCGCTTTAGCTTTGTTCTGATCAAGCAGGACCCCCATGCCATTGCAAATCCATCAATGACCATGTGGGCGATCGGCTCTTTGAGCCGATCCACAGGGAAACCTGAGAGCCGATAAGGGCTCGTATTTAACGTGCACGTGTCTACCATGCAGGAACAATCGAAGCACTAACACCTTCCTGACCAGGTCTAGGTCAGGTGGCACGCCCTAGCAACCGCCAGGACGTGGTCAGAAGATTTGCGGGACGACGCGAGGTGCCAGGGATCCACTAAGCGGCCCTGGGAGCTTCCCGGCTCTTCGTGTTGCTTAACCGAAACCCGTCGGGGGGTTTTGGAGGGTAACACGGGTGTAGCACCGGGAGAAGGACCACCATGATGAACCGGTGTCATGTCCCTCCCACCACCCTGGTTTCCGGAACATCCCGTTCCCTACACACATGTTCCCGAGATGTTAGCAATTTGCGAGGCAAAGGAAAGCCGTAGTATTCGGTTTGGCGAAGAACTTACCGCTGTTCTCCCATAGTACTCCGCAGCGAAATTTTCCTTCGATGGCATGTTTGGCGCCGGCCCCGGAAAGGGAGGCATCGGCCCTAAATCCACTGTCTGTCCAGTTTGATTGGCCACCATCGACGCCTGCAAGATAGTTTACATGTCAGTCTTTGCAGAAATGAAGCATCAAACTAGGGGAAAGTGGGACTTGTCATCATTTGCGAAAACAAAGGTTGGAACTTACATGTATATATGCCATGTACTCCATGAACTGCTGCTGCTGGTTGAAGGCCACCTGATATTCTTGATGAGCGGCCACGTAGGCCGCCTCGAAGTCAGGCTACAATTTCACAAATTCATGTCTCATTAGCACTTAGCAATGTATGAACGAAAGTCGGAAAGAGGATGGAAATGAGAGAAACTTACGTCGTATGCGGGTTGCCGAGCCCGGCGACGAGGCGGGAGAGGGGGCTGTCCTTGGTGAGGCCCGCCTTGAGACGCGTGAAGGTCGTGGTGAGGGTATGCTTGACGGCCTTGTTCATCATGGCGAGACGGCCATGCGGCAACCCTCCGGACGACAGGACCAACGACTCCTCGTCGACCTCCGCGCTCATGGGGTCATCCACCTCCGGGTGACGATGCCTCACCATCGCGCAGTAGTTGTCGACGTCCTCGGCGTAGGTGCCGAAGTACTCAGGGAGCGAGGGCTGAGGCTGCGAGAGATCGGGCTTCTTAAGCCGCATCTTGTTGTATATCTCGAGGTCAGACATCTCCTCCTCGGGTCCTAACGCGGCCCTCTGCATCGCGAAAGGAAATGTTGTGAGTACCAACTTTGAACCTGACGGAAAATAAAATGTATACATACCGTCTTCCCCTTGTAGCGCTCGTAGCTGAGGTTTCCCCCACAGTGTGTGCCACCGTCGCCTCGGTTCTCCGCGTTCCGCCTCGCCACGGCTGCAAAGTCCTCGTCCATCTTGAGCCACCTCGTCCTAACCATCTCCTCCCATGCCTCGGCATGCGGCTCGGCCCAATCGGGGATAACCTGAAAATGCAATACTCAACTCAATCTAATGCAATTGCAACTTAGTAGCAATGTAGAATCTCATTGACATTTTACTCACCGACATGTAGTCCTCCACCGTCATCTCGTACTCGGCCTTAGCATTCTTACCGACAATGTTCGGCTTCTGGACCCTCTCGCCTCTCTGTGCCCAGAAGTGACCCGCGGACGTGATCCTTTGGTTGTACCACACCTGCGGTGTCAACCTCTCACAAGTCGCCCGCAAAGTCCTGTTCGCGGCCGTCTCCTCAACCTCGGGCGCCACACGATAAAAACACTTCAATCATGCAAAAAAACAATTGTGAGAGTCATGAGTTAGAACATTGGGGTCATCAAATATGAACGAAGCTCGAGAAAATATGTCTTACCCAAAACTTTCTCATCACGGCCTCAGCAGCCGTCGGGAAGCCTACGCCAGGGGCACTCTCGTAGTCCGTCCAAGTAGTGGCTAGCTTCTTCTCGCCAGCTGGGACAGTGCCGAGGGGATAGTACTTGCCCGGCCAGAACTTCCTAAGCAAAGCTCCAATCATGCTGCTAGGTGATACGTCTCCAACGTATCGATAATTTCTTATGTTTCATGCTACTTTATTGATGATACCTACATGTTTTATGCACATTATATGTCATATTTATGCATTTTCTGGAACTAACCTATTAACAAGATGCCGAAGAGGCTGTTTTTTGGTTTCAGAAATCCTAGTAAAGAAATATTCTCGGAATTGGACGAAACTTTCGGGTCCTATTTTTGCACGAAGCTTCCAGAAGACCGAAGACCTAACGGAGTGGGGCCACGAGGCGGCCAGAGGGAGGCCGGCGCGGCCCAGGCCCTGGCCGCGCCGACCTACCCCCTGGCCCCTCGTGTGGCCCCCGCGTTGACCCTCCGCCTACTTAAAGCTTCCGTCGCGAAACCCCCGTACGGAGCGACGATACGAGAAAAGTTCCGAGCCGCCGCCATCGCGAAGCCAAGATCTGGGGGACAGGAGTCTCTGTTCCGGCACCCTGCCGGAGCGGGGAAGTGCCCCCGAAGGCTTCTCCATCGACACCGCTGCCATCTCCACCGCCATCTTCATCACCGCTGCTGCTCCCATGAGGAGGGAGTAGTTCTCCATCGAGGCTCGGGGCTGTACCGGTAGCTATGTGGTTCATCTCTCTCCTATGTACTTCAATACAATAATCTCATGAGCTGCCTTACATGATTGAGATTCATATGATGATGCTTGTAATCTAGATGTCATTATGCTAGTCAAGTGGGTTTTACTTATGTGATCTCCGGAGACTCCTTGTCCCACGTGTGTAAAGGTGACAGTGTGTGCACCGTGTGGGTCTCTTAGGCTATATTTCACGAAGTACTTATTCATTGTTGAAGAGCGTAGTGAAGTGCTTATTTATATCTCTTTATGATTGCAATGTGCATCGTATCACAATTTATCTATGTGCTACTCTAGTGATGTGTTATTAAAGTAGTTTTATTCCTCCTGCATGTGTGCAAAGGTGACAGTGTGTGCACCGTGTTAGTACTTGGTTTATGCTATGATCATGATCTCTTGTAGATTGCGAAGTTAACTATTGCTATGATAATATTGATGTGATCTATTCCTCCTACATATGCATGAAGGTGACAGTGTGCATGCTATGCTAGTACTTGGTTTAGTCTTTTGATCTATCTTACACTAAAGGTTACTAAAATATGAGCATTATTGTGGAGCTTGTTAACTCCGGCATTGAGGGTTCGTGTAATCCTACGCAATGTGTTCATCATCCAACAAAAGTGTAGAGTATGCATTTATCTATTCTGTTATGTGATCAATGTTGAGAGTGTCCACTAGTGAAAGTGTAATCCCTAGGCCTTGTTCCTAAATACTGCTGAGTTACTACTGCTTGTTTACTGTTTTACTGTTACTACTGCTGCAATACTACCACCATCAACTACACGCCAGCAAGCTATTTTTGCTACCGCTCATATATATTCATACCACCTGTATTTCACTATCTCTTCGCGAACTAGTGCACCAATTAGGTGTGTTGGGGACACAAGAGACTTCTTGCTTTGTGGTTGCAGGGTTGCATGAGAGGGATATCTTTGACCTCTTCCTCCCTGAGTTCGATAAACCTTGGGTGATCCACTTAAGGGAAAACTTGCTGCTGTTCTACAAACCTCTGCACTTGGAGGCCCAACACTGTCTACAGAAAGGAGGGGAACGTAGACATCAAGCTATTTTTGGCGCCGTTGCGGGGAGGAAAGGTAAAGGTACTCACACTCCGGACCTCGGCTACTAAGCTATTTTCCGCGCCGTGTAAGTACTCAAAGCTATTTCCTTTAGACTCTGCAATTGCGACATTTGGTTTCTTGTTTACACTAGTTAGGCATAATGGAAAACAACAAAAATATGAGAGATCTTTATGAACTTTATCTTGAATTAGGACATGATGTGTTTGAAGAAAGAATTAAGAAACCCATGGAACTTTATATGCATGCTAATGGGAATGTTATTACTATGAATGCTTTGAACACCATTGTTGCTAATGCTATGGAAAATTCTAAGCTTGGGGAAGCTGGCTTTGATGAGCATGATATTTTTAATCCCCCAAGCATTGAGGAGAAAATTTACTTTGATGATACTTTGCCTCCCATTTATGATGATTATAATGATAGTAGTCTTTTGTTACCACCTGTTATGGAGGATAAATTTGATTATGATTACAATATACCTCCTATATTTGATAGCTACTTTGTTGAATTTGCTCCCACTACAATTAATAAGAATGACTATGCTTATGTTGGAGTAGTAATTATTTTATGCATGAGACTCATGATAAGAATGCTTTAAGTGATAGTTATATTGTTGAGTTTTCTCATGATGCTACTGAAAGTTATTATGAGGGAGGAAAATATGTTTGTAAAAATTTTCATGTTACTAAAACACCTCTCTATGTGCTGAAATTTTTGAAGCTACACTTGTTTTATCTTCCTATGCTTGTTACTTTGCTCTTCATGAACTTGTTTATTTACAAGATTCTTATGCATAGGAAGCATGTTAGGCTTAAACGTGTTTTGAATTTGCCTCTTGAAGCTCTCTTTTGCTTCAAATACTATTTCTTGCGAGTGCATCACCAAAACTGCTGAGCCCATCTTAATGGCTATAAAGAAAGAACTTCTTGGGAGATAACCCATGTGTTTATTTTGCTACAGCAATTTTTGTTTTGTTGAGTCTTGGAAGTTGTTTACTACTGTAGCAACCTCTCTTATCAAGTTTTTGTGCCAAGTAAAGTTTCTATGTCAAAGTTGATGTTATATTTGGGATCGCTGCGAGAAACAGCATTGCTGTCTATCACGAATCTGGGCACAGTTCTCTGTAGAAAATTCGAAAAAATCTGCCAATTTACGAGCGTGATCCTCAGATACGTACGCAACTTTCATTAGTTTTGAGTTTTTCCGTTTGAGCAAGTCTGGTGCCATCTTTAAATTCGTCTTTACGGACTGTTCTGTTTTTGACAGATTCTGCCTTTTATTTCGCATTGCCGCTTTTGTTAAGTTGAATGAGTTTCTTTGTTCCATTAACTTTCAGAAGTTTTATGCAATGTCCAGAAGTGTTAAGAATGATTGTGTCACCTCTGAACATGTGAATTTTTGATTATGCACTAACCCTCTAATGAGTTTGCTTGAAGTTTGGTGTGTCAGAAGTTTTCAAGGGTCAATAGAAGAGGGTGATATAATGTGATCGAGAAGAGTGAAAGGTCTAAGCTTGGGGATGCCCCGGTGGTTCATCCCTGCATATTTCAAGAAGACTCAAGCATCTAAGCTTGGGGATGCCCAAGGCATCCCCTTCTTCATCGACAACTTATCAGGTTTCTTCTAGTGAAACTATATTTTTATTCAATCACATCTTGTGTTCTTTACTTGGAGCGTCGGTTTGTTTTCGTTTTTGTTTTTGTTTGAATAAAATGGATCCTAGCATTCACTTTGTGGGAGAGAGACACGCTCCGCTGTTGCATATGGACACATGTGTCCTTAGGCTTTACTCATAATGTTCAAGGCGAAGTTTCTTCTTCGTTAAATTGTTATATGGTTGGAATTGGAAAATGCTACATGTAGTAATTCTAAAATGTCTTGGAAAATGTGATACTTGGCAATTGTTGTGCTCATGTTTAAGCTCTTGCATCATATGCTTTGCACCCATTAATGAAGAAATACATAGAGCTTGCTAAAATCTGATTTGCATATTTGGTTTCTCTAAGGTCTAGATAATATCTAGTATTGAGTTTTGAACAACAAGGAAGACAGTGTAGAGTCTTATAATGTTTACAATATGTCTTTTATGTGAGTTTTGCTGCACTTGTTCATCCTTGAGTTTGCTTCAAATAACCTTGCTAGCCTAAACCTTGTATCGAGAGGGAATACTTCTCATGCATCCAAAATCCTTGAGCCAACTACTATGCCATTTGTGTCCACCATACCTACCTACTACATGGTATTTCTCCGCCATTCCAAAGTAAATTGCTTGAGTGCTACCTTTAAAATTCCATCATTCACCTTTGCAATATATAGCTCATGGGACAAAATAGCCTTAAAAACTATCGTAGTATTGAATATGTACTTATGCACTTTATATTTTATTAAGTTGCTTGTTGTGTGATAACCATGATTCTGGGGAACGCCATCAACTATTGTTGAATATCATGTGAGTTGCTATGCATGTCCATCTTGTCTGAAGGATCTATCATTTTAGTGGTTGGAGCATGCAAAATTGTTAGAGAAGAACATTGGGCCGCTAACTAAAGCCATGAATCATGGTGGAAGTTTCAGTTTTGGACATATATCCTCAATGTCATATGAGAATAATAACTTTGCTACATGCTTATGCATTAAAGAGGAGTCCATTATCTGTTGTCCATGTTGTCCCGGTATGGATGTCTAAGTTGAGAATAATCAAAAGCGAGAAATCCGAAATGCGAGCATTCTCCTTGGACCTTTGTACAGGCGGCATGGAGGTACCCCTTTGTGAGACTTGGTTAAAACATGGCATGCAAAGATCCGGTAGTCCAAGCTAAGTAGGACGAGGTGCGGGCACTATTAGTATACTATGCATGAGGCTTGCAACTTGTAAGATATAATTTTCATAACTCATATGCTTTATTACTACCGTTGACAAAATTGTTTCATGTTTTCAAAATAAAAGCTCTAGCACAAATACAGCAATCGATGCTTTCCTCTCGAAGGACCATTCTTTTACTTTTATTGTTGAGTCAGTTTACCTATCTCCTTCCACCTTAAGAAGCAAACACTTGTGTGAACTGTGCATTGATTCCTACATACTTGCATATTGCACTTGTTATACTACTTTATGTTGACAATATCCATGAGATATACATGTTATAAGTTGAAAGCACCGCTGAAACTTAATCTTCCTTTGTGTTGCTTCAACACCTTTACTTTGATTTATTGCTTTATGAGTTAACTCTTATGCAAGACTTATTGATGCTTGTCTTGAAGTACTATTCATGAAAAGTCTTTGCTTTATGATTCAGTTGTTTACTCATGTCATTACCTTTGCTTTGATCGCTGCATTCATTACATATGTTTACAAATAGTATGATCAAGATTATGATGGCATGTCACTTCAGAAATTATCTTTGTTATCGTTTTACCTGCTCGGGACGAGCAGAACTAAGCTTGGGGATGCTGATACGTCTCCAACGTATCGATAATTTCTTATGTTCCATGCTACTTTATTGATGATACCTACATGTTTTATGCACATTATATGTCATATTTATGCATTTTCCGGAACTAACCTATTAACAAGATGCCGAAGAGCCATTGCTGTTTTGCTGTTTTTGGTTTCAGAAATCCTAGTAAAGAAATATTCTCGAATTGGACGAAACTTTCGCCCGGGGTCCTATTTTTGCACGAAGCTTCCAGAAGACCGAAGACCTAGGAGTGGCCACGAGGCGGCCAGAGGGAGGCCGGCGCGGCCCAGGCCCTGGCCGCGCCGACCTACCCCCTGGGCCCCTCGTGTGGCCCCCCACGTTGACCCTCCGCCTACTTAAAGCTTCCGTCGCGAAACCCCCAGTACCGGAAGCGACGATACGAGAAAAGTTCCAGAGCCGCCGCCATCGCGAAGCCAAGATCTGGGGGACAGGAGTCTCTGTTCCGCACCCTGCCGGACGGGGAAGTGCCCCCGAAGGCTTCTCCATCGACACCGCTGCCATCTCCACCGCCATCTTCATCACCGCTGCTCCCATGAGGAGGGAGTAGTTCTCCATCGAGGCTCGGGGCTGTACCGGTAGCTATGTGGTTCATCTCTCTCCTATGTACTTCAATACAATAATCTCATGAGCTGCCTTACATGATTGAGATTCATATGATGATGCTTGTAATCTAGATGTCATTATGCTAGTCAAGTGGGTTTTACCTATGTGATCTCCGGAGACTCCTTGTCCCACGTGTGTAAAGGTGACAGTGTGTGCACCGTGTGGGTCTCTTAGGCTATATTTCACGAAGTACTTATTCATTGTTGAAGAGCGTAGTGAAGTGCTTATTTATATCTCTTTATGATTGCAATGTGCATCGTATCACAATTTATCTATGTGCTACTCTAGTGATGTGTTATTAAAGTAGTTTTATTCCTCCTGCATGTGTGCAAAGGTGACAGTGCGTGCACCGTGTTAGTACTTGGTTTATGCTATGATCATGATCTCTTGTAGATTGCGAAGTTAACTATTGCTATGATAATATTGATGTGATCTATTCCTCCTACATATGCATGAAGGTGACAGTGTGCATGCTATGCTAGTACTTGGTTTAGTCTTTTGATCTATCTTACACTAAAGGTTACTAAAATATGAGCATTATTGTGGAGCTTGTTAACTCCGGCATTGAGGGTTCGTGTAATCCTACGCAATGTGTTCATCATCCAACAAAAGTGTAGAGTATGCATTTATCTATTATGTTATGTGATCAATGTTGAGAGTGTCCACTAGTGAAAGTGTAATCCCTAGGCCTTGTTCCTAAATACTGCTGAGTTACTACTGCTTGTTTACTGTTTTACTGTGTTACTACTGCTGCAATACTACCACCATCAACTACACGCCAGCAAGCTATTTTCTGGCACCGTTGCTACTGCTCATATATATTCATACCACCTGTATTTCACTATCTCTTCGCCGAACTAGTGCACCAATTAGGTGTGTTGGGGACACAAGAGACTTCTTGCTTTGTGGTTGCAGGGTTGCATGAGAGGGATATCTTTGACCTCTTCCTCCCTGAGTTCGATAAACCTTGGGTGATCCACTTAAGGGAAAACTGCTGCTGTTCTACAAACCTTGCACTTGGAGGCCCAACACTGTCCTAAGCAAAGCTCCAATCATGCTGCTAGGCAGGCGCCCCTTGACCCCCGGAGGAAATGTCCAATTGCTGCACATGAAAATCAAACATTAGCACATGAAAATCAAACATTAGTACATGAAAATCGAAATTGCCAAATTAGTACACTTACTCAGGGCCAGCAGGAATAATAAGGGTCTTCGCCTCATGGGTCTTAGGCTCCTTCCTCTCGTCGGGGACTCTCGCTTCCCCACGAATCTTCAGTGGCTTCGGCCGCCCATCCTCCTCCGGAGTCTCAAACCCGCGGCTAGAGTCCTCCTCGGCTCTAGACTCCGTCTCCGCCTCCTCTGTAGACGGCCCCTCCAAAAAGAACCCGGAAGCAACGTCGCCTGAAGCCGAGGGTGGTGGCTCAAAGTCCGGTCCTCCCCAGCCACCTCCACCTCCACCTCCACCTCCACCTCCTCCCAAGCCACCTCCAGCTCCACCACCTCGTCCCCGTCCTCGTCCTCGTCCTCCTCCTCCTCCCGCGCCGTCCTCGTAACGCGGATTGCGACGCGGTGCCCTCTCACTCCTTCTAACATTGTTCTTGCGTTGTTGCATCTTCTTAAGCAAGCTCGACGAGTCCTCCTTGCCGCCGCTCATATTGTTCAATCACCTGCATTGAGAAAGAGAAAACAATTAAGAAGCATGTTGAAAAATATATAAATAGTAAGCATAAAGACACTAAACAATTAAGAAGCATGTTCAAAAATATATAAATACTAAGCATAAAGATACTAAACAATAAAGAAGCATGTTGAAAAAAATATAAATACTAAGCATAAAGATACTAAACAAATAAGAAGCATGTTGAAATATAAACACATAAAAGACCCTCACCAGCCGTCATCAATCTCATCGTCAATCTCATTTTGTTTCTCCTTGCCACTATCACTATCACTATCTTTTGAGTAGTAAGTTGGATTTTGATAGACGGGTGGAGGCTCATCATCGCTATCATCTTCCACTTGTAACTTCTCGAGCATATCTATGTCCTTTAGATCCACCACTGACTCACCACGAGTTTCTGCATCGTTCCTGAGGTCCTCTTCAAGAACACATTCTAACTCAAAGTGCCCGAAGTCCTCTTCCTCTTGATAGAAAATTCCCTCGTATGTTACAGGGTCAATGTTGTTGTAATCGTCCTCGGAGGGAATCGGTAGGTTACCATGTGGCGATACCTGGAACACGACTTCCCAGCCGTTGAGGGCCGCTTTCTGGCATGGGTACGGCAAATAATAAACTTGCTTGGCTTGGTGAGCAACAATATAGACATCGGCTCCGGTATAGGTGGTGGAAGGCTTAACTTCAACTAACCCAATGGACTTGGTAATTCTCTGTCCACCTCTTGGGTCGAACCAATGACACTTGAACACAACGAGATTGAGTTGTTTGTTTGTACGATTGAAGGTCAGCTCGTATACATTCTCTAACCTCCCGTAGTAATCAAAGGTATCAGATCCTTTAGTGAAGACACCAGTATTTATCGTTTTTGGATTCGCCCGGCCCTTCTGGTGTGTCTCTGTATGGAATCGAAACCCATTCACGTCATACTTCTCATACTTCATGACGTCACGGTTACAACCTTGGGAAACACATCTCAACTCATCTGTCATCTCAACGTTTGCATCAGCTCCCTACAAGCACGGTTCAAATTTGTTGTGTGCATTAGTTACGTGGAATAACAGGGACAAGTCACATATTGGTAGGTAAGAGGGACAGCTTAGACATTACTTTTTTCATGAACCAAGACACAAAGTTTATTTTTACTTCGGGAGCACCCTCTTTCAGTAGAGTCTCCAACTCCGCGCCCGTGGGATCGCGCGGAAGCCACCACTGTTCATCCGTGAATTCGCTGAAAGGATACAATAAGCATTAGACCGAGTTGAGTGTAGGTGATCGAAACTAGATACAATAAGCATTACACCATGTTACCTAATGAAATCGTGACCGCCATCGTCGTCGTCCCCCCCCACCACTTCCTTCATGTTCATAAGCACATAGAGCATTATGCAATCCTTCTCTTCCCTCTCCAATCTATATTTTTGTCCTTTACCAGCCTTGCCACCGGGACATTGGAATAGTTGAAGCTTGGGGTCATTCATGGGCACGTCGACATTGTAACGAGAGACCGGGTTATGCAGAGTGGGAACTTCATCAGGATAGTACGTTGTTGTGGCATCTGCCATCTCCCGAAGGCACGTTGCCTCAGCTATGCATGCTTCAATCTTGGCTTTGTTTCCGGTTATCTTCCGAATATACTTGAACTCTCTCTCAATACAAAACTGCCACCGAAACTGCACTGGGCCACCCAAGAGTGCCTCGTTTGCGAGGTGCACAATGAGATGTGCCATCGGAGTAAAGAAGCCTGGCGGAAAGATCATCTCCAAATTGCATAGCAACTCCGGCACTTGAACTTGCAGCTTCTCAATAACCTTAGGACATATCTGCTTAGCACAGAGCGTGCGGAAGAAATGGCTCAACTCCGCGAGCACTCGCCATATTTTCTCGGGGAGATACCCTCGAAGCATCACCGGCATCAGCCGCTCAATCCATATATGATAGTCGTGACTCTTGAGCCCGGTGACTTTTCCCGTCGAAAGATTGACTCCCTTGCTCATATTCGAACAATAACCATCAGGGAACATCACAACGTATTTTAGCCACTTGAATGCCTCCTTCTTTTGGATGGAATCAAGGCAGAAGTCGGCGTGCGGCTTGAACCAATTCTTTCGACGGCCAGTAGGACGTTGCATGTGTAATTTCTTCCTATCACAGAGCTTCTCAACATCGACTCTAGCCTTGACATTATCCTTTGACTTCCCGGGAATGTTTAGGCACGTGTGAAATAAGGACTCCGCGACATTCTTTACGGTGTGCATCACATCGATGTTATGGGGAAGTTCGAGGTCCTTGTAATACTCGAGCTTCGTTAAGGCTGCCTCGTGAGTCCAGTTGTGCGTTACACCATATCCCTCAAATTGATGGCCAGCTTCCGATGCCGCTGGCACGAGAGCACGTAGCTCGGCATCAACAGCTATACCATCGAACTTTGGCACCTCTGTTACTTCATGCACAACTTTGCCTTTCTTGAAGTTCTTTTTGTCTTCTCTGAACGGATGCCTCCGTTTGAGGTACTGCCGATTCGTGTCAAACGCAACATACTTGCGACCCTTATTTAGCCAAAGGAACTCAAGTCGATGCCTGCACACTGGGCATGGCCATTTACCAGCTGTACACCATCCGCATGTTAGGGCGTACCCGGGCATGTCATGCATGGTATACTGCAACCAAACTTTCATGCAGAAGTTTGTCTTCGATGCTCGGTCGTACGTCAACGTCCCGTGGTGCCAAGAGTGGTTCAAATCTTCCACAATCGGCTGCATGTAGACACTCAAGTTCTTCCCCGGGTAATGGGGCCCTGGAATGATCAGCGACAGAAACATGGTCTTCCTCGTCATTAGGACTCCGGGAGGGAGATTGAGCGGAATTACAAACACGGGCCAACAACTGTAATTGGCATTCGACATACCATATGGATTGAAGCCATCTGTAGCTATCGCAATTCTGACATTCCGAGCATCTGCTGCCCTATGGGGGTATTTTCTATCAAAGTTCTTCCATGCATTGCCATCAGATGGATGTCCCATCTTCGTCCGCCCCTGATTGTCCTTTATTCGAGTCCCCATCTTGTGCCACGTCATCTGTTTGGCGGTCTCCTCAGTCAAGTAAAGCCGCTGGATTATTTTTATGAATGGGAGATACCGAAGAATCGACTTTGCGATCTTTGACTGCCTCACCTGACCATCCTTTCCCGTTACCTCTTCATACCTAGAGGCCTTACAAATGGGACAGTACTTGTCCTCCGCAAACTGTTTCCAGAAGAGAACACAGCCTTTTTCACAACAGTCTATCCTTTGATAATCCATGTTGAGCGCCGACATGAGTTGCCTCGTCTCGTGCAGGCTTTTAGGCAGACAATGCCCTTTGGGCAACATGTTACCAGTTGTTTTCAGACTTGCTTCGAAGCCGTCACGGGTGGTGTTGTACCGGGTCTTGTCGGCTAGACATTGGGAGATGGCATCGAGCTGAGAAATCTCGGCGCCATCGTACAGAGGCGTCTTAGCAGCGGCTATCATATCATAGAAGGCCTTCGCGGCTGGCTCTGGTTCCTCCGGTTCTGGAGGTTCCTCCGGTTCTGGCGGTTCCTCCCGTGAAGGTGGCGACTCTGGCATGTGGGCATCGACAAGATCATCTAGAAAGTCTCTAACCCCATCGTACTCATTGCCATTGAGCCGCTGCCGCATCACCTCACCTCTGTCACGTTCGTGCTCATCAAAGTCGATCTGCGTGACGTAACGAGGCATATACCCATATTGCAGAAGGTGTTTAAACATGTCATCCTTTCCACGACGGTGATGCTTCAAGCAACGATTGCACGGGCAAAGTGGCTGAACCTTCTGTTTTGTACCACGCGCCAACTCCTTCACTAAATGCCAAGTCTTCCTTATCCACTCATCTGTTTTATTAGTCGCACTAACACGGCCGGTGTACATCCATCCATTATCAGCCATCCTCTTCTCTATTGGAAGCCAAACGACAAGCATAGCATTTATATCAAATAGGAAAATGCATCATATTTTAATTTTTTTAACAGGCAAAACGAATGCATCAACCTACATCTCTACTAGGTGGGCTCCTAGCAGCCGCCGGATCCAGATTGAGTACGTTCTCCATGCTCTACCCCGGTCCGAGTCAAAATTTCGGCAGACCTCCCGCTGCTCTCCCGATACACCTCGCCAAAAGACAAGAGGATGTGCATCCGGAGAACAACGGTGAGGCGCCGAAATCCTGACTCGGACCGGAGCAGCATGGAGAACGTACCCAACTACGGATCCGCCGACTGTCCCGTAAATGCCGCAAGCGTTACGGTTGAAAATATGCCGACCACTAATGCATATTTATCCGCGTAACGCTTGAGGACGGGAAGTGACACCTAGGTTACGCAACTTGACTTGGAAAATGAATCTATGACATAAATAAAATGCGGAGAAGAAGTTGGAAATTTTGCTCACCCTCGGCTGTAGAGGAAGTAGTCGAACAACCGGCGAGAAGCGCGTCAAGATCCGGGATCGTCACGCCGGGGTGCTCACGAAGAGGCGGTCACGGCATGGCCTATTACAAATTCACCAAATTCACATTATTAGACATATTTCTACTACACAATCTATGGATCCGGTGGCGGCTAACAAATTAACTAAGCAAAAAAATCCTAACTAACTAACTAACAGCTAACAAATTTCTATTTCTAACTAACTAACTAACTAACAAATCCTAACTAACTAACACTAACTAACTAATCCTAACACTAACTAACACTAACATATACCTGCGGGAGGAGATCGATGGCCGGGGCGGCGCGGGAGGAGAGGGCCGAGGGGCGCGGTGGCCTGCGAGAGGAGGGGCTGGGGGCGGCGGCGGGCGGCGACGGCAGGGGAGGGCGGGGGGAGGCGGGCGCGGGGGGGCGGCGGGCGTCGCGGCGGCCGCGCGGCTCGGGAACCGGGATTGGCCTTCGCGGCCAGGGCCACCGGCGGCGGTGAGGCGGCTCGGCCAGCGCGGCGCGGCGGCCTGGAGGCGGCGTTGCTGGGAGACGCGCGCGGTCGGGCCGGGTGGGAGCGCCTGCGCCTTAGTTATTGGGTTAGGGCTCTACCCGAGGGCCGGCCATACGCCGACGGCCACCCTCGGCGTAGAGCAATTTTTTTTTTTTGTTTTGTTTTTTCATTCATTGTTTTTCTTTCATTGTTTTTTCTTTCATTGTTTCATTGTACCTTTTTTACCACGTCGAAATTAAACTGAGTATGGCCGTACCTTTTTTACCACGTCGAAATTACCAACTCGCAAAACGGGGCCGCCGGACATGCGGTATGGCCGTACCGGGCGCGCGCGCGCACCCGTCCGCCAACGCGCGAAACGGAAAACATTTAGCACATAAAATGACGCGTCCTAGACCTAAAAACATTTTTCCTCCATTTATTGAGCGAAAGAAAGTGTCGCCCAAATCGGTTTCCGATTCATGGGCACCGCAGAAGCGGGTGGGATTCCCATATGGCTTCCGCGCGCATATGGCATGTGATAGGTGGTGCGTAGGTATCCTACCGCTGCGCGGAGGTCTCGCGCGATACTGAAATGCGCACCATGTAGCTGCTTCACAAAAAAAGCCCTTCCGCACCCCGAAAATGGAAAAACCGTCGCCGTGGTTCGTATTGGAAATCCGCGACCGGGGCCTTGCTTCCCATCCTAAGGCCCACGCACGTGCCAAATATGGCCTCGTTCCGACAAACTATGTGGTGAAACGGGCCGTTTCCTACTCATTTCCCCTAAAAGCCATAGAACTCCGGACGAGATAGCCCTGTTCGTGAAGGGTTCTCCAAGATAATTGCCGTATCCCAGTTCCGTCTTTTGCAGTGGTTACTAGGACACATAAAATGACGCCACGCGGCTCCGCTTGATTTTTTGGCTCCGTTTGCTTTGCCAACTGCGCAAAACGGGGCCGCCGGGACATGCGGTATGGCCGTACCGGGCGCGCGCGCACCCGTCCGCCAACGCGCGAAACGGAAAACATTTAGCACATAAAATGACGCGTCCTAGACCTAAAAACATTTTTCCCTCCATTTATTGAGCGAAGGAAAGTGTCGCCCTTCAAATCCGGTCAGTTTCCAGCGGATTCGGCGGGGCACCGCAGGAAGCGGGTGGGATTCCCATATGGCTTCCGCGCGCATATGGCATGTGATAGGTGGTGCGTAGGAGGTATCCTACCGCTGCGCGGAGGTCCCGCGCGATACTGAAATGCGCACCATGTAGCTGCTTCACAAAAAGCCCTTCCGGCACCCCGAAAATGGAAAAACCGTCGCCCGTGCTTCGGATTGGAAATCCGCGACCGGGCCTTGCTTCCCATCCTAAGGCCCACGCACGTGCCAAATATGGCCTCGTTCCGACAAACTATGTGGTGAAACGGGCCGTTTCCTACTCATTTCCCCTAAAAGCCATAGAACTCCGGACGAGATAGCCCTGTTCGTGAAGGGTTCTCCAAGATAATTGCCGTATCCCAGTTCCGTCTTTTGCAGTGGTTACTAGGACACATAAAATGACGCCACGCGGCTCCGCTCGATTTTTGGCTCCGTTTGCTTTGCCAACTGCGCAAAACGGGCCGCCGGGACATGCGGTATGGCCGTACCGGGCGCGCGTGCACCCGTCCGCCAACGCGCGAAACGGAAAACATTTAGCACATAAAATGACGCGTCCTAGACCTAAAAACATTTTTCCTCCATTTATTGAGCGAAGGAAAGTGTCGCCCCAGTTCAAATCCGGTCAGTTTCCGGATTCGCGGGCACCGCAGGAAGCGGGTGGGATTCCCATATGGCTTCCGCGCGCATATGGCATGTGATAGGTGGTGCGTAGGAGGTATCCTACCGCCGCGCGGAGGTCCCGCGCGATACTGAAATGCGCACCATGTAGCTGCTTCACAAAAAAAGCCCTTCCGGCACCCCGAAAATGGAAAAACCGTCGCCCGTGGTTCGGATTGGAAATCCGCGACCGGGGCCTTGCTTCCCATCCTAAGGCCCACGCACGTGCCAAATATGGCCTCGTTCCGACAAACTATGTGGTGAAACGGGCCGTTTCCTACTCATTTCCCCTAAAAGGCCATAGAACTCCGGACGAGATAGCCCTGTTCGTGAAGGGTTCTCCAAGATAATTGCCGTATCCCAGTTCCGTCTTTTGCAGTGGTTACTAGGACACATAAAATGACGCCACGCGGCTCCGCTCGATTTTTTGGCTCCGTTTGCTTTGCCAATTGCGCAAAACGGGGCCGCCGGGACATGCGGTATGGCCGTACCGGGCGCCGCGTGCACCCGTCCGCCAACGCGCGAAACGGAAAACATTTAGCACATAAAATGACGCGTCCTAGACCTAAAAACATTTTTCCCTCCATTTATTGAGCGAAGAAAGTGTCGCCCCAGTTCAAATCCGGTCGTTTCCAGCGGATTCGGCGGGCACCGCAGGAGCGGGTGGGATTCCCATATGGCTTCCGCGCGCATATGGCATGTGATAGGTGGTGCGTAGGAGGTATCCTACCGCCGCCGGAGGTCCCGCGCGATACTGAAATGCGCACCATGTAGCCGCTTCACAAAAAAAAGCCCTTCCGGCACCCCGAAAATGGAAAAACCGTCGCCCGTGGTTCGGATTGGAAATCCGCGACCGGGGCCTTGCTTCCCATCCTAAGGCCCACGCACGTGCCAAATATGGCCTTGTTCCGACAAACTATGTGGTGAAACGGGCCGTTTCCTACTCATTTCCCCTAAAAGCCATAGAACTCCGGACGAGATAGCCCTGTTCGTGAAGGGTTCTCCAAGATAATTGCCGTATCCCATTCCGTCTTTGCTAGGACGCATAAAATGACGCCACGCGGCTCCGCGATTTTTTGGCTCCGTTTGCTTTGCCAATCGCAAACCACATGACATGCGTACCGGGCGCGCGCGTGCACCCGTACGCCAACGCGCGAAACAGAAAACATTTAGCACATAAAATGACGCATACAGATTTGCTTTGCTTTGCTTTAGGACATATGCACATGGAAACCATAGGTTTGGAATGAAATAGGCCCCGGATGAGCCGTAGCAGGAGTTTCCACATACAGATCCTGGATTTTACCAAGTGCGGGCCCATGTATGCGGAAATCGTCAACGCCGGGTACATGCAAGGTTAGAAAACCCTTACATCACACTTGTACACATATGTTAGGAAAAAATGAAAGTTTTCCAGCGATTCCGACGCTCCGGTGATCTGTATCTTGGGAAACCCTAGGGCGGGACCCCGCAGATCTACCCCTATAGCTTTTCCGTGCGAGGGTTTACCAATGGATTTTTTTATTTTTGCTTTGTTTAGGACATATGGACATGGAAACCATAGGTTTGGAATGAAATAGGCCCCGGATGAGCCGTAGCAGGAGTTTCCACATACAGATCCTGGATTTTACCAAGTACGGGCCCATGTATGCGGAAATCGTCAACGCCGGGTACATGCAAGGTTAGAAAACCCTTACATCACACTTGTACACATATGTTAGGAAGAAATGCAAGTTTTCCAGCGATTCCGACGCTCCGGTGATCTATATCTTGGAAAACGCTAGAGCGGGGACCCTGCAGATCTACCCCTATGGCTTTTTCCGTGCGAGGGTTTACCAATGGATTTTTTTATTTCCTTTGCTTTGTTTAGGACATATGCACATGGAAACCATAGGTTTGGAATGAAATAGGCCCCGGATGAGCCGTAGCAGGAGTTTCCACATACAGATCCTGGATTTTACCAAGTACGGGCCCATGTATGCGGAAATCGTCAACGCCGGGTACATGCAAGGTTAGAAAACCCTTACATCACACTTGTACACATATGTTAGGAAGAAATGCAAGTTTTCCAGCGATTCCGACGCTCCGGTGATCTGTATCTTGGGAAACCCTAGGGCGGGGACCCTGCAGATCTACCCCTATAGCTTTTTCCGTGCGAGGGTTTACCAATGGATTTTTTTATTTCCTTTGCTTTGTTTAGGACATATGCACATGGAAACCATAGGTTTGGAATGAAATAGGCCCCGGATGAGCCGTAGCAGGAGTTTCCACATACAGATCCTGGATTTTACCAAGTACGGGCCCATGTATGCGGAAATCGTCAACGCCGGGTACATGCAAGGTTAGAAAACCCTTACATCACACTTGTACACATATGTTAGGAAGAAATGCAAGTTTTCCAGCGATTCCGACGCTCCGATGATCTGTATCTTGGGAAACCCTAGGGCGGGGACCCTGCAGATCTACCCCTATAGCTTTCTCCGTGCGAGGGTTTACCAATGGAGTTTTTTATTTGCTTTGCTTTGTTTAGGACATATGCACATGGAAACCATAGGTTTGGAATGAAATAGGCCCCGGATGAGCCGTAGCAGGAGTTTCCACATACGATCCGGATTTTACCAAGTGCGGGCCCATGTATGCGGAAATCGTCAACGCCGGGTACATGCAAGGTTAGAAAACCCTTACATCACACTTGTACACATATGTTAGGAAGAAATGCAAGTTTTCCAGCGATTCCGACGCTCCGATGATCTGTATCTTGGGAAACCCTAGGGCGGGGACCCTGCAGATCTACCCCTATAGCTTTTCCCGTGCGAGGGTTTACCAATGGATTTTTTTATTTGCTTTGCTTTGTTTAGGACATATGCACATGGAAACCATAGGTTTGGAATGAAATAGGCCCCGGATGAGCCGTAGCAGGAGTTTCCACATACAGATCCTGGATTTTACCAAGTGCGGGCCCATGTATGCGGAGATCGTCAACGCCGGGTACATGCAAGGTTAGAAAACCCTTACATCACACTTGTACACATATGTTAGGAAGAAATGCAAGTTTTCCAGCGATTCCGACGCTCCGATGATCTGTATCTTGGGAAACCCTAGGGCGGGGACCCTGCAGATCTACCCCTATAGCTTTCTCCGTGCGAGGGTTTACCAATGGATTTTTTTATTTGCTTTGCTTTGTTTAGGACATATGCACATGGAAACCATAGGTTTGGAATGAAATAGGCCCCGGATGAGCCGTAGTAGGAGTTTCCACATACAGATCCTGGATTTTACCAAGTGCGGGCCCATGTATGCGGAAATCGTCAACGCCGGGTACATGCAAGGTTAGAAAAACCTTACATCACACTTGTACACATATGTTAGGAACAAATGCAAGTTTTCCAGCGATTCCGACGCTCCGGTGATCTGTACCTTGGGAAACCCTAGCGCGGGGACCCCGCAGATCTACCCCTATAGCTTTCTCTGTGCGAGGGTTTACCAATGGATTTTTTTATTTGCTTTGCTTTGTTTAGGACATATTCACATGGAAACCATATGTTTGGAATGAAGTAGGCCCCGGATGAGCCGTAGCAGGAGTTTCCACCGATTCCGATGCTCCGGTGGTTTGTATCTAGGGAAACCCTACGGCGGGGACCATGCAAATCTACCCATAGGGTTAGGGTTAGGGTTAGCAATGGAATTTTTCCTTTTTGGAGGACATATGTACATCGATAGAAGATGTTGAACCTACTGGCTCCAGTCGACCCGTCTGCGAAGTGCGTCACTCGTGAGACCTAGCTACATATGGCATCTACCATTTTTCCCATTAAAAAAGAACCATTTTTACATAACTCATACTACTACATAAATAAATACAAACATAATATAAAGTAAAGGAGAGAGAAGAAAATAGAAAAGAAAAAACTAAGCCGAGGGTGGCCGTCGGCATAGGTGGGTCATGCACTATGCCGAGGGGCACCCTCGGCGCCTCGCTGACGCCGTAACCGGGCCGTCACACGCGGAGCGGCGGTGCAGTAGACGCAGTCGCTACGCCGACGGCCATTTGTACGCCGAGGGTGGCCGTCGGCGTATGATGCTCTACGCCGAGGGTTTGACTACGCCGAGGGGCTCGTTGGGCCGCTGCCCTGGACAGGACGTACACCGACGGCCCCGACATTTGGCCGTCGGCGTACGCCACGGCCGTCGGCGCAGCGCGCCATTCCCGTAGTGAAACATGTTGCTAAACGTATCAAAATGGGACATAAGCTTGGCATGAGAAACACAATTATTGAAAATATATGTTAATTTGAACCTTCGATTTAAGATATTATTCCTACTTTGATAGTGTATTTTTTATGTTCCTTGATTGTCCAATGAACATAATATGTTGTGAGACGATTATCACATTGTGTGTCGACATGGTAAATTGGATTCAGAAGTTTTCACGGTTAGCGGCGTTTGAGGGCGAGATGCTAGAGTAGAAGGAGCGCATCTGGTGCGCTGTGACTTCCGACAGAATGCTAAGGGAAAGGCCTGATGCTTGTTGTTTGTGAGCCATTGCGTGAAATTTTCAGATGAACCAAAACATCATATGACGGAGATCCAGCGACGATCGACGCCATGACATGGACTAAAAATGACCAGGCCAGCTGGAGCAGCTCTCTGAATCTGCCAGGATACTGACTAGCATAGGGGCGTGACCATCGTCTCTTAAGTCCACCATGCACATGGCAGTGCCCGAGCTTTTCCCCGCAGGCACCACTGGTGGAAAAAAGGGCTTCGGTCGCGGTTCGCAACTGCCATTGGTCGCGGTTGCGCAACCGCGACCAAGCAAGCGCGACTAAAGCCCACACCCTTTAGTCGCGGTTCTTTACCGCGACGAAAGGCGCCTCCACGTGGCCGCCAGCACTCCTTCGGGGCGGAGGACCTTTAGTCGCGGTCCTCCTGGCCAACCGCGACTAAAGGCCGCCGCAGGTTGAGGGTTTTAGCCCCCCCCCCCCCCAACCTGATTTCTTTTTAGTTTGTATTGTTTTATTTTCTTTTCTGTTTTATTTTAATTTTGAAGGAGTTTCACATATTCTACGGTACTACATATACATGCATATGAACGTACAATTTCAAACAAATTTGAAATTAGAACCAAAAAGAATTCAAGAAGAATTGACAATATATATTCAATATCGATGACCATATACAATTTTGAACTAGTTTCCATACATATGATTTACTGCATATGAAGTTCTACATCCTCTACATAGTGTTCTCCACTAGGATCGATGACTTGCTTCGCGATCCATCCAGCTAGTTCCTCTTGAAGTGGTCGGAAGCGAGCTTCTAGACTAAGCGTCTTCCGAAGGTTATTCCTGCTAATGTTGTTCGGACACGAAATCCGCTCAGAGGTGTATCTCCGGATCATCTCACAAACATAGTATCCACATAGATTGGTCCCCTTTGGCTGAATATCTTGGGTCGCAGACACTACCCTTTTCCACTGTAGCTCTTTTTTGAATTCACCGACCTTTGTGTCTACGAACCGTGTCCAAACCCTACGAGGCAAAGAAAATTAAATGAACAAGAGAGTTATTAGTTACTTGATATTAGGAAATGAACAAAATAGGCCGATCGATATAGAGCGCAAGTGAATGAAAATATATAATTACTTCTGCATCATTTTTCTCAAGTCGGCCCAAAGCTTTGCATTCAGATTCAGAGAGTCGTGGATGAGAACTGTGGAGTCGTCAAATTGAATTACTAGCAGAATCCAGTGGAACCTGCGGACACGATACATGCACAGTCATGCATAATTAACTCATCGATTATAGTAAACAAAAGAGAATGTGCTCAAGACAGAAACACTCACCCAAAATGGTAAGGAAATAGAATATCACTTTTGAGTTCCTGACTTGATAAAAACATCCACAGGTCGGCCTCCATGTCGGCGGGAAAATGTTGTAACACATATGAATTAACGATATGTGGGTCAATGAACCCAACATCATGGATGTTCCTTATCATGCATTCCCGCTTCTTCATTCTGCATACACAACAAGATAGTTAATTAGGACAATATATATATATATATATATATATAGTGCAGGCAATGAACGAGATGGGGTAGAAATAAATCACTTACAGAACGTAGCAACTGATGATAGATTTGTCGAGCTCGCGCAGATTGAAAAGCTGGAACAATTCACTCCGATGAATTTGTACATAGTAATGTTTGAAGTGATGCTCAGGTCTAACTTCCGCATAAATATAGTCTTTGGCGTTTTTAATTTTATGTAAGCCTTGTACCAATTTAGCAGACCTGTCATTTGCGGAGGTAGATCCTTTTCCTGCGCAGGCTCGACGAGAGGCCCATTCGACACATATGTAATTACTACGTCCTTCATTGTTGCCTCATCAAGGCCTAACACTGCACGAAGAGTCAGACCTAAGTTGGCCGCTTGTTCTATGGCACTCGCTACAGTCAATCCCTGTCTTGCCGCAGCTGCTATGATTTCGGGGTCATCCGGACCGGCGGCTTTCACTATGAGAGGGGCGATGGATTGTTTACTCTGTGCCCCGAGCTGGGCAACTTGTTTCCCCTCTTTTTTACTTTCACTATGAGAGGCTTTCTTCTCCTGCTTCTCCGCCAACTCTTGCTTCTCCTTCAAGATGAATGCTTGCCTACGAAGTTCATGTGAATAGTAGTCAGGCAGATTCTTCGCGGCTTGGGACGGTTCGGTCAAAAATGACTTAGCCCACTTCTTTTGCTTGTCAGAAATACTTCTTGGGCTCGGGCTCTCTTTTCTTCTTGCAGTCCGCCTCCATTTCTCATGCTGAGCAGCCACGACCGCTGCATTTTCCTCCACACTAAGGTCATAAGGTCTCGGGGTGAGAGGCTTCAGTGATGGCTCCGGTATCTTTGTGGTCCTAGGTACATAAGGGTCCGGGTTTATAGTCCAGGACTGCTTCTTTGCCGGGGGCGGCTGCTTCTTCGCCGTGTGGACGGGGGCGCGTCGCACGGAGGTGAATTGGGGGCGGCGTCTGACGTGAAGGAGGTGTAGGTGAACCACCACCATCGCCGCCGCCTCCGCCACCACCACCGGAGGGGGTGGACTTGTTCGCCTTGGCGCCTCGTCTGGAAACTTGATAAACTTCTTTTTCCAGAGAATAAACTGGCGCTTGACACCTCCAAGTCTTCTCCCCTTCGGGTGTAGCAATGTCAATCTCCAGGTCCTCAAACCCTGGGACTATTTCCTCCACCGTGACACGAGCATAGCCATCTGCAATGGGATTGTTGTGGTGGAGTGCTCCGGCTCACATGGCAAAGCACGCCGATGGCTACCTTCGTGGACATGTTCCCGATAGGATAATGCAGATGACATTGTTTCATCTCCTTTACATCGTCCACGGGCGAGGAGGCTCCGGTGCAGTAATTTGGATCTCCGGTGCATCAGTACGGCTGGACCTCCGTGGAAGCCACGCGCTTCTCCGCTCGCCGGCCCGAGATCCGCTGGATGATCTTCATGCGTCCCAGCTGCCGATCTCTCCTGTACTAGTATAGACAGGGTTTTCTTCATCTCATCGAGATCCGATGCCAACCGCGCCACAACATCGTCATCCCGATCCGACTTTCTCTACGGCTTACAAATCTGGCCATCGTTGGGAGAACCCTTCTTTCCACGTAATGTTCCCGGCATGCCTCGTACACGTCCTCCGTGTTCAGGATTCCCGAGGGCTCTTGTCAGCGCGTCGTTCTCTCTGTTGAACTTGATCTTCCCCTCTTGAGCATCCCTCATTGCGTCAATAAGGGCTTGGGTGGGTTTAAACATTTTGTTCCCGTAAACACACGCCCTGTCTCCGGGTCTAGCGTTCCCCCATGCCCGTACCACCAGCTTTTGGCCCTTCGGTCCCATCCCTCCGTACCTGGACGGATTCCTCGCCTCCTCAGCTCGTTCTCCATCTTCTCCCACTTAGGCTCCCAAAAGCGATACCCTCCTGGCCCCATAACATGATTGTACTCCTTCTTAGCCGCATTTTCCTTATTTTTTCGATATTTCAATGAAATGCTCCGATTTCTTCTGCTTCACAAATTCTGGCCAATCATGTTCAAGTCTCTCATACTGTCCTTTGAATTCCGGAGTCTTGTTCTGGTTGACATAGTCACGGGCTAGATTCTGCTTGAATTTCCGGAATGTATCGGCCATCTTACCAAGAGCGAAGTGTTTGAGTAGCCTCCTCCTCTCCTTGTTTTCCTGAATCTTGTTACCCGCCTCATCGAATTTGTGGTATTCCGGAGGTAGGATGAAATGCTCCATAAGCTTTTGAAAGCAATCCTTTTTAGTTCTCTTGTCAACAAAAGTGAAACCAAGACGTGCCTTCTTTGGCTCATTCCACTCCTGGAGGGTGATCGAGATGTTGTCTCTAACAACGGCTCCGCATTGGTTGATAAACTTGGTGGCGTACTTCGGGGGCTCCAGCGGCCTGCCGGTTGCACCGTCGACAACCTCGATGGTATATGTTTCTCCTGGTTTGAGCGTCTTGGTTGCGCCACGCTTTGACGACGACGTACTCGATTTTTTCGACGATCCGGCCGAGGGCTAAAATAAGAAAGAGAGTCGCGCGTGTTAGTACACACATATTTATTCAAATCAGTAAGTTTGTATCACCAGAGGAAAAATGTATATATATATACCTCGGCGCCGGAGCTAGTTGCTACTTGCAATTGAAGATCGTCGTTGATCGACGTTTCTTCCCCATCATCTTGCTGACGGCCTTCATCTTGACCGTCAAGATTCAGATAAGAAGAAATATCCTCTTCATCTTGTTCGCTCGGCACATAAGGAATATCGCCTTTTATGATGCCAAATAGCTGTTCTTCAATTTCTGGATCATAGTTCTCCATAATCGGGTCAGCTCTATCGTCCGCCATATGTCAGTCCTGAAAACATGTAGTAAAAACTAAGTAATTGTGTATATGCCAGCATTATCACATCTCTTCTGTACATATAAACAGAGATGGAGACGAGGGAGGCGAAAGGGCGGCGGTGGCGAAAGGGCGGTGGCGGTGCCGAGAGGGAAGCCGCGCGTATACGAGGGGCTCGCTAACGGAGGGAGGTGGCGGTGCCGAGGAGGAAGCCTAACGGCGTCGCTGCGGAGCTCTGTTCGATCGGCGGAGAAGAAGAATGGGGCGCGGTTGTTAGCGCGAGGGTACGGTGTATTTAATTAAGTCAAAATTGTTATGTCGGCATGTGTGGCGGCGCGGTGCGTGTGGCGGCGGCGGCGGCGCTTCGGGCCGGCATGCATGTGCAGACGCGCGCGGCGAGACGAGGAGGGCGCGCGGCTCGACGACGTACGGCGAGCAGAGAAGGGCGGCGACGGCGGCGGTGACGTACACGGCGGCGGCGCTTGACGACGGCGACTTGGACGACGACGGGACGGCGCAACGGCGTCGTTGGCGAGAGGAGCAGATCGATCTGCGGGGCGGCGGTTCGGGCGAGTTGGAGAAGAATGGCGGGCGCGGAAAAGCCGCGCGCTTTTATAGCCCCCCCCTTTGGTCGCGGGCGAGTTAAATATTTTGTTAAGTTTAAATTTTTGTTTATATCATATATTCATGTTTAGTTATTTTTTTGATAAGTTATTTCTTTAAGTTAAAAAAACAAAAAAACAAAAAAAAATTAGTTCATTTTTTTGATAAACTTTTGTTAGGTTATTTTGTTAAGTTATTTTTGTTCATTACAATTTTGATTAACAAATTTTGCTAAATTAATTATTTCGTTAAGTTTAAAAAAAACAAAAAAAAATTAGAGGGATCGAGGCAGGGGCGCCGTGTACTGGCGCGCCCCTCTGCCTCTCTCTCTCCCACACGCACGCACGGCGACGCGCGGCCGCCGGCCGGTATCTGGCGCAGCCGCCGGCCGCGGTTCCTCCCTCTCTCTTCCGCGCGGTCGGCGCTCCTCTCTCTCCATGCCGGCGAGGAAACAGTGCGGCGGCGCGGCGCGGCGAGGAGCAGGGCGGGGCGACAGTTACGTACGGCGGCGGGGCTTCTCGGCGGCGACGGCGTCGACGATCGAGGGGGCGCACGCGTGTGTGCGGCGCGGCGGAGGTCGTAGAGAGGAGGAGGGGCCGGCGCGCGAGAAAGGGCGTGTGCGGCGGCGGCGTCGAGGAGCGGCAGCGGTCGGCGTCGAGGCAGCGTCGCGGCGTCGATGAAGTCGATCGGAAGATGAAGTGAAACCGCCGAGGGAGGCGGGCGCGTATTTATAAAAAACGGCCTTTGGTCGCGGTTGGGCTCACCAACCGCGATAAAGTGTCGCGGTGAGCCCAACCGCGACCAAAGGGTATTTTCGCCGGGTTTTTCGTTTCCCGCGGAAAATACCCTTTAGTCGCGGTTGGTGAGCCCAACCGCGACCAAAGGTTATTTTTCAAATTACTTTCTCTTTTTCAAATTTTTAAAAATACAAATAATATATCAAAAAATTCAGAAAAATAAAACTAATTCATTTCAAATCCTTAAAAATACAAATAATATATCAAAAAATTCAGAAAAATAAAACTAATTCATTTAAAAATATTAAAAATACAAATAATATATCAATAAATTCAGAAAAATAAAACTAATTCATTTAAAAATATTAAAAATACAAATAATATATCAATAAATTCAGAAAAATAAAACTAATTCATTTAAAAATATTAAAAATACAAGTCTCTGTCTTTCCACCGACCCCCTCTTCCCGCTCTCTCTGTTTCCGCGCCGGTCCCTCTTCACGCCTCGTCTTTCCGCCTTTAGTCCCGGTTGCACCCACCCACCCGGACTAAAGATTAGATGACCCAGCTCTCCTCTTCTTCCCGCCAATTTCTTCCCGCCTCTTTCTTCCCGCCTCTTTCTTCCCGCCAATTTCTTCCCGCCTCTTTCTTCCCCTCTTTCTTCCCGCCAATTTCTTCCCGCCACTCTTTCTTCCCGCCTCTTTCTTCCCGCCATTTCTCACTACATATATGTTGCCCGGCTTGGCCAGCATTATCACATCTCTCCAATCTCTCATCACTCTCTCATGGCTTCCACCGCACCCACTCTAACCTACCAGCAGGTGGAGGAGCTTTGCGCCTCGAACTACCCTTGCCCACCGGGCTACCGCGTCCCCGCCGGCTGGAGCCTAAGCGCCGGCGGCGTGCCGGTCCCTCCTCCCCTCGTGCTGCGCGCCGGCAGCCATCACGAACCACTACTACCTCGACCTCACGCCGAGCAGCGGATGAATCCGCGGCATCCCGATAACCAGCATACTTGGGACGCCTTCTTCATCAATCGGCGTGAGAGGGCGTCGCGTGAGGAGGACGGTCTGCCTCCTGGGAACTTCCACGAGGCCGGCCGTCGGCTATGGTGGTACGGCCGGACTCTGCAGCGTCATGGACTACATCACGGCCGCGATATCCCCGCCTGCGCTACCTCTCGAGCCACGCGCCGCCGCACAGCCGACGACAGCGACGACGACGGCGGTAACTTAGAAGGCGACGACTAGCACAACGGCGGCGACTATGAAGACTACGAGTATGCATATTATACGCCTAGGCAGGAGTATGACTAAATCACTCCAAATTTCATGTATCATCAGTGCTATCTCTCGAATCAATCGAATCATTCGAAAATGGACACCAAACACATCACAGGCAATATAATTCACATGATCCATTCAACAAAGTTTGGTACAATAAATTAGTACACATCATTTCTTCCCTTGTGTCCCTGCTTGCTTACGATTGGGCCGTATCCATGGAGCATCCTCATCATTTAACTTAATGCTTGGATCGGTGTTCACTTTGAAGGGCGGAATTTCACCAAACATATTATAATCTTCTGACATGTCTGTCTTGTCCTCCACTCCCACGATGTTTCTTTTCCCTGAAAGAACAATGTGGCGCTTTGGATCATCGCATGATGTACTGATCGTTTTCTTATCTTTCCGTTTCCTCGGTTTGCTACTCATGTCCTTGACATAGAAAACCTGAGCGACATCTTTCGCTAGGACGAATGGTTCGTCAAGGTAACCAAGATTGTTGAAATCCACCATTGTCATTCCGTATTGCTGGTCCACCTTTACCCCACCTCCTGTTAGCTTGAACCATTTGCACCGGAACAAAGGGACCTTGAAGGAGGGTCCATAGTCAAGTTCCCATATCTCCTCTATGTAACCATAATATGTGACCTTTTGCCCATTCTCGGTTGCTGCATCAAAGCGGACACCACTGTTTTGGTTGGTGCTCTTTTTATCTTGGGCGATCGTGTAAAATGTATTCCCATTTATCTCGTACCCTTGGAAAGTCGTTATAGTCGAAGATGGTGTCTTGGCCAACATGTACAGCTGATCTACAACCTCATTGTCACTCATGAAATGTTTTCTCAACCAACCGCCGAAAGTCTCCATGTGGGCCTTCCTAATCCAGGATTCAGGCTTCCCGGGTTGTCCGAGCGTAAAATATTCTTGTGTTTCTCAAAGTACGGAGCCACCAAGCTGGAATTGGTCAGAACTGTGTGGTGTGCTTCAGTCAGAGAATGGCCGTCCATACATATCGTTGATTTCCTTCCGATCGTGCCTTTTCCAGTCTCCCCTCGTGCCGCGATCGAGGAAGACCAATCGGCTTAAGGTCAGGAACAAAGTCAACACAAAACTCAATTACCTCCTCATTTCCATAGCCCTTGGCGATGCTTCCTTCTAGCACGGTTACGAACATATTTCTTTAATACTCCCATGAACCTCTCGAAGGGGAACATATTGTGTAGAAATACAGGACCGAGAATGGAAATCTCTTCGACTAGGTGAACCAGGAGGTGCGTCATAATATCGAAGAAGGATGGCGGGAACACCAACTCGAAACCGACAAGACATTGGACCACATCGTTCTGTAACCGTGGTAGAACTTCTGGATTGATTACCTTCCGAGAGATTGCATTGAGGAATGCACATAGCTTCACAATGGCTACTCGAACATTTTCCGGCAGAGCCCCCTCAAAGCAATCGGAAGCAATTGCGTCATAATCACGTGGTCGTGAGACTTCAGGTTTTGGAACTTTTTCTCCGCCATGTTTATTATTCCCTTTATATTGGACGAGAATCCAGACGGGACCTTAATACTGCTCAGGCATTCAAAAAGATGACCTTCTCTTCGGTCAGAGCGTAGCTGGCACGACCTTGAAACCGTTCCGGCCAGTCATCGGGTCTTTCAAACTTTGCTGGTCCTGCCGTGCTTCCTTTGTATCATTTGACTTCCCATACACGCCAAGAAGCTTAGGATGTTCACGCAAATATTCTTCGTAACGTGCATCACGTCGATTGCAGAGCGGACTTCTAGGACTTTCCAATATTCTAGCTCCCAATATAGATTTCTTCTTCCACATGGCTACGTGCCCGTCAGCTCCCTTCGGAACTGATTGTCCGCCAGGACCCTTTCCAAAGATGACTTTCAAATCCTTTACCATATCAAATACCTCAGCACCAGTGCGTTCCGCAGGCTTCGGCCGGTGATCTGCCTTGCCGTTGTAATGCTTGCCGCGCTTTCTTATGATTTTTGGGAAGAAATCGACGATGCCCCATGTACACGTTCTTCTTACAATTTGGCAAATGTACACTTTCGGTCTCATGTAAGCAGTGCGTGCATGCATTGTATCCCTTATTTGACTGTCCCGAAAGGTTACTAAGAGCAGGCCAATCGTTGATGGTTACGAAAAGCAACGCTCGTAGGTCAAATTCCTCTTCTTTGTGCTCATCCCACACACGGACACCAGGTCTGCCCCACAACCGTAAAAGTTCATCAACTAATGGCCTTAGGTACACATCGATGTCGTTGCCGGGTTGCTTCGGACCTTGGATGAGCACTGCATCATAATGAACTTCCGCTTCATGCACAACCAAGGAGGAAGGTTGTAGATGCATAGAGTCACGGGCCAGGTGCTATGGCTGGAGCTCTGCTCGCCAAAAGGATTCATGCCATCGTACTTAGACCAAATCTTATGTTCCTTGCGTCAGCTGCAAAATCTTTAAACTCTCTGTCGATCTTTCTCCATTGCGTTCCATCTGCGGGGTGTCTCAACTCCCCGTCCGACTTACGGTCCTCTTTGTGCCATCTCAACAACTTGGCATGCTCTTTGTTCCTGAACAGACGTTTCAACCGTGGTATTATAGGAGCATACCACATCACCTTGGCGGGAACCTTCTTCCTGGGTTTCTGGCCCTCGACATCGTCACCAGGGTCATCGCCTCTGATCTTATAACGCAATGCAGTGCATACCGGGCATTCATTCAAATTCTCGTATTCACCGCGGTAGAGGATGCAGTCGTTGATGCATGCATGTTCAGAACCTCTAAACCTAGAGGGCAGACAACCTTCTTTGCTTCATACGTATTGGAGGGCAACTCGTTATTCTTTGGAAACATATTCTTCAACATTTTCAGCAAGTTTTCAAATCCCGAGTCAGCTACACCTTCCCGTGCCTTCCATCTCAGAAATCCAAGTGCAGCCCAGCTTTTTCAGACCATTATCGCATCCTGGTACAATACTTTTTGTGATCCTCTAACATGCGATCCAAATTCTCCCTCTCCTTTTCAGCGACTCCGTGCATCAGCAATGGTCCGACCAAGATCATCAGCGGGCTCATCACGTGCCTCTTCTTGATCACCTTCCCCTTCACCTTCCTCACCTTCAGCATCATCCATGAAAGTATCACCGAAATGATCAAGATAGCTCTCATCGATGTCATCTCCTTCTTCATCTTCTTCCATTATAACCCCTCTTTCTCCATGCTTGGTCCAACAATTATAGCTTGGCATGAAACCATGCCGAATCAGGTGCACGTGAACTTCCCTTGAGGAAGAGTAACCCTTCTGATTCTTACACAACACATGGACAGATAACAAAACCCCCCGCTTGTTCGCATTAGCCACTACGAGGAAATCTTGCAAACCCGTAGTGAATTCGCCGGAGAGTCGGCTAGCGTACATCCATTGCCGATTCATCTGCATTATTATAATACAAAATATATAATTAACCATCGCATATGCATTTGTTAAACTAATTAAATAGAAATTAAACAATGAACTACACACATATGCATATTTTATCAATGACACATATATATGAAAGGTTCAAGTGTTGTTGCTAACCGCGATCGAGGAGGAAAAATAAATGAGGAAGCTCGATCAAGTGTGGCTCCGACACTTCATATCATGTTTGTTTCATGCTCTTGGGACATTTCATCAAACACCTTGTGTGCATAAGAAGAGCCAAAAGCAAACCTACACCCCTTGTGAAGTTTGTGAAGAGAAGTGGCACCAAATGGCTAAGTCTTGTGGGCTTGGTATATATAGGGAGGGCTTAGTCGCGGTGGCCCCAACCGCGATCCTTTGGGCCAGCTCGAGGACATTTAGTCGCGGTTGGCAGCAACCGCGACAAAGCCCTCCCGTCCACCACCTGGCCACCGAGCGCGCTGCCTCGCGAAGAACCGAGCCGCGACTAAAGGCCCCATTTCGCGGTTTTGCATTTCCGACTAATGGGGACGGCGCTTTTTTCTACCAGTGCACAACAATTACTTCAGGGTGCCAGTAATAATAAAATCGGATCATACATAGCAGGGTTTGGGAATGAAACGATTGTAGCTGCCTAGCTGGGGCTTGAAAGTTGAAACCAGACCGGCCACATGGGCGCGCGTACTCTGCGGTGTGATTTCAGTGGCACTGGTACCCGTATACGGTCGCGGACTCGCTGCAGCCGATCGTCCGACACTCGGACAGCAAAAGTCTGAAGCTAGAAATTTATTTTCTTAGTTCCCAGTTTGCCATTCCTTGTACTCCCTTCGTTTCTAAACAAAAGATTCTTAATTTTATCTAGATATGAAGGTATATAGATATGTTTTAGCCAAAATTTATCCATATTTAGAAAAAGTTGCGAAGCTTTTTTTTACTTCAAAAAAAAGGAATATATTGTATTGACTGTTAATTTTGGCCTTTCTAGATGCGCGCAAATAAAAAATATCACCTTTACTATTTTTCAGCTAGCTGAAATTACAATTCGTCTTAAGTCAGATCCTGGTCCGTTCATTCTAGTCAATTGGTGCGAATCTTGACGTCTCCTACCTTCAGCCATGGTTTGTTCTGGCTTATTCCGCTCGATGGAGAACGGTTTTCTTCGGTCCTTTTAGTTTACCTGAACCGTTCTTTTCCCTCGTTTTTGGATTCAGTAGTGCCTCTTTTCCTCTTATCTCGTCTTCTTCATTTCTCCGTCCAACCACCCAGGCGCAGGCAGGGAGAGGGAGAACCAGGCGAGGAGGGGGCTGTGGTGGGTCTCCTGCGGAGGAACTGGAACGGGACTACGGGAGGTGTCACCGGACGGAGGAGGGCGGATGGGTCCTGGAGGAGGCCGACGGCCGAGGTTCTCCCATGGCGCCGGCGGAGCTACCTTCGACAGAGGAGGCGGAAGGAGCAGGCGCCGTCGGTGGGTCGGGTACGTGATTGTCTCCTCTTTATTTTCTTCGTCGCACTTGGTGTAAGTCGCCGTGGACACCCTTCATTCTGTTCGTGCGCGCCCTTCTTGCCTCGTATGCTCGTCTGGTGCATCTCCGCGCATATGCGCAACTTTTTGTGGATTAGTGGTGGCTTTGTAAGGTTATGTGGACAGGCGAATGCAGTTATGTAGACGTGAAGATCAATTTCATGGATATTTCATCTATGTTGGTGTTCCCTGTTCCCCAAATCCCCAATTTATTAGGGTTTGCAGGGAAGGGGTTATTCATGTAGTGAACAAGAGTAAAATCTGACCTGGGAGAGTTGAGGCTGGAGTAGTTCCTAGGGGTGTTTTGTGGTTCTTATTCATTTTGATTGTTATCAGTACAATTTGTATCTAAGCTCGGGAACAGTTTCGTCGCCAACTGAAGTTTCAGTTAGGATTCTCTATTGGTTTGCTTTGAACTAGCTTGAATGGGTTGGCTCACTAATGAAATTTGGTTTGATTTGGACTATATCTCTCAGTGGATTAGTCTGGTTCGGTCTGAGCACGAAAAAATTGGTCTCAAATTGTTTCAGGTTGCAGTTTGAAACTATCAATCACATCTAGTCAGTTAGCTTCAATGATTCAGCCAGGTGATCAGCTTGCAAGTGCTAGGGCCAGGGGCACCGTTATGCATCTCTACCTCTCCTTGATCCCCGGCTGGCACGCTAACAATGCACAACTCCTTGCACCACTTCCGTCGGCCGGAGCTCTGTCTCCTGCTACCAGGGCGATGTCATCTATCTATGCCATGCTTCTCTACCTCTCCGCGGCTGGATTGATCATCATCATATGGCTTTTTCAGTGCTTATTAGTTTTTTTTCTCTTTTTATTGATTTCTCCGACATGCGAGATTCATGCATTGATCAACATCAAACTGTGTATTATTTTTATTTCTACACCGAATTTTTTCACCTCGTGGATAGGAAACTGTTAGTTACTTGATCATGAGATAATTCACAGCTATATTTACCCTTAAACTCTTAACTGAATCATGTGGTCATATTCTACCTGAAGTTTACACCTTGTGAACCATAAACTTTCAGAGAGTCGATTCAGAAACTGCTTTTACCATGAAATACCCTTGACTGAATCAAGTGGCTGGGCTCACATTTGAATGTTTTCATACTATTTTAGATCCTACTGTTTTGTGTTTGCCATTCTACAATTATGGATTATCCATGTTAAGTAATGTTCGGTCAATCAAAGCCAGTAGAATCCACAGTTTTGGCATATGTGAAAGTTCTCATTTGTTTTTATTCAACTAGCAGATGAAGTGTAGTTCATCATCGTAGGTTCCATGCAAATTGTTGTTCCCATTGACCGCACCTATCATTCAGTGAGCGAACGCCACTTGGTTATAAATTTTGTATCAGTTGTATCTGAACTTTATAGCTATGCGGACGTTCTACTCTATGTTGCTTCTGACCACGTGCTGCTGGAGCTGCTCCTGGTGGAGCTGTGGCATCCGCTGGAGCTCCGGGCTAAATTGGATCGGCCATAGAATGACGCGGCCTTCCTGGCGCTGAAGCTGAGCAAGCACAATGCAGAGGGCTTATTATTTTCCTCTTCTTGCTCACTTTTAAGGCGTCTCTTTCTGGATTTTCTCAGTTAATCTCCGATATCATTATTACTCTCTATTCTTCACCTACTTCTGTTTCTTTCACTCTTTCTTCGATTATTTATCTCAATTTCTCTCTGTCGCGAGTCACATCATTATTCTTCAGTTTTCATTTCTCTTTTTTTTTTCAGTTTTATTTATTGATCAGTCCTTCTCTTTTTTTGTTCATTATTTCAGTCAACTTTGCTCACTATCTTGTAATTTGCTCAATCTTATTTGCTCAGTCTTAGATTTCTCTTTCTTCAGCCTTCAACTTTCATTATTTCTCAGTTCTTGTTTCTTTGACTCTTTCTTCAGTCTTAGTATTTCATTCTCTCTGTCTCTTTCAATTTCTTAGTTTTTCTTTCACTTTTTTTTTTACTCTTTCTTCAGTCTTAGTATTTTTTTTCTTGTTTTATTTTGAAGGTGTCCCTTTCTTCATTTATCTCAGGTTCTCTCTGTCGTCAGTCACATCATCATTTCTTCATTCTTCATTTTCTCTGTCTTCCACTCTTACTTTAGTAATTCATTCTCTGTCACTTGTTCTCGGTTCTTCTTTCACTCTTCTTCAATTTTCTGGCTCTTTCTTCAGTCTTAGCATTTGTTCTCAATTTTTTCAATTATCTTCACTATTTTAGTTTCTTTGGTCAGTCATTTCTTCTTCCTTCTTCATTTCCAGGATGTCTCTTTCTTTATTCTCTCAGATCCTCTCTGGATTGCTGACGTGCTTGTTAGGGTTGCAGGGCTCTAGATAGTCTTATATCTTTCTTTAATTCCTCATTTTATCATTATATCTAGTTTAGTCTTTTGGTTCAGTCCTTAGTTTCTTAGTTCCTGAATTTTTTCTTTAGTATCTCGATTTCTTTATTGTACCACTTTCTTGTTATCCACTGTTTGTAAAAATTTTTTTTGCTCATTTTTATCATCTTCATTTAATAAGTATCTCAGTTTCTTGGTCCCACATATACTTATTCAAGTATCCTATTATGTCATCTATCTTATTCCCAAAAAGAAGCTCTCTTAATCTAGTACCCTGTTAAATCAGGAAAACATATTAAATCAGGAAATCTAGTACCCTGTTATGTTCACGGTCTCTCTTCAGTCTTCGATTTACTATTATTCTTAATCATTCTCTCTTCTCATTCTCCCTATCAGTCTTCTCTCAGTTATGTCCTCAGTCTTCGGTCAATTTTACCATGTTTCTTATCATTATTCTTTTTTGCAGAGTCTTGTTTTGTTCCTAAGTTATTTTTTAGTCTCACCATTTGTAATTAGTTCCTTTTCGTTCTCCAATGCAGATGAAGAACTTTTTCAACTTTTTCAATTATCTTCACTAATTTAGTTTCTTTGGTCAGTCATTTCTTCTTCCTTCTTCATTTTCAGGATGCCGCTTTCTTTATTTCTCTCAGATCATCTCTATCATATCATTATTACTTTCTATATTTGCTCAATCTTTTTCCGGAAATGCAGATACTCTCTTTTAGTGTAAATCTCAGTTTAGCAGGTGGTTATGTCGGGGTGGAGCAAGTTCATTGGAGCAGCGGGTATAGAGCACTAGTCTGTTGCTTATTTGGTTCAGTTTTTTACTCAAGGTGTCATTCTCTACCTAGAATTATTTTTTATTCTAATGTGTAATGCCTACCACTGCAGCTCTATCCCTGCAGCCGTGCGATCTACTGCTCGTCTTCATCGACGGTTCAGCGATGACAACGGCTTCCTTCTCAAGACCACAAGTTGTTGCTCCTCCCCAAGAACATAACGACTTGAAGCTCCCAATGATCCTCCCTGCTGTGCTGAGCTGCGTGTTGGCTACTGGCATTTTTGCATCGGGAGGAAGAAGAGAGATTGCTGACGTGTGGGCAATGGAAACAACGGACCAAGAAGTACAAGGCCCTAGTTTTCTTTTCTTCTTGTAAGGCCCAGAAATACACATGTGCAGCTATAGTGTGTAAATTAGCCCATGTTTTGATACTTTTTAGGGGTGCCACGTACGTCGATCAGTTTGGGAGCTAGGCCAGTCACGATTAAGAAAACTCGATAAAAACCAGACTGAAATAAGGAACGGTTTTTTTCCGGCTGATCAGAATGAATACTGAAGCGTGGACAAAGGATTGAGGGAATGAATACCAGTAAAGAGGAAATCTAACTTATGGCGAATTGCAATTTCAGCTAGATGATGGTTAGACACTCCCAAAAATATTGGTACACAAAAACTTGCTGCTTTTGCATTTGCTTTCATACAACTAAAATTTGGGATGTCAAGATATTACTACTCGATTTAGATTTAACTAAATCTCTTTCAGATGGCGCCATGCAAGATGCAACTCACGGGTTAGCACGAATCTCAAACGAAATTAAGCGGTTTAGATATTGTATTTCAGCTGCAACCCGGTAGTGAAAAACCCCAGTTTCAACCTATTTGCAACTAGAGAAATCTTAGTTTCAACCCACTTGCAAATATCATATTACCACAAGGCGTGGGACAAATCCAATAGCAATGGAGTCGACTAAGATTTATTAAATCTAGTGCGCCCTGAGAATTAGCAATTCCGCTAAATTTTGTGTAGTTTATTTTTCTCCATCCGAACTTGCTGCACCTTCTCACGTTTGCTCACCTAGCTATATGGGGAATTCGAACCATGGTTTTTTTTCTTGGCTGAGATTTCTGAAATCTCCCCCAAAATCGTTTATTTCGCCAAAAAATCTTTCTACCGGACAATTTTTTATAATTTTCTTAAATTTAAATATTTATTACAAATTTTGGGGCAAATTTATGATTTTGTTGGACAAATCTTCGACAGTATTATTTCATGTATTTCTGAAAACCAGAAATATCGGTGCCCACCGGTTTGAACGCATATGGGATAATAACAAATATTATATCGATTAGGATCATCATCCCTTCCATTGATCCCTTCCATGGTGTTTTTTAAAGTTATAAATAGCCGGCTATAGCCCGGCTATAGCCTTTCGGGAGACCTGCCGCTGCGGCTATACCATTTATAGGCTAAATAAAAAAAATCACTAATTGCCAGCTATAGCCATATTTACCTCCTAATTAGCCTTAGCCGATAAACCTCATGTATTTTGAATTTCTCTTATCTTTTCATTTTATTTTTTGTTTTCTGAAATTTGCGTTTAATATGATTAGATAAAACTTGTGAGTTGAATAATTGAATACGTATTTGCTTTGAATAGTTGTAAGTCGTATCACGAATCATTTTTGAGTCACAGTTTTTCTCTTTTTCTGGTAAGATATGACTAAAATATTCCAAATTTTTTAAAAACTCTAAATGAAATAGCCCGATATAGCCCAGCTATAACCTTCAAAAATGTCGCGGCTAAATGAGATAGCCGGCTATTTTAAACTATGGTGTTTTTACAAGTTTGCTCTGGCTAATAAGTACTCTGTCAGTTTCAATGAAGACGAGGTTTGATTTTACACAACCCATCCATGCTCCAGCATCCAACCAAGTAATTTGGAAAGTCTCAATCGTGTGATTTTGGTTGATGAGGCGACTAGAGTACACACCCGCCGGTGATAGAGTCATCTATGCAGTACCGGAGCGACCTGTGCTTAATCATGCGGTGCTGTCTGCCGGAGCCGCAGTTCAGCACCGTCACGCCGGTGAACATCGCGAAACACTTGCCTTCATCTTCGTCCGGAAGATGGAAGCAGCCCAGGCAGCGGCGGTGGCGCAGATGGGGCGCCAACTCGAAGATCTTGGCGACGCAGAACTGGCGGCCCCCTAGGTACACGAGGTGCGAGTACAGCTCGCTGAACCCCTCGGGCACCGCTAGTCCATCCCACACATGGTCCGCCGCCGGCGGCCGGTCCTCGTCGACGGCTGCGGCCAGGTCGGACGCGCAGATCTGCCCGCTGTCCATGGCCGAGAACCCGATCCAGAGGCCGAGCTCCGGGGCAGGCACGGCTTGTCCCCGGAACGGCAGCGCCCAGTCGCCGGCCTTGGTCCACGCGTGAGTCGCCGTGTCCAGCCAGTATGTGCCGCGGCCCGCGATGGACACCCAGATGAGCGAGCCGTCGCCCTCGCGGTGGACGTCCACGGCGTGGCAGGTGATATCGGCGCCGGAGCAGCCATCCGTGCCGCAGCTGGGATCGTGGATGTAGGGCGGCGGCGGGAGGGAGCGCCATGCCCAGTCATCGTTACGGTCGTGCACGAGTGCCTGGATGGGTTGGCCTGGGTCCGCCTCGATGACGTAGACGCTGCCGTCGTCCTCGGCGCCGTCATCTTTGGTAACGTCGTTCTGGGGGTCGACGGCGACGGAGAGTAGTGTGTGGCAACAGTTGGGCGGCGCCATGCTGGGCAGCGGTCGGACGGAGTGCGACCCTTCGTCGTAGAGGACGCCGCGGCCCATGTCATCGACGCCGACGATCTTGTCCTTCTGGCGTCCCAGGAGCGAGAACTGCATGATGCCGGGGAGGTTGAAGCTCATGCGGCGTTCAGGCAGGGGCGCGTCCACCACCGTATTGGCCGCTCGGTCAGCTGAGCCATCGGGGCAGAAGAGCCGAGAAGTGTCGATGCGGTGCAGCGCGTACCAGGGGGAGCGCCTGACCGTGTACCCGTGGACGACCAAGTAGAGAAACTGCCGGCGAAAACTCATCTTCCTCCGCCGTGCGTACAGATCCAACCAATTTGCCCTGGTTTTCTTCTACATATCTCGTGCACCATCAATCCCGCGCGTCAGTTTCAACCCAAAGATCTTTCTTTTTTTCGGCAATATAAACACTGTTCCCCTCCTCGGCCCCCCTGTGCGGCTGTGCCCTAATTCAGTAATTTTCTACCACGCCGAACCCGTCGGGCCGCTGGCTGCGATCTGGCTACCATGGACGTTTTTTTCACATGTCACGTACCAAGGGAACGGTGGATTATGTGCAAACAATGCTTGAATCAAGGGATAAGAGAGAGTCCACGAAAATGATGTATAGCTAGACATCAAGACGACGACGAGTCGATGACATACGAGTACGACTCTGCTATGCAGATCACTATACAGGACTCGTCTACGCCGACGGTCGGCTCCCGTTGACGTACCAACAGAAGACCGTCAGCGCTCCTCAACGCCGACGGCTGCCGTCGGTGTCTTCAGCGTGAGCGCCTCCTCTCTAGCCGTCAGTGTACGGTAGACCGTCGGCTTACGTTGTACTGAGACAGCTGTGCGTAGCCGTCAGCCGTCAGCGTTCATTTGCCGTCAGTTGACGCCAGTTGATGGCGGTCACCGGTCAGAACTATGCAGCATTCTCGTCGGCTTACCTGTCAAAGAAAAATAAATAAAAAAGACTTGCATCTACCCTAACACCGAGGCTCGCGCTGCCTGTAATGTTCTCTCTGAGGCTCGCGAGGGCGCCGCCACTGTTGTGTAGCACATGAGACGGTGGCCGTACAACACGTGGGTGACGGCGGACGCCAACGGACAGCCCATGGTTGGCCCGCTGTGGACCGGGGCACATGAGGACGTCGTAGCTGCGGCTCTCCAGCGCGTCAGCGTGAAAAGAGGAGCGGTGTAGAGGGAGCTGCATTAGAGAAGGAGCAGTGGCAGCGCGAGAAGAGGAGACACGTGATAAGTGGAGTGGCGCGAGAAGAGGAGCTCTAGAGGGTGTGAGCTGAGGAGGAGGAGTAGGGCGGCGGCGCTAGGGATGGGTAGAGGAGGAGGGGGCGCTGCAAGGTGGGTTTCTGTAGTTCCTAGCTTTGGGAGGGGGGTTTTGGGCCATTGGATCTTAAGACATGGATGGTTCAGATCTGGTCCTCCGAGGTTAGCTGGGGTGATCCGTGGTTAGCTCGCCCGTGCTCTTTGATTGGTTATATTTTTAATCGAGCACAAGTAAATTTAAAAAAAGTGAAACCTTCGCACTCCGTCATCTTATATGACCTAGTTTGTAGGAAAAATAACAAACTTGGATTATCACAAATATTTTAGAAAAACCTTCTCATAAATGATCTACCACGTACAAAGTTATATGGCTTTGAGGTCAAATGAGCTAGGTCCTGGCCTAAACCATGACATAGTTTATCGAACTGAGCCCATATTAGACACACTCATATGTATTCGGATGGCAAGCAATGTTGTTGTTGGAGGGATATTTCATTGTTTTTGCATAAAAAATCATTTTTAAAATTTTCCGAGCGCTAAAACAAGGTTTTTGTGAAGCACCTACCAAGAAACCATTTCAAAATTGGAACATCAAAATTTAAAAAAATACTCTACTCCATTGTACGTACAAATCATCAGTTGCTTGCACCTTAAAACATTTGTAGGTGCCTCTCATCAAAAAGATAAATAATTGCCGGTTTAGCTGGAAGCGGGTGAAATTTGAACTACATGTGCATGATAATTTGCCCTTAAATTTTTCAAAATATCATTTTTATGATCACAACTATCTACTTCATCATAGATTGACAAAGAGTTTCGGAAGATTATAACCCTAGATAAGAAAGTTCACCCCCGTTATTTTGGTCCCATTTTGAATCGACCACAAGTAATCCAGAAAAATCCAAAAAAAAAAATGAAACATTCGCACTGCATCATCTTATGTGACCTAGTTTATTGAAAAAATGACAAACTTTAAGTATCACAAATTTTAGAATCCTTCTTAGAAAGTTAGAAATAACCTACCATGTACAAACTTCTATGGCTTTCAGGTCAACTGAGCTAGGTCATGATCTAAATCATGGCATAGTTTGTCGAACTACGCTCATATTGCGCACGGTGCGTATTAATTCGGATGGCAAGCAATGTTGTTGTTGGGGGCTTTCATTGTCTTTGCACAATAAATCCAAGGAAACGCCTCCTGCTTATTTGTTGTGAGCCTTTGCTTGAATATTTCAGATGAACAAAAATATCACATGGCCGAGAGATCCACGGACGATCGCGCCATTACATAAGCACAAAATGATCAGGTCAACCGGAGCAGCTCTCTGAATGTATCCCAATACTGTACTAAACTAGTATAGCAGCGCGAGCATCGTCTGTTTAGCTATTTTGAGCTGTATGGTAATCTCCGTCCGGTGTTTTTCCTCCACGCACAGCGGTTTCTTTACGGTGGCACTGGCCAGTATGGCAGTATATATATATGTAAGAAGTAAGATGTATGTATGCCTAGCTAGAAATGAGAGGCGTGTATGTGCAACCGGATCAAGGCAAACTGAGAACGAAACAAATTAAGACCGACCACAGAAGCACGCATATATTCACTTCAGCAGCAGATGTAGTCTGAACTTTTTTTTTAGGGAAACAGTAAGGCATTGCTGTGACTTTTATGAATTAAAAAAATAACGCTTACATAATAGGGAAATAATGCTCGGTGGATCCTCAAACCAAACACACGGTTGAGTAACACAATCTTTATCTTGACTACGAGCTGCACTACTAATATTAGACTCTCTAGAACAAAAAGCAAACTCAACACCAGAAAAAGAAGTGGCTTGAATGCAACAGCTGTTGTCGCCGTAAACCCTCCATTCTTCAGAATTTCAATGACCTCTAAGCAGTTTGACTTAATAATTACATTGCTACAACCAAATCTTGTTTGCTAGATATAACTCATGTCTTACCGCTAGAGCTTAGTTGCCTCATCATAAGCAAAGCCCACGCGTTATTATTTGCCTCAAGAAAATTACATTTGTTATCACGGATTACTGCCCTGCAGTTCCCGCTCGCCGATCAGGGTCGAAGACAACATCTACATTAATTCACAGGTTCACACCAACCGCCGACGCGGAGATAGCTACTTGGTGGACTATGCTTTCAGATGCGGTGCCAAGGAAGGGAAGGAAGGAGATCAACGTCCTGGTAGTGCTTGTGGCCAGAAGTATATGGCTGGAAAGAAACAGCAAAGTTTTTGACAAATTCGCTACCATGCCTATGGAGGTTTGTCGCAAAATTAAGGCGGATTTCGATCGGTGGAAAAGGGCAGGCTTGTGTGGAGTGCATAGAGAGATAGAGTAGTTTCTTTCGGTTGGGTTGCGAGTGTGGAGGAGATGCCGTTTCTTATGTCATCGGTGCTCTCGATGAGTTCTTGGGTTCTTGTAATTGACTTCCTCTCTATCTTAATGGAGAAGACACACAATTCTCATGCGTGTTCTTGAAAAAAAAACTTTCTCTTGCCTTGATCTAGGCGCTTTTCTTCTCCACACGCTTCGGATTGGATGCCCGTACAAAATTTGGCCCTGGAACCTGGATCGACATTGCACTTTGCGAAGAGTTTTGAACGTGTGGCTAGAGTGTTAGACATTCCGAGTCTAACTGCAAGTCTGCAAACATGATACTTTGCCCGGTTGGATGAAACAATCGATCAGATCATGGCAAAGCATGGGATTGAAACGAGACTGGTCACATGGTTAGGTATGTATTCGTTTGCTTGAACCGATCTAAGTATGGACTGACATTCTTTTCTGACAGCACAAACCTGAAGCCGAGAGTAGGTTGACAGGCCGGTCTATGGGTACCCATGACCCAGCGTACATGCCGGGTAAAACCCATTAGGAGTACGGATAAATAAAAAATTAACCATGGGCATGTAAATGAAAAAAAATATCAGTCCCCAGAAACATGGTTACCGCTCAACAAGCAACTTATAAGAACTAAGATACATAGCAACATATTCATTCCCACAATAGTTTTTTAGGCTACTTTTCCATGAGCTATGTATTGCAAAGACAAGGAATGAAATTTTAAAGGTAGCACGCAAGCAATTTACTTTGGAATGGCAGAAAAATACCACATATAGGTAGTTATGGTGGACACAAATGGCATAGGTTTTGGCTCAAGGTTTTTGGATGCACGAGAAGCATTCCCTCTCAGTACAAGGCTTTGGCTAGCAAGATTGTTTGAAGCAAACACAAGTATGAACTGGTACAGCAAAAACTTACACAAGAACATATTGCAAGCATTATAAGACTCTACACTGTCTTCCTTGTTGTTCAAACACTTTCACCAGAAAATATCTAGACCTTAGAGAGACCAATCATGCAATCCAAATTTCAACAAGCTTTACAGTAGTTCTTCACTAATAGATTAAACTACATGATGCAAGAGCTTAAAAATGATCTACTTGAGAACTCAAAACAATTGCCAAGTATCAAATTATTCAAGACAATATGAGGCATTTTCTGTTTCCAACCAAATAAATAAGTGCTGCGGCTTTCAGCTTTCGCCATGAATATTAAAAACGAAGAACACAAGTGTTCAAATAAAAAAGCGGAGCATGTCTCTCTCCAACACAAGGATTGCTAGGATCCGAATTTATTCAAACATAAACGAAAATAAAAACAAACAGACGCTCCAAGTAAAGCACATAAGATGTGACGGAATTAAAATATAGTTTCACTAGAGGTGACCTGATAAGTTTGTTGATGAAGAAGGGGATGCCTTGGGCATCCCCAAGTTTAGACGCTTGAGTCTTCTTGAAATATGCAGGGATGAACCACGGGGCATCCCCAAGCTTAGACTTTTCACTCTTCTTGATCATATCATATTATCCTCCTCTCTGGATCCTTGAAAACTTCCTCCACACCAAACTCAAAGCAATCTCATTAGAGGGTTAGTGCATAATCAAAAATTCACATGTTCAGCAAGGACACAATCATTACCAACACTTCTGGACATTACCCAAGGCTACTGAAATTTAATGGAGCAAAGAAATCCAATCAAACACAGTAAAAGAGGCAATGTGAAATAAAAGGCAGTCTGTCAAAACAGAACAGTCCGTAAAGACGAATTTTTTTGAGGCACTTAACTTGCTCAGATGGAAAAACTCAAAACTAATGAAAGTTGCGTACATATCTGAGGATCACGCATGAATTTTCGCAGATTTTCTTTTATTCTTCTACAGAGAGAAAAACGAGAATTCGTGACAGCTAAGAAATCTGTTTCTGCGCAGAAATCCAAATCTAGTATCAACCTTCTATTAGAGACTTCACTTGGCACAACAATACATAAAAATAAAGATACAAAGGTATTGCTACAGTAGTAACAAGCACCTTGACTCAAATATAAAACAAAAATTGCAGAAATAAAACAATGGGTTGTCTCCGCTTTTCTTTAACGCCTTTCAGCTAGGCGCAGAAAGTGCAAATCAAGTAATATCAAGAGAAGAAGCATCAACATCATAATTTGTTATAATAATAGAATCAAAAGGAATCTTCATTCTATTTCTAGGGAAGTGTTCCATACCTTTCTTAAGAGGGAATTGATACTTAATATTTCCTTCTTTCATATCAATAATAGCACCAACAGTTCGAAGAAAGGGTCTTCCCAAAACAATAGGACAAGATGCATTGCATTCAATATCCAAGACAACAAAATCAACATGGACAAGGTTATTGTTAACCGTAATGTGAACATTATCAATTCTCCCCAAAGGTCTCTTTATAGAATTATCAGCAAGATTAACATCCAAATAACAATTTTCCAAAGGTGGCAAGTCAAGCATATCATAAAGTTTCTTAGGCATAAGAGAAATACTTGCACCAAGATCACATAAAGCATTACAATCAAAATCATTGACTTTCATTTTAATGATGGGCTCCCAACCATCTTCCAACTTACTAGGGATAGAAGCTTCAAGTTTTAATTTCTCTTCCTAGCTTTAATGAGAGCATTTGTAATATGTTTTGTAAAGGCTAAATTTATAGCACTAGCATTAGGACTTCTAGAAAGTTTTTGTAAGAACTTAATAACTTCAGAAATATGACAACTATCAAAATCTAAACCATTATGATCTACAGCATTCTGAAAAATTTCAGCACTATTATCACAAACATTTTCAGCAGTTTCAGACAATTTTGCACGCTTTGCAGTAGAATTAGAGACATTGCCAACACCAATTATTTTACCATTGATAGTAGGAGGCTTAGAAACATGTGAAGCATCAACATTACTAGTGGTGGTAATAGTCCAAACTTTAGCTATATTATTCTCTTTAGCAAGTTTTTCTTCTCTTTCCCACCTAGCATGCAATTCAGCCATCATTCTAATATTGTCATTAATTCGAACTTGCATAGCATTTGTTTTAGCAAATGACTTAGTATTTTTAACTTCATCAGGCATAAATTTCAGTTTCAAAAGATTAACATCAAGAGCAAGACTATCAACCTTAGAAGCAAGAACATCAATTTTACCAAACTTTTCCTCAACAGATTTGTTAAAAGCAGTTTGTGTACTAATAAATTCTTTAAGCATGACTTCAAGATCAGAGGGTACACTTCTACTATTGTTGTAAGAATTACCATAGGAATTACCATAACCATTACCACTATTAGAAGGATATGGCCTATAGTTGTTGTTACTAAAATTATTCCTATAAGCATTATTGTTGAAATTATTTTTTTTAATGAAATTCACATCAACATGCTCTTCTTGAGCAACCAATGAAGCTAAAGGAACATTATTAGGATCAACATGAGACTTACCATTAACAAGCATAGACATAATAACATCAATCTTATCACTCAAAGAAGAGGTTTCTTCAACAGAATTTACCTTCTTACCTTGAGGAGTTCTTTCAGTGTGCCATTCAGAGTAGTTGATCATCATATCATCAAGAAGCTTTGTTGCAGCACCCAAAGTGATGGACATAAAAGTACCTCCAGCAGCTGAATCTAATAGGTTCCTCGAAGAAAAATTCAATCATGCATAAAAGGTTTGGATGATCATCCAAGTAGTTAGTCCATGGGTAGGGCAATTCTTTACCAAAGATTTCATTCTCTCCCATGCTTGGGCAACATGTTCATTATCCAATTGCTTAAAATTCATAATGCTACTTCTCAAAGATATAATTTTAGCAGGAGGATAATATTTTCCAATAAAAGCATCTTTACATTTAGTCCATGAATCAATACTATTTTTAGGCAAAGACAGCAACCAATCTTTAGCTCTTACTCTTAAGGAGAAAGGAAACAATCTCAGTTTTATAAAATCCCCATCTATATCCTTATACTTTTGCATTTCACAAAGTTCAACAAAATTATTAAGATGGGCAGCGGCATCATCAGTACTAACACAAGAAAATTGCTCTCTCATAACAAGATTTAGCAAAGCAGGTTTAATTTCATAAAATTCTGCTGTGGTAGCAGGTGGAGCAATAGGAGTGCATATAAAATCATTATTATTCGTGCTAGTGAAATCACACAACTTAGTATTCTCAGGAGTACCCATTTTAGCAATAATAAAAATAAACTAAGCAAAACCGAATTAAATAAAGTAAAACAAGTAACTAATTTTTGTGTGTTTTTGATATAAAGAAAGCAAACAAGACAGAAAATAAAATAAAGCAAGACAATAAACAAAGTAAAGAGATTGGGTGTGAGAGACTTGATGCGCGTAGATGTACACGTCCGTTGGGAACCCCAAGAGGAAGGTGTGATGCGCACAGCAGCAAGTTTTCCCTCAGAAAGAAACCAAGGTTATCGAACCAGTAGGAGCCAAGAAGCACGTGAAGGTTGTTGGTGGAGGAGTGTAGTGCGGCGCAACACGAAACCGGCGCCAACGTGGAACCTGCACAACACAATCAAGATACTTTGCCCCAACGTAACAGTGAGGTTGTCAATCTCACCGGCTTGCTGAAAACAAAGGATTAAGCGTATCGAGTGGAAGATGGTGTTTGTTTGCAAAGAACATAAAAACAATGATTGCAAGATTGTATTCAGATGTAAAAGAATGGACCGGGGTCCACTTCACTAGTGGTGTCTCTCCAATAAGATAACTAGCATGCTGGGTGAACAAATTACAGGTGGGCAATTGACAAATAAAGATTCAGACATATCAATGATGATTACTATGAGATTTAATCAGGGCATTACGACAAAGTACATAGACCGCTATCCAGCATGCATCTATGCCTAAATAATCCACCTTCGGGTTAGCATCCGCACCCCCTCCAGTATTAAGTTGTAAACAACAGATAATTGCATTAAGTATGGTGCGTAATGTAATCAACACAAATATCCTTAGACAAAGCATCGATGTTTTATCCCTAGTAGCAACAGCACATCCACAACCTTAGAACCTTCTGGCACTGTCCCAGATTAAATGGAGGCATGAACCCACTATCGAGCATAAATACTCCCTCTTGGAGTTACAAGTATCAACTTGGCCAGAGCCTCTACTAGCAACGGAGAGCATGCAAGAACATAAACAACACATATATGATAGATTGATAATCAACTTGAAATAGTATTCTAGATTCATCGGATCCCACCAAACACAACATGTAGCATTACAAATAGATGATCTTGATCATGTTAGGCAGCTCACAAGATCTAAACAATGATAGCACAAGCGGAGAAGACAACCATCTAGCTACTGCTATGGACCCATAGTCCAAGGATGAACTACTCACGCATCAATCCGGAGGCGGGCATGATGATGTAGAGCCCTCCGGTGATGATTCCCCTCTCCGGCAGGGTGCCGGAGGCGATCTCCTGAATCCCCCGAGATGGGGTTGGCGGCGGCGTCTCTAGAAGGTTTTCCGTATCGTGGCTCTCGGTACAGAGGGTTTCGCGACGAAGGCTTTAAGTAGGCGGAAGGGCGGAGTCGGAGGGGTCACGGGGCCCCACACGCTAGGGCCCGCGCGTCCCCCTAGGCCGCGCCGCCCTAGTGTGGCGGCGCCCGTGGCCCCACTTCCTTTCCCCGGTCTTTTGGAAGCTTTGTGGAAAAATAGGACCCTGGGCGTTGATTTCGTCCAATTCCGAGAATATTTCCTTTGTAGGATTTCTGAAACCAAAAACAGCAGAAAACAGAACGGCGCTTCGGCATCTTGTTAATAGGTTAGTGCCGGAAAATGTATAATAATGCTGTAAAATATGTATAAAACATTCAAGTATTGTCATAAAAGTAGCATGGAACATAAGAAATTATAGATACGTTTGAGACGTATCAAGCATCCCCAGCTTAGTTCCTACTCGCCAGTAGGTAAACGATAACACAAATAATTTCTGAAGTGACATGCTACCAACATAACCTTGATCAACATTATTGTAAAGCATATGAGATGAATGGAGTGATCTGAAGCAAAAGATTGCTAACAAAACATAATTACTAAACAAATAAATCATATAGCAAAACTTTTCATGAATAGTACTTTCAAGACAAGCATCAATAAGACTTGCATAAGAGCTAACTCATAAGCAATAAATTCTTAGTAGAATGCATTGAAGCAACACAAAGGATGATTAAGTTTCAGCAATTGCTTTCAACTTGTAACATGTATATCTCATGGATATTTGTCAACATAGAGTAATATAACAGGTGCAATAGGTAAACATGTAAGAATCAATGCACACACTTAACACAAGTGTTTGCTTCTAAGATAGAAAGAAGTGGGTAAACTGACTCAACATAAAGTAAAAGAATGACCCTTCGATGAGGGAAGCATGGATTACTATTTTTGCGCTAGAGCTTTTATTTTGAAAACATAGAAACAATTTTGTCAACGGTTGTTGACACCGATTTTGACTTAAAATATAAATCATATAGAAAAAATGTTGCTTGTCATACAATATAGAGAAAGTAAATTTTTCAATACCTAAACTATTGACGGGGCGTTCCTAAATTCTCGGCGTCATGGGTCATCCCATATTTCAAAAGAAATCGACCGTGGGATAAATTCAACCACGAGATTAATGTAGGACAGGTGTACTAATATTTGCCTGAATTCTCGTCGCGCGTGGCGGCATCGAAATACTCAATTGTGGGATATATGTCGACATCATCCCCGCAACTCTATATATAAATACGGTCCAAAGATATAACAACAGAATATCGTCGGACATAAAAAAGATGTATAGTGGCTATTAAAGATAAATTATTAGTCCACTAAATTATCTAGCTAACATACAATGGTAAAATAATCAGCCATTATAGTATTAGGCAGGCTAAGTCTACACTACGCTTGCATGAAAGGCAAGGAGCCTACGGTGTTGACTAGAAGAAACGACGCCAAACACAAAGAAAGAAAGGCTACATGAAGCTGCTAATCACGTGCCTGCATGAATTAGCCGGCGCCATTACATAACTAATTAACTCATGAAAATAATAATGGTATGATCCACATGACAGCAGTCCATAGAAAAGAAAATCCAAATTAGTGTGGCCGAAGCCCTGGCCGGCTCTCATCGTTTCAGAAACTTGCGAGTATACCGAGTCCACGCCAATCGCTAGGAAACTTGACGCCCAAATATCCAATCAGCCACGACGCCCACGTTCTTGCCCACGATCTCTCCAGGACGTGTGCGTGCGCCGCTGCAGGACTCTCTATCCGCTGCCTATATAAACATCAGCGAGTAAAACGAGCCAGGCTAATCACCATTCACCAATCGCACCGACGGAGAGACTGCCGCTCTAGCTGCTTCAACCACACATCTGCCCAGATCATCGCCTCGCTAGCCATTAGCCAAGCCAAACGCTGCTAAAAAATCAGCGTGCCCAAGCTCAGCCTGCTGCCGATATACGCATACATACGCGTTGCCGGCCGATCGTCGCCGACGCTGCCGTACGGACACTCCGGCGCTCCTACATCTCCACACAAAGGTAATAAAAATAGAAGGTTCATACTCTCCTTCTCCCAGGGTGCTTCTATGGTGATTGTTGCTCTATACAACACATATATTTTCTAGGTTCAAATCCCTACACAATCCAAAGTTCATATCTTGTTTGGTCTCATGATGATCTTTGATCTCATGTGATACACTTCAAGAATAGAACCAAAGTTCATATCTTGTTTGGTCTCATGATGATCTTTGATCTCATGTGATACACTTCAAGAACAGAACCAAGTTCATATCTTGTTTGGTCTCATGATGATCTTTGGTCTCATGTGATACAATTCAAGAATAGAACTAAAATAGATATTGATTGGATTGCACATATTGCTCTAACTTGTCCAAATTAATATATCCCTTGTTTTGGTCTCATGGTGAAATCCCATGAAGATACAAATCGGGATAATCAACCAAATCCTACTTTGGTCCCATAGTGGCCATTGGTCATATGAGGATACAAATTAGGTGCACATGATAAAATTATGTTTGATGGCAGTTTCGATCCCATGATGATACTTACTGTGCTGTAAAATTAAATCCTAGATTATTCTCCATATAAGATGATAGTCTAGTGTCATAAATATATATATATGAGTTGAAGTTGTTGCTTTTTGAGGCTGGCCCATCGGCATATGTTAACTAAAATAAATTACGTATTCCCTCATATGGATGTAAGTATGAATTCCGATAAATTGTTTGATGGGTAAATTCACTCATATTGGTTTTGCACTAGATACAAAGTAGTGTATGTGAGATATGTTGTACTCCATTTCACGCTAGGAGTTACAAAGAAAACTAGTACACCATGTTGTTAGTACTAGAACTAAAAATAATGATCAAAGTGCTTGTACATCATATTTACTCCATGCATAGTTTAGTCCCATATAGCTAAACTGAACCAAGAAGTTGCCATAGGTTTTATCATGCTCCGTCAAATATAAAATTGATATAAAATTCGAGTTTGGTTACACTACGTGCATAAATGCTATGCTATGTTGGTGATAATACAAATGAGAAGAAATCACAAAACTCCACTTGGTTATGCTACACGTGGACGTATTGTCACACGGCGCTAGTAATAATACAAGTGAAGTGAAACTTAATGAAATATGTTCATGTAGAAACACTAGTCTCTCATGCAAAGCTAGTGCATTAACATAGGTGTTGAAATCATATTGCACCATCAAGTTGCATGCATATATTCAATGAAAAGTCAGCATGCTCACAAATCAATATACACTCTTGTTTGGTCACACTACATGCTGCTATGATAGTGATGATACAAATAAGAAAGAAATAACCATACTTCTCTCGGTTATGCTACACGTGGGCACATTGCTACACGGCGCTAGTTATAACATAAGTGAAGCCAAAGTTAATCAAATTCTCATACGGCATACGTATCCAAGAAATGTAGGATAAAAATCACACCTAGCCAAAATCAACTGGCATTTACATTACTCATCATGCTAGTAATAGAAACCAAGTTGGGCAGAAATTAAACATGTCGCATGTTAGAAAATACAACATGCACCAGTTGGTTTAAATATTAAACTACTAAATACTAAATCATGGTACAGTTAAAAATGTACAAGAAAGTATAGCTAGCTGAGTCTCTGGAATAGATGAATCTAGTATCTTCATATGAGTTGTCATGCTCTAAAAAGGAGTCAGGTATAAAAATCCTTACACTTCTGTTGCTATAGCATCCCTGAAAATGTATTAGCAGCCCCATGATAATATCCGCTTGCACATACCTCAACGTGTATGCAAGATCAAAATTAAACAAAGATAGATGCAGGTTAGTCCAAGATATAATCGGTTAGCTTGCATTCCTCAAATACTCTCATGTTGAAAGGAAATGAGAAATTAAATTATGTATATCCCTGTAGCGATTATTCAGTGCTACACCCATCAGTACTAACCAGTACTACACCCTTCGTACTAGAAAAAGAATATGCAGATCTAGATATAGAATAGCTGCCGATGCATGCATGTAGAAAAGCATTGTGCATGACCCTGAGCCAAAATCGCATGCACCATTCTGATGCTCTTATTAGTTGGCTAATGAAATAACCTCACGGACGATTAAAAATATACTTTATGATCTAAGCCGACTGAATACAGTATATATCTGATGCATGTTCTTTACTTGTACTTCCCAAACTAGTACAAGTTCCAAATATTCTGCTTGTACCTCTTATACTAGTGCAAGTGAAAAAATGAGACTTATACACTAAATATAAATGATGCCTAAAATATGATAACTTAAAGAAGATGAAGTGCTCCCCGAGCATACTGACGACGACGACGACGACAGCGAGGAGGACTTTAGTTTCTACAATTTGTAGTACTCATATGTTGTAGTGACATGTAATAGCCATTGTTGGAATTCTTAATCAGGGGTTTTCTCTTCGGAGATGTAATTAACAGTTCTTTTATGCATATGTAAGAGTTCTGGAAATAAAGTACCTGCAATGTTTGATCTTTTCATTTATCTTATGCATTTACGCATTTAAATTACTATTTGTCTCTATGACGTGGACGCGTACATTAGTTACTTTTGTCGCCGCCATTTTCCCGTCATCAGATTCTGGCACGCCCGGTGGGACATATTTCTCCCCTCATCTTTGAAATTCCAACATAGCATACAACATGTTACTTCCTATAATATATTTTCCATATATATTGAAATTCGAGAGGACTAAAATATATGGTTCCTCAATTTTCCATGGTATGAGGGACAAGTGAATAGTTCGTGACTCTTCAAATTGGATCCCTTTGGTCTGATATGCCATTTGGTCCTTTCCGGTCATTACTAATACAAAGTTTGCGTAGAAATGCTGACCCATCAACAATTAAACAAGGATAAGAAACGGAGGTCTGCTCTACATTAATAGAGGGGTTCGCTTTTGTCCTTTCAAAGCCTCCAAGGCAGGACATGAGATCTGCTGATAAACAACCTGCTCGTGGTGTGCTAATTGCTATGAGTCTATGAGCCTATGACTCGTACTCAAACACCATGCATATAAGGAAAAGCTGTAAAAATGGAGTTATCATCCTACTAGTTTTGCAAGAACAAGGAAAAAGTAGCGGTATTCAACCTATTTTGAATTTTCGCCACTCGTTGCAAAGGGGAAAAAAAGGAAGGTGCACAAACACCAATGCAACAAACATGAAAAGGAGGTGACGTTGTGGCCATATTTCCTAATGTGTCATCGTCAATAGGAAACCAACATTCAGTGGTCCATAAACCCATTGAAGCATTCTCTAAAGCAACGTACAAGTATTCGCATAACTGTGGAACTAGTCATGTGGACTTGAAAATATCATTGTAAATCCACTCTCATCTTCAATGTTACATTTCTCCTTTGAGTGTTCATGTAATCAGGCACAACATCAACATCGAAGAAAGAAATATCGTAGTATCTACTATCTCTATGCTACAATCGGCAAAGTCTATTTCCACTTCTCCAAGAATATGGAAAACAATTTCTTGGATCACCATTTCGACATCAGCAAGGATCGTCTTAGGATCCGGACAAAACCGGTGACTAGCATCCTATCAACACTTGTTGCCTTTATCAACATCATTTGGAAACCATATTTAAACCACTCCAAACACCGTGTGGTGGGCCTTGATTGTGAGTATACTAGATATATCCACACAAAAAACAGTGGTGATATATTCGTGTTGAGGAGCAAACTTCTCTATCAAGCCAAGAGACTGATCCTCAAGCTCATGTCCTGGGTTCAATTGGTTCCTCGCCAACGAAAAAATCCAATTTGCTGGGGATGCTATTGGCAATGACATAAGAAAGCTCAGCTTTTATAACCTGATTTTCAAAAAAAAAAACATTATCGACATACAAAAACTTGGCATAAGGTTACATCGTCACATAGAAGGCCAAATTTTGTTTTCATTAGATAAACTCGCAAAGAAGGTGGATAAAAAAAAGGTAAAGCTCAACAAAGAAAACGGTGTTAGCGTGAGTATGTGAGAGAGCTCCAACCTCAACTATGAGAAGATCAAGTATGCATGTATGGATGGATACACGAGTTTTGAGGTTCTCCGGCGATATATCAATATCACTTGTTATATATCTTAGGTCCCATTAAAATGGTTGGACCTGAGTTCTGTACAATAATGAACAGGTAGTAGACGTACCAAAATGTACAGAGCAATCAATGGAAACAAATGTATTCTTCTATCTCCATCGGTCCATCATGAGATGGTAGTGTGCTTGCATATTTAAAAAAATTCTGATTTTTTACGATGATATTGTCGTGAAATCATGAGATCGTGTAAATCAACATGTTGTAGTATTTGAAAGCCACGGGAAAAAGGATTTTTTTTCATTAAAAATGAACCCGCTAATACACGCATTTGGGGCTACCTTTAACAACAAAAGAATTTAGTTTCATAATTACAAGACATGGCATCCATATTGATCCAAACAAATTACTGACAGTTGTTGAAGTGCTGCCACGTTGAACCTTGAATATATAAAGAGGTTCTGGTGTCACTTGGCATATATGAGAAGGTTCATTAAAACACTCTAAGATATGTAACTTTCTCATACCTTATAAAAAGGCACCTTGAATAGATGAAATTAGTCCAATGTCACATGACTATAAACTGTTGACATCATGCATCCTATATTTTGTATGAAATAAATACTCCAAGGTTGAGAGAGTATAAACCTCGACGACCTCATGTAAAGAAAAAAAATCTGTGAAATGAAAATACTCCAACACCTTATGAGTATAAACTGCGATGTTATTTAAAAATACTCCAACATATTACGAGTATAAACTGCACCGTTATTAAAAAAATACTCCAGAATTTTGTGAGTATAAATCATGATACTCCAGCATCTTATGAGTATAAATTGTGTGATATTACTCCAACATATTACGAGTATAAACTCTGTTGATATCAAAAAAATACTTCAACATATTACAAGTATAAATATTCAACATTATGCATACCATATTGTATGAAATAAATACTCCAAGGTTGAGCGAGTATAAACCTTCAACCACCTCATGTAAAGAAAAATCTATGAAAGAAATATACTCCAAATCCTTATAAGTATAAACTATGCCAAATTTTAAAAAATACTCCAAATCCTAATGAGTATAAACTATGCCAAATTAAAAAATACTCCAAAACCTTATGAGTATAAACTATGCTAATTTTTTTTTAAAAATACTCCAAATTCTTATGAGTATATACTATGCCAAATTAAAAAATACTCCAAATCCTTATGAGTATAAACTATGCCAAATTTAAAAAAATACTCCAAAACCTTATGAGTATAAACTATGCCAAATTTAAAAAAATACTCCAAATTCTTATGAGTATAAACTATGCCAAATTAAAAAATTCTACAAATCCTTATAAGTATAAACTGTGCCGTATTAAAAAAAACTCCAAATCCTTATGAGTATAAACTATGCCATATTACAAAATACTCCAAAATCTTATGAGTATAAACTGTGTGATACTAAAAAAAATACTCCAACATCGTATGAGTATAAACTGTGATGATATTAAAATTACTCCAACATCTCATGAGTATAAACTGTGATGATATTAAAAGTACTCCAACAAATTATGAGTATAAACTCTGGTGTTATTAAAAACACTCCAAGATCTCATGAGTATAAACTGCGATGATATTAAAATTACTCTAAAATCATACGAGCATAAAGTGTGACGATAAAATCTTACGAGTATAAGATGATATCAAATACTCTAACATCTCATGAGTATAAACTGTGATGATATTAAAAGTACTCCAACGACTTATGAGTACAAACTGTGATGCTATTAAAAACACTCCAACATCTCATGAGTATAAATTACGATGATACTGAAAGTACTCCAACAATTTATATAAACTATGATGATATTAAAACAATACTCCAAAACCTTACAAGTATAAAATGTGGTGATATGAAGTACTCCAACCCTTATGAGTATAAACTGTGATGATATTAAAGATTACTCCAACATCTTAGGAGTATAAACTGTGATGATATTAAAAAATAGTTCAAATCTTATGAGTATATATTGATATGATATGAAATTACTCCAAAATATTATCAGTATAAATTGCGATGATATGAAAATTACTCAGTAATCCTATGAGTATAAATTGTGATCATATTTAAACAACTACAAAATCTTATAGGTATAAACTGTGAGATGATAGTACTCGGGTCACAAAATACACTCCTAGCATTCACGAGTTTAAACTGATTGCAAAATCCAAAAATTAAAGAAAAGGAAAATTTACTCTTAGCATTCACGAGTTTAAACTGATTGCAAAATAAATAAAAAAGGAAAATTCACTCCTAGCATTCACGAGTCTAAACTGATTGCAAAATCCAAAAACAAAAAGAAGAAAGAAAATTCACTCCTAGCATTCACGAGTCTAAACTGATTGCAAAATCCAAAACGAAAAATATAAAAAAAAATTACTCCTAGTATTCACGAGTCTAAACTGATTGCAAAATCCAAAAAAATAAATATAAGTCAAAATCACTCCTAGCATTCACGAGTCTAAACTGATTGCAAAATCCAAAAAATATAAGGAAAATTTACTCCACGCCATCACGAGTATAAACTGGGCAAATATAAAAAAAACTACTCCACGCCATCACGAGTATAAACTGGGGCAAATAAAAAAAAACTACTCCACGCCATCACGAGTATAAACTGGCGCAAATATAAAGAAAATTTACTCCACGCCATCACGAGTATAAACTGGGGCCAATATAAAATAAAATTACTCCATGCCATCACGAGTATAAACTAGGGCAAAGATAAAATAAAATTACTCCACACCATCACGAGTATAAATTGGAATAAATATAAAATAAAACTACTCCTTCCACCATGAGTATAAACTGGGGCAAATATAAAATAAAATCACTCCACACCATCACGAGTGTAAACTGGGATAAATATAAAATAAAACTACACCTTCCACCATGAGTATAAACTGGGGCAAATATAAAAACAGAAGATTTACTCCTAGCATTCACGAGTCTAAAATGTGACAAAAAAAACTACAAAAGGTTGCGAGTCTTGGCATTGCACAAATAAAAAATATATTCCAAAATAAATAAGACATGCACAAATAAATTTGCCTTGGTAAGCATGAAACAGGGCGCACTGAAAATACCCATGAGGCTAAAGATCATGTTCAATTGGGACCAAATGGCTCATATTAGCCTCATCAAAGATAGAGAATGGATTAATGGCTCGCCATAAAAAAAATACGGTGCATGATAGAGCTGGCCAAACTATAGACGCACAAATAAATAGTCTCGCACGCAAATATCAGTGACCTTACAAAAGCAATGGGTAAAAATCAGCAACTATTCACCCAATCAATATTTTAAATCGTTCTTGTTGGATGTGCTATTAGGCCCTTCGGTGGCTCCTGGTTACACAAGGTATATCCAGGCCATAATGGTGTCGTGTGCTACAACCAAAATGGATGTTGGTGCATGCTAAAACTCGTGAGGCGTACAAGAAGCCAAATTGAAACATGGAGATGACATATCGAAGATCTTCCACCTTGCTGGAAAAGTATCCTACGACCACAAAATCCGCAGGTTTATCAAAAGTAAATAAAAGGAAACTTTCTAAGATAATATTTGCGAGAGATCATTAAGTTCATCCGCAGAGTCACACATGGAACCTGGCTCAAATTCAGAAAAAATAGCGTGCTTCCAATATGCTGGGGCATTTTAACCTTGCCATATCATAATATGCATGGTTAATTAGAGCATGTATCACGTGAACAGGAAAATTTGTTCGCCCTTCTGACACATCCTCCATACGTTCTATGGAGCTTCAGACAAGCCCATGTAAATTATCTTCATATACTTGAGGCGAACTCAAGCTTATGCAGAAAGTGTTTTTTTCTAAACATTCATAGTTGTTCGAGACAAGCCTAGGAGAAGATATATTTTCTTGATGTTGAAAACATATATAACAATACCTTCATATACATCTCTTCCCATAGAAGGAAACGTGGTGGATTTCTTTAGCTCCATATCTTATCTATCTGATGGAAATATTAGGAGTGAATAAAAGTAACTACACTCAAACATCAAAGAAAGATTATCAAGATCATACTCAGGTCGATAAAAGTCCTAGGCACAGTTGATTTAACTGCACCTCGAGCTACAGAAAAGGCGGAAGAAATTGCAAGCCTTCAAAACCATTTGGCGAACAACACACACGCACACGGAAAAAGAATGAACAAATAGCTTCTAGATAATTAAAGTTTATATATAAAGGTATTAAGGATCAATATATCTAAATATAGCATGACATTATGCAAAGGTACAAAATTCTACCTTACCCACCAAGTGTTGCATTAATCCTTTCTGCAACAATTACCAGCAAACCCGATTCAAAAGGTTTGTTGGTTTTGGATCTCATCATGATCATATACCCAAATCTATCGCATCATGTCAAGATATTGCCCGCAAATGGAACCTTGCTATTGCCCCAACTGGTTAAAACTTTATCAGGTTTGGAAATAGCTTTTGTATAGAAAATCCCCACCATGCCCGGTCAAGATCTGGGAAGAAATGCAAGAGAGGTGCCTCTCCCGAACAGTTCTAAATCACCAAGAAAATTATATGCATCACCGAGGCACACTACAAGAAAATGTTGTGGGAATTATTACAAGGTGCAGTAATATATGCCATGCTTGCCCACAACATTTCGTACCAATCGAATCTATCCAGATCGGAATAAGCATATTTTTCCACACACGGCTACGCAACCAATTTTGTTGATGTGCCCATGGCTACAGCCTAAAATTATTCACGGTGATGTGTTGTCTCCATGTAGGAGAATATACAATATGACAAGGCGCAATACCAACATAAGTACAAAATTTAGTTTCATGAAAAGACTCCAAAGCTACATGAGTATAAACCAATAGCTCCATCTGGACATATACGTATGAAAGTTCAAAATGCTCCAATGCTATATGAGCCAAAACTATAAGCATCGTCCGTAAGTTTAAAATGCTCCAATGCTATACGAGCATAAACTACAAGCTTCGTCATATGAATTTTTTGAAGTGCTCCAATGCTATACGAGCCAAAACTATAAGCATCGTCCGTAAATTTAAAATGCTCCAATGTTATACAAGCATAAACTATAAGCTTCGTCATATGAAATTTTTGAAGTGCTCCAATGATATACGAGCCTAAACTATAAGCGTCTTATGAAAATTAAATTTCTCCAATGCTATATGAGCTTAAACCGTTAGCGTAAAAAACACAATATGCTCCAATGCTATACGAGCCTAAACTATAAGCGTTATATGAAAATTTAAAATTCTCCAATGCTATATGAGCCTAAACTATAAGTGTCATATGAAAATTTAAATTGCTCCAATGCTAAACGAGCCTAAACTACAAGCTTTATGTAAATGTTAAAATCTATAAATAAACTAAATTTGCACCAATGCTATAATGAACTAAACTATATGCCTCATACAAAAATTAGGATAAAATCTAAAAAATGCTCCAATGTTTCACGAACAAAATTGGTGATCCAAATTACCTCACTGATGAGAGATCAAAACTGCAAAAAGAGCCTTTCTTTCCCCTTTCAAAACAAATATGGAAGATTATTTAACTCTGACATTGCATATTAATCCCTAGTACCACAATACCTGGGTGCTCAAAGTATTGAAAATTCCTTACTTCATAACGAAAGAAAATACTCCTATTGGGAGATGGTATGAAAAGTCCCCGTCCATTAATCTGTTTGTCATTATATTGGCATTTACTCCATAAAAAACCTTATTTTAGGGACCGTAACCTCAACTTCTATACTTACCATTAAAGAAGCAAATAAATTCCATAAAATTATGTGAGCACTACTCAAACATTAAGCACAATAAGGTTTCAATTAAAGTAACCACCAAAGGCATCATGAACAAAGACTTTACAAAATTCTCAAACTCTTACCAATCAGAAGTCACAAACAGAATTTCAAATCAATGAGTCGATCATAGGAAGCCCGGCAAATATCTGGTGCTTATAGAAACATCCTAGGCGCATACATGCCTAAAGAGTTGCATAAAAAAATTAAATTATGTGCACTTATTTTCGAGTTCTGGATCCGAAGAATAATAATATTCGCATCCAGACCTCGAGGGGCATCTGTTGACACCGATTTTGTCTTAAAATATAAATCATATAGAAAAAATGTTGCTTGTCATACAATATAGAGAAAGTAAATTTTTCAATACCTAAACTATTAACGGGGCGTTCCTAAATTCTCGGCGTCATGGGTCATCCCATATTTCAAAAGAAATCGACCGTGGGATAAATTCAACCACGAGATTAATGTAGGACAGGTGTACTAATATTTGCCTGAATTCTCGTCGCGCGTGGCGGCATCGAAATACTCAATTGTGGGATATATGTCGACATCATCCCCGCAACTCTATATATAAATACGGTCCAAAGATATAACAACAGAATATCGTCGGACATAAAAAAGATGTATAGTGGCTATTAAAGATAAATTATTAGTCCACTAAATTATCTAGCTAACATACAATGGTAAAATAATCAGCCATTATAGTATTAGGCAGGCTAAGTCTACACTACGCTTGCATGAAAGGCAAGGAGCCTACGGTGTTGACTAGAAGAAACGACGCCAAACACAAAGAAAGAAAGGCTACATGAAGCTGCTAATCACGTGCCTGCATGAATTAGCCGGCGCCATTACATAACTAATTAACTCATGAAAATAATAATGGTATGATCCACATGACAGCAGTCCATAGAAAAGAAAAGCCAAATTAGTGTGGCCGAAGCCCTGGCCGGCTCTCATCGTTTCAGAAACTTGCGAGTATACCGAGTCCACGCCAATCGCTAGGAAACTTGACGCCCAAATATCCAATCAGCCACGACGCCCACGTTCTTGCCCACGATCTCTCCAGGACGTGTGCGTGCGCCGCTGCAGGACTCTCTATCCGCTGCCTATATAAACATCAGCGAGTAAAACGAGCCAGGCTAATCACCATTCACCAATCGCACCGACGGAGAGACTGCCGCTCTAGCTGCTTCAACCACACATCTGCCCAGATCATCGCCTCGCTAGCCATTAGCCAAGCCAAACGCTGCTAAAAAATCAGCGTGCCCAAGCTCAGCCTGCTGCCGATATACGCATACATACGCGTTGCCGGCCGATCGTCGCCGACGCTGCCGTACGGACACTCCGGCGCTCCTACATCTCCACACAAAGGTAATAAAAAGAGAAGGTTCATACTCTCCTTCTCCCATGGTGCTTCTATGGTGATTGTTGCTCTATACAACACATATATTTTCTAGGTTCAAATCCCTACACAATCCAAAGTTCATATCTTGTTTGGTCTCATGATGATCTTTGATCTCATGTGATACACTTCAAGAATAGAACCAAAGTTCATATCTTGTTTGGTCTCATGATGATCTTTGATCTCATGTGATACACTTCAAGAACAGAACCAAGTTCATATCTTGTTTGGTCTCATGATGATCTTTGGTCTCATGTGATACAATTCAAGAATAGAACTAAAATAGATATTGATTGGATTGCACATATTGCTCTAACTTGTCCAAATTAATATATCCCTTGTTTTGGTCTCATGGTGAAATCCCATGAAGATACAAATCGGGATAATCAACCAAATCCTACTTTGGTCCCATAGTGGCCATTGGTCATATGAGGATACAAATTAGGTGCACATGATAAAATTATGTTTGATGGCAGTTCCGATCCCATGATGATACTTACTGTGCTGTAAAATTAAATCCTAGATTATTCTCCATATAAGATGATAGTCTAGTGTCATAAATATATATATATGAGTTGAAGTTGTTGCTTTTTGAGGCTGGCCCATCGGCATATGTTAACTAAAATAAATTACGTATTCCCTCATATGGATGTAAGTATGAATTCCGATAAATTGTTTGATGGGTAAATTCACTCATATTGGTTTTGCACTAGATACAAAGTAGTGTATGTGAGATATGTTGTACTCCATTTCACGCTAGGAGTTACAAAGAAAACTAGTACACCATGTTGTTAGTACTAGAACTAAAAATAATGATCAAAGTGCTTGTACATCATATTTACTCCATGCATAGTTTAGTCCCATATAGCTAAACTGAACCAAGAAGTTGCCATAGGTTTTATCATGCTCCGTCAAATATAAAATTGATATAAAATTCGAGTTTGGTTACACTACGTGCATAAATGCTATGCTATGTTGGTGATAATACAAATGAGAAGAAATCACAAAACTCCACTTGGTTATGCTACACGTGGACGTATTGTCACACGGCGCTAGTAATAATACAAGTGAAGTGAAACTTAATGAAATATGTTCATGTAGAAACACTAGTCTCTCATGCAAAGCTAGTGCATTAACATAGGTGTTGAAATCATATTGCACCATCAAGTTGCATGCATATATTCAATGAAAAGTCAGCATGCTCACAAATCAATATACACTCTTGTTTGGTCACACTACATGCTGCTATGATAGTGATGATACAAATAAGAAAGAAATAACCATACTTCTCTCGGTTATGCTACACGTGGGCACATTGCTACACGGCGCTAGTTATAACATAAGTGAAGCCAAAGTTAATCAAATTCTCATACGGCATACGTATCCAAGAAATGTAGGATAAAAATCACACCTAGCCAAAATCAACTGGCATTTACATTACTCATCATGCTAGTAATAGAAACCAAGTTGGGCAGAAATTAAACATGTCGCATGTTAGAAAATACAACATGCACCAGTTGGTTTAAATATTAAACTACTAAATACTAAATCATGGTACAGTTAAAAATGTACAAGAAAGTATAGCTAGCTGAGTCTCTGGAATAGATGAATCTAGTATCTTCATATGAGTTGTCATGCTCTAAAAAGGAGTCAGGTATAAAAATCCTTACACTTCTGTTGCTATAGCATCCCTGAAAATGTATTAGCAGCCCCATGATAATATCCGCTTGCACATACCTCAACGTGTATGCAAGATCAAAATTAAACAAAGATAGATGCAGGTTAGTCCAAGATATAATCGGTTAGCTTGCATTCCTCAAATACTCTCATGTTGAAAGGAAATGAGAAATTAAATTATGTATATCCCTGTAGCGATTATTCAGTGCTACACCCATCAGTACTAACCAGTACTACACCCTTCGTACTAGAAAAAGAATATGCAGATCTAGATATAGAATAGCTGCCGATGCATGCATGTAGAAAAGCATTGTGCATGACCCTGAGCCAAAATCGCATGCACCATTCTGATGCTCTTATTAGTTGGCTAATGAAATAACCTCACGGACGATTAAAAATATACTTTATGATCTAAGCCGACTGAATACAGTATATATCTGATGCATGTTCTTTACTTGTACTTCCCAAACTAGTACAAGTTCCAAATATTCTGCTTGTACCTCTTATACTAGTGCAAGTGAAAAAATGAGACTTATACACTAAATATAAATGATGCCTAAAATATGATAACTTAAAGAAGATGAAGTGCTCCCCGAGCATACTGACGACGACGACGACGACAGCGAGGAGGACTTTAGTTTCTACAATTTGTAGTACTCATATGTTGTAGTGACATGTAATAGCCATTGTTGGAATTCTTAATCAGGGGTTTTCTCTTCGGAGATGTAATTAACAGTTCTTTTATGCATATGTAAGAGTTCTGGAAATAAAGTACCTGCAATGTTTGATCTTTTCATTTATCTTATGCATTTACGCATTTAAATTACTATCTGTCTCTATGACGTGGACGCGTACATTAGTTACTTTTGTCGCCGCCATTTTCCCGTCATCAACGGTAGTAATAATTCATATGTGCTACGCATAATACTTCCTACAAGTTGCAAATCCCATGCATAGAGTACTAATAGTGCTCGCACCTTGTCCTAATCAGCTCGGATAACACGGATTATCATCGCATAACATATGTTTCAACCAAGTGTCACAAAGGGGTACCTCTATGCCGCCTGTACAAAGGTCTAAGGAGAAAGCACGCATTGGATTTCTCGCTTTTGATTATTCTCAACTTAGACATCCATACCGGGACAACATAGACAACAGATAATGGACTCCTCTTTTAATGCTTAAGCATTCAACAACAGATAGTATTCTCATAAGAGAGTGAGGTTGTATATCCAAACTGAAACTTCCACCATGATACATGGCTTTAGTTAGCTGCCCAATGTTCTTCTCTAACACATGCATACTCAAACCATTTGATCATGAAATCGCACTTACTTCAGACAAGACGAACATGCATAGCATCTCACATGATATCCAACAAAGGTAAAAAGTTGATGGCGTCCCCAGAAACATGGTTACCGCTCAACAAGCAACTTATAAGAACTAAGACACATAACTACATATTCATCACCACAATAGTTTTTAAGCTATTTGTCCCATGAGCTATATATTGCAAAGGTAAAGGAATGAAATTTTAAAGGTAGCACTCAAGTAATTTACTTTGGAATGACAGAAAAATACCACATAGTAGGTAGATATGGTGGACACAAATGGCATGGGTTTTGGCTCAAGGTGTTTGGATGCACGAGAAGCATTTCCTCTCACAAGGTTTGGGCTAGCAAGGTTGTTTGAAGCAAACACAAGTATGAACAGGTACAGCAAAACTTACACAAGAACATATTGCAAGCATTATAAGACTCAACACTCTCTTCCTTGTTGTTCAAACACTTTACAAAAATATCTAGACTTAGAGAGACCAATCATGCAAACCAAATTTTAACAAGCTCTACGGTAGTTCTTCATTAATAGATTAAACTACATGTTGCAAGAGCTTAAACATGATCTATGAGAGCTCAAACAATTGCCAAGTTTCCAAACAATATGCAGCATTTTTTGATTCCAACCAAATAGCAATTTAACGAAGTAATTTCAGCCTTCGCCATGAACATTAAAGCACAATTAAGAACACAAGTGTTCCATATGAAAAAGCGGAGCGTAATATCTCCAATATAGGGATGATGGGATCCAACTTTATTCAAACCAAAACAAAAATAAAAGCAAACCGACGCTCCAAGTAAAGAACATAAGATGTGACGGAATAAAAATATAGTTTCACTAGAAGTGACCTGATAAGTTGTCGATGAAGAAGCGGATGCCTTGGGCATCTCCAAGCTTAGATGCTTGAGTCTTCTTAAAATATGCAGGGATGAACCACCGGGGCATCCCCAAGCTTAGACCTTTCACTCTTCTTGATCATAGTATATCATCCTCTTCTCTTGACCCTTGAAAACTTCCTCCACACCAAACTTCAAGCAAACTCATTAGAGGGTTAGTGCATAATCAAAAATTGACATACTCAGAGGTGACACAATCATTCTTAACACTTTTGGACATTGCACAAAGCTTCTGAAAGTTAATGGAACAAAGAAACTCATTCAACATAGCAAAAGCGGCAATGCGAAATAAAAGGCAGAATCTGTCAAAACAGAACAGTCCGTAAAGACGAATTTTGCAGGGGCACTTAACTTGATCAAACGGAAAAACGCAAAACTAATGAAAGTTGCGTACATATCTGAGGATCACGCACGTAAATTTGCAGATTTTTTTGAATTTTTTACAGAGAGATCTGCGCGAATTCGTGACAGACAGCAATTCTGTTTCTCCGCAGCAATCCAAATCTAGCATCAACTTTACCATAGAAACTTTACTTGGCACAAAAACATGATAAGGAGAGGTTGCTACAGTAGTAAACAACTTACAAGACTCAACAATAGAGTAAATAAAATGAAACTTGGGTTATCTCCCAAGAAGTGCTTTTCTTTAACGCCTTTCAGCTAGGCGCAGAAAGTGCAAATCAAGTAACATCAAGAGATGAAGCATCAACATCATAACTTGTTCTAATAATAGAATCAAAAGGCAACTTCATTCTCTTTCTAGGGAAGTGTTCCATACCTTTCTTGAGAGGAAATTGATACTTAATATTATCTTCCTTCATATCAATAACAACACCAACAGTTCAAAGAAAAGGTCTTCCCAACACAATAGGACAAGATGCATTGCATTCAATATCCAAGACAACAAAATCAACGGGGACAAGGTTATTGTTAACCGTAATGCGAACATTATCAATCCTCCCCAAAGGTTTCTTTTTAAAATTATCAGCAAGATTAACATCTAAATAACAATTTTTCAATGGTGGCAAGTCAAGCATATCATAAATCTTCTTAGGAATAACAGAAATACTTGCACCAAGATCACATAAAGCATTACATTCAAAATCATTGAATTTCATCTTAATGATGGGCTCCCAACCATCTTCTAACTTCCTAGGAATAGAAGCTTCAAGTTTTAATTTCTCTTCTCTAGCTTTAATGAGAACATTTGTAATATGTTTTGTAAAGGCTTTATAGCACTAGCATTAGGACTTCTAGCAAGTTTTTGTAAGAACTTTATAACTTCAGTAATATGACAATCATCAAAATCTAAACCATTATGTTCTACAGCAATAGAATCATTGTCACCAATATTTTGAAAAATTTCATCAGTTTTATCACAAGCAGTTTCAGCAGTTTCAGGCATTTTTGTACGCTTTGCATTAGGAGTAGAAACATTGCCAACACCAATTATTTTACCATTGATAGTAGGAGGTGTAGCAATAGGAGTACATATAAAATCATTATTATTTGTGCTAGTGAAATCACACAACTTAGTATTTTCAGGAGTACCCATTGTAGCAGTAATAAAGATAAACTAAGCAAATAGAATAAAAACAAGACAAGTAACTAATTTTTTTTGTGTTTTAATATAGAGCTAGTAAAGAAGACCGTAAATAAAGTAACTATTTTTTTTGTGTTTTTAATATGAAGCAAACAAGACAGTAAATAAAATAAAGTAAAGCAAGACAAAAACAAAGTAAATAGATTGGATGTGGAGACTCCCCTTGCAGCGTGTCTTGATCTCCCACAACGGCGAAAGAGCTTGATGCGCGTGATGACACGTCCGTTGGGAACCCCAAGAGGAAGGTGTGATGCGCACAGAAGTTTTTCCTAAAGACCAGGTTATCGAAGAGGAAGGAGAAGCACGTGAAGGTTGTTGGTGGAGGAGTGTAGGCGGCGCAACACCGCGGCGCCAACGTGGAACCTACACAACACAATAAGATACTTTGCCCCAACGGAGGTTGTCAATCTCACCGGCTAGCTGAAAACAAAGGATTAAGCGTATCGAGTGGAAGATGGTGTTTGTTTGCAAAGAATAAAAAACAATGATTGCAGAATTCAGATGTAGATGGACCGGGTCCACAGTTCACTAGTGGTGTCTCTCCAATAAGATAACTAGCATGTTGGGTGAACAAATTACAGTGGGCAATTGACAAATAAAGATTCAGTACATATCAATGATGATTACTATAATCAGGGCATTACGACAAAGTACATAGACGCTATCCGCATGCATCTATGCCTAAATAATCCACCTTCGGGTTAGCATCCGCACCCCCTCCAGTATTAAGTTGTAAACAACAGATAATTGCATTAAGTATGGTGTAATGTAATCAACACAAATATCCTTAGACAAAGCATCGATGTTTTATCCCTAGTAGCAGCACAACCTTAGCATCGTCCCAGATTAAATGGAGGCATGAACCCACTATCGAGCATAAATACTCCCTCTTGGAGTTACAAGTATCAACTTGGCCCTCTACTAGCAACGGAGAGCATGCAAGAACATAAACAACACATATATGATAAATTGATAATCAACTTGACATAGTATTCTAGATTCATCGGATCCCACTAAACACAACATGTAGCATTACAAATAGATGATCTTGATCATTTTAGGCAGCTTACAAGATCTAAACAATGATAGCACAAGCGGAGAAGAGCTACTGCTATGGACCCATAGTCCAAGGATGAACTACTCACGCATCAATCCGGATGATGATGACCCCCCTCCCCTCCCTCCGGCAGGCCGGGAGGCCTCCTGGATTGCGCGGGCGGCTGGAAGGTTTTCCGTATCCGGCTCTCGGTTTCGCGACGAAGGCTTTAAGTAGGCGGAAGGGCGGAGTCGGAGGTCACGGGGGCCCCACACGCTAGGGCCACGCGGCACCCCTAGGCCGCGCCGCCTAGTGTGGCGGCGCGCCCGTGGCCCCACTTCCTTCCCCTTCGGTCTTCTTTCGTGGAAAAATAGGACCGGGCGTTGATTTCCAATTCCGAGAATATTTCCTTTGTAGGATTTCTGAAACCAAAAACAGCAAAAACAGAAAAGGCTTGTTAATAGGTTAGTGGGCAAATGTATAATAATGAAAATATGTATAAAACATTCAAGTATTGTCATAAAAGTAGCATGGAACATAAGAAATTATAGATACGTTTGAGACGTATCAAGACTCCCCTTGCAGCGTGTCTTGATCTCCCCGGCAACGGCGCCAGAAATATAGCTGCTGGCGTGTGGAGGCAGTGATACGTCTCAAACGTATCTATAATTTCTTATGTTCCATGCTACTTTTATGACAATACTTGAATGTTTTACACATACTTTACATCATTATTATACATTTTCGGCACTAACCTATTAACAAGATGCCGAAGTGATAGTTGCTTTTTTTTTTTTTTAAATCCTACAAAGGAAATATTCTCAATTGGACGAAATCAACGCCCGGTCTTATTTTTCCACGAAGCTTCGAAGACCAGAGGAGATACGAAGTGGGGCCACGAGGCGCCAGACCATAGGGCGGCGCGGCTCGGCCCTGGCCGCGCGGCCCTGGCGTGTGGGGCCCTCGTGACGCCCCCCTGACCTACCCTTCCGCCTACTTAAAGCCTTCATCGCGAAACCCTCTGTACCGAGAGCCACGATACGGAAAACCTTGAGACGCCCGCCGCCAATCCCATCTCGGGGATTCAGGAGATCGCCTCGGCACCCCGCCGAGAGGGGAATCATCACCGGAGGGGCTCTACATCATCATGCCCGCTCCGGTTTGATGCGTGAGTAGTTCATCCTTGGATTATGGGTCCATAGCGTAGCTAGATGGTTGTCTTCTCCGCTTGTGCTATCATTGTTTAGATCTTGTGAGCTGCCTAACATGATCAAGATCATCTATTTGTAATGCTACATGTTGTGTTTGGTGGGATCCGATGAATCTAGAATATTATGTCAAGTTGATTATCAATCTATCATATATGTGTTGTTTATGTTCTTGCATGCTCTCCGTTGCTAGTAGATGCTCTGCCAAGTTGATACTTGTAACTTCAAGAGGGGGTATTTATGCTCGATAGTGGGTTCATGCCTCCATTGAATCTGGACAGTGACGAAAGTTCTAAGGTTGTGGATGTTGCTACTAGGGATAAAACATCGATGCTTTATCTAAGGATATTTGTGTTGATTAAATTACGCACCATACTTAATGCAATTATCTGTTGTTTACAACTTAATACTAGAGTGCGGATGCTAACCCGAAGGTGGATTATTTAGGCATAGATGCATGTGGATAGCGGTCTATGTACTTTGTCGTAATGCCCTGATTAAATCTCATAGTAATCATCATTGATATGTATTGAATCTTTATTTGTCAATTGCCCACCTGTAATTTGTTCACCCAGCATGCTAGTTATCTTATTGGAGAGACACCACTAGTGAACTGTGGACCCCGGTCCATTCTTTTACATCTGAATACAATCTACGCAATCATTGTTCTTTGTTCTTTGCAAACAAACATTATCTTCCACTCGATACGTTTAATCCTTTGTTTTCAGCAAGCCGGTGAGATTGACAACCTCACGTTACGTTGGGGCAAAGTATCTTGATTGTGTTGTGCAGTTCCACGTTGGCGCCGGTTTCACCGGTGTTGCGCCGCACTACACTCCTCCACCAACAACCTTCACGTGCTTCTTGGCTCCTACTGTTCGATAACCTTGGTTTCTTTCTGAGGGAAAACTTGCTGCTGTACGCATCACATCTTCCTCTTGGGGTTCCCAACGGACGTGTGCTTCACGCGTATCAAGCTCTTTTGGCTGTTGCGGGGAGATCAAGACACGCTCAAGGGGTCCACATCCAATCTCTTTACTTTGTTTTTGTCTTGCTTTACTTTATTTTATTTACTGTCTTGTTTGCTTCATATTAAAAACACAAAAAAATTAGTTACTTTATTTACTGTCTTGCTTATTAGCTCTATATCAAAAACACAAAAAAAATTAGTTACTTGTCTTTATTCTATTTGCTTAGTTACTTTTATTACTGCTACAATGGGTACTCCTGAAGATACTAAGTTGTGTGATTTCACTAGCACAAATAATAATGATTTTATAAGTACTCCTATTGCTGCACCTGCTACTACAGCAGAATTCTATGAAATTAAACCTGCTTTACTGAATCTTGTTATGAGAGAGCAATTTTCTGGTGTTAGTACTGATGATGCTGCTGCCCATCTTAATAATTTTGTTGAACTTTGTGAATTGCAAAAGTATATGGATATAGATGGTGATATTATAAAACTGAAATTGTTTCCTTTCTCATCAAGAGGAAGAGCTAAAGATTGGTTGCTTTCTTTGCCTAGAAATAGTATTGATTCATGGACTAAATGTAAATATGCTTTTATTGGCAAATATTATCCTCCTGCTAAGATTATATCTTTGAGAAGTAGCATTATGAATTTTAAGCAATTTGATAATGAACATGTTGCTCAAGCATGGGAGAGAATGAAATATTTGGTAAAGAATTGCCCTACCCATGGACTGACTACTTGGATGATCATCCAAACCTTTTATGCAGGATTGAATTTTTCCTCGAGGAACCTATTGGATTCAGCTGCTGGAGGTACTTTTATGTCCATCACCTTGGGCGCCGCGACGAAGCTTCTTGATGATATGATGATCAATTACTCTGAATGGCACACTGAAAGAACTCCTCAAGGTAAGAAGGTAAATTCTGTTGAAAAAAACTCTTCTTTGGGTGATAAGTTGATGCTATTATGTCTATGCTTGCAAATGGTAGATCTCATATTGATCCTAATAATGTTCCTTTAGCTTCATTGGTTGCTCAAGAAGAAAATGTTGATGTGAATTTCATTAAGAATAATAATTTCAACAACAATGCTTATAGGAATAATTATGGTAACAATAACTATAGGCCATATCCTTCTAATAATGGTAGTGGTTATGGTAATTCTTATGGTAATTCTTACAACAATAATAAGAGTGTACCCTCTGGTCTTGAAGTCATGCTTAAAGAATTTATTAGTACACAAACTGCTTTTAATAAAATTGTTGAAGAAAAGCTTGGTAAAATTGATGTTCTTGCTTCTAAGGTTGATAGTCTTGCTCTTGATGTTGATCTTTTGAAACTTAAAGTTATGCCTGAGGAAGTTAAAGATGCTAGGTTTGCTAAAACAAATGCCATCCAAGTTTGAATTAATGATAATATTAGAATGTTGGCTGAATTGCATGCTAGGTGGGATAGAGAAGAAAAAGAAAAACTTGCTAAAGAGAATAATGTAGCTAAAGTTTGGACTATTACCACCACTAGTAATGTTGATTCTTCACATGTTGCTACACCTCCTTCTATCAATGGTAAAATAATTGGTGTTGGCAATGTTTCTACTCCTAGTGCAAAGCGTGCAAAATTGCCTGAAACTGCTGAAACTGCTTGTGATAAAACCGCTGAAATTTTTCAAAATATTGGGGGCAATGATTCCATTTTTCAGAACCGCTGATGATTGTCATATTACTGAAGTTATAAAGTTCTTACAAAAACTTGCTAGAAGTCCTAATGCTAGTGCTATAAATTTAGCCTTTACAAAACATATTACTAATGCTCTCATTAAAGCTAGGGAAGAGAAATTAAAACTTGAAGCTTCTATTCCTAGGAAGTTAGAAGATGGTTGGGAGCCCATCATTAAGATGAAATTTAATGATTTTGAATGTAATGCTTTATGTGATCTTGGTGCAAGTATTTCTGTTATACCTAAGAAAATTTATGATATGCTTGACTTGCCACCATTGAAAAATTGTTATTTGGATCTTAATCTTGCTGATAATTATAAAAAGAAACCTTTGGGGAGGATTGATAATGTTCGCATTACGGTTAACAATAACCTTGTCCCGTTGATTTTGTTGTCTTGGATATTGAATGCAATGCATCTTGTCCTATTGTGTTGGGGAGACCTTTTCTTCGAACTGTTGGTGCTGTTATTGATATGAAAGAAGGAAATATTAAGTATCAATTTCCTCTCAAGAAAGGTATGGAACACTTCCCTAGAAAGAGAATAAAGTTTCCTTTTGATTCTATTATTAGAACAAATTATGATGTTGATGCTTCTTCTCTTGATGTTACTTGATTTGCACTTTCTGCGCCTAGCTGAAAGGCGTTAAAAAAGCACTTCTGGGAGATAACCCATGTTTTTATTTTACTACTGTATTGTTGAGTCTTGGAAGTTGTTTCTACTGTAGCAACCTCTCCTTATCATGTTTTTGTGCCAAGTAAAGTTTCTATGGTAAAGTTGATGCTAGATTGATTGCTGCGTGAAGAATTGCTGTCTGTCACGAATTAGCGCAGAACTCTCTAAAAATCAAAAAATCTGCCAATTTACGTGCGTGATCCTCAGATATGTACGCAACGTTCATTAGTTTTGAGTATTTCCGTTTGAGCAAATTAAGTGCCTCTGTAAAATTCGTCGTTACGGACTGTTCTGTTTTGGCAGATTCTGTCTTTTATTTCGCGTTGCCGTTTTTGTTATGTTGAATGGGTTTCTATGTTCCATTAACTTTCAGAAGCTTTGTGCAATGTCCAGAAGTGTTAAGAATGATTATGTCACCTCTGAATATGTGAATTTTTTATTATGCACTAATCCTCTAATGAGTTTGCTTGAAGTTTGGTGTGGAGAAGTTTTCAAGGGTCAAGAGAAGAGGATGATACAATATGATCAAGAAGAGTGAAAGGTCTAAGCTTGGGGCCCCCGTGGTTCATCCCTGCATATTTTAAGAAGACTCAAGCATCTAAGCTTGGGGATTCCCAAGGCATCCCCTTCATCGACAACTTATCAGGTCACTTCTAGTGAAACTATATTTTTATTCCGTCACATCTTATGTTCTTTACTTGGAGCGTCTTTTGCTTTTATTTTTGTTTTGGTTTGAATAAAGTTGGATTCCACCATCCTTATATTGGATATATTACGCTCCGCTTTTTCATATGGAACACTTGTGTTCTTAATTGTGCTTTAATGTTCATGGCGAAGGCTGAAAATTGCTTCGTTGATTGCTATTTGGTTGGAATCAGAAAATGCTTCATATGGTTTGGAATAACTTGGCAATTGTTTTGAGCTCTCATAGATCATGTTTAAGCTCTTGCATCTTGTAGTTTAATCTATTAATGGAGAACTACCGTAGAGCTTGTTAAAATTTGGTTTGCATGATTGGTCTCTCTAAGTCTAGATATTTTCTGGTAAAGTATTTGAACAACAAGGAAGACAGTGTAGAGTCTTATAATGCTTGCAATATGTTCTTATGTAAGTTTTGCTGTACCTGTTTATACTTGTGTTTGCTTCGAACAACCTTGCTAGCCCAAACCTTGTACTGAGCGGAAATGCTTCGTGCATCCAAACACCTTGAGCCAAAACCCATGCCATTTGTGTCCACCATATCTACCTACTATGTGGTATTTTTCTGCCATTCCAAAGTAAATTACTTGAGTGCTACCTTTAAAATTTCATTCATTTATCTTTGCAATATATAGCTCATTGGACAAATAGCTTAAAAACTATTGTGGTGATGAATATGTAGTTATGTGTCTTAGTTCTTATAAGTTGCTTGTTGAGCGGTAACCATGTTTCTGGGGACGCCATCAACTTTTTACCTTTGTTGGATATCATGTGAGATGCTATGCATGTTCGTCTTGTCTGAAGTAAGGGTGATTTCATGATCAAATGGTTTGAGTATGCATGTGTTAGAGAAGAACATTGGGCCGCTAACCAAAGCCATGTATCATGGTGGAAATTTTCAGTTTGGACATACAACCTCAATCTCTTATGAGAATATTATCTGTTGTTGAATGCTTAAGCATTAAAAGAGGAGTCCATTATCTATTGTCTATGTTGTCCCGGTATGGATGTCCTAAGTTGAGATCTGTTAAAAACGAGAAATCAAATGCAATTGATCTCCTAGGACCTTTGTACAGCATAGAGGTACCCCTTTGTGACACTTGGTTGAAACATATGTCATGCAATGATAATCCGTGTTATCCGAGCTGATTAGGACAAGGTGCGAGCACTATTAGTACTCTATGCACGAGACTTGCAACTTGTAGGAAGTATTATGCATAGCACATATGAATTATTACTACCGTTGACCAAATTGTTTCTATGTTTTCAAAATAAAAGCTCTAGCACAAAAATAGTAATCCATGCTTCCCTCTGCGAAGGGCCATTCTTTTACTTTATGTTGAGTCGGTTTACCTACTCTTTCTATCTTAGAAGCAAACACTTGTGTTAACTGCGTGTATTGATTCTTACATGTTTACTTATTGCACTGTTATATTACTCTATGTTGACAAATATCCATGAGATATACATGTTACAAGTTGAAAGCAATTGCTGAAACTTAATCATCCTTTGTGTTGCTTCAATGCATTCTACTTTGAATTTATTGCTTATGAGATAGCTCTTATGCAAGTCTTGTTGATGCTTGTCTTGAAAGTACTATTCATGAAAAGTTTTGCTATATGATTCATTTGTTTAGTCATTATCTTTTGTTAGCAATCTTTTGCTTCAGATCACTCCATCCATCTCATATGCTTTACAATAATGTTGATCAAGGTTATGTTGGTAGCATGTCTCTTCAGAAATTATTTGTGTTATCGTTTACCTACTCGAGGCGAGTAGGAACTAAGCTTGGGGATGCTTGATACGTCTCAAACGTATCTATAATTTCTTATGTTCCATGCTACTTTTATGACAATACATGAATGTTTTATACATACTTTACATCATTATTATACATTTTCCGGCACTAACCTATTAACAAGATGCCGAAGTGCAGTGCTTGTTGCTGTTTTCTCAAAATCCTACAAAGGAAATATTCTCGGAATTGGACGAAATCAACGCCCGGGGTCTTATTTTTCCACGAAGCTTCCAGAAGACCGGAGGAGATACGAAGTGGGGCCGAGGCGCCCACCCAGGCGGCGCGGCCTGGGCCCTGGCCGCGCGGCCTGGCGTGTGGGGCCCTCGTGACGCCGACCTACCCTTCCGCCTACTTAAAGCCTTCGTCGCGAAACCCTGTACCGAGAGCCACGATACGGAAAACCTTCGAGATGCCGCCGCCGATGACCCACAAGTATAGGGGATCGCAGCAGTCTTCGAGGGAAGTATTACCCAATTTATTGATTCGACACAAGGGGAGACAAAGAATACTTGTAAGCCTTAACGGAGTTGTCAATTCAGCTGCACTGGAAACAGACTTGCTCGCAAGAGTTTATCGGTAGTAATAGTTTTATAGCAGTGGAAATAGTGAAATAACAGCGAGGTGAAATAAAGACAGTAGTGATTATTATAGTAACAGGATTAAAATACTGTAGGCACAGGGACGGATTAACGGGCGTTGCATGGATGAGAGAAACTCATGTAACAATCAAAGCAGGGGCATAATAATAAAACGGTATCCAAGTACTAATCAATCAATAGGCATGTGTTCCATATATAGTCGTACGTGCTCGCAATGAGAAACTTGCACAACATCTTTTGTCCTACCAGCCGGTGGCAGCCGGGCCTCTAGGGAAACTACTGGAAATTAAGGTACTCCTTTTAATAGAGTACCGGAGCAAAGCATTAACACTCAGTGAACACATGTGATCCTCACATCACTACCATCCCTCCGGTTGTCCCGATTGTCACTGGGCCATTGGTTCCGGACAGCGACATGTGTATACAACTTGGGTAAGATCATAAACAACGAATATCTTCATGAATAAATAACATGTTCAGATCTGAGATCATGGCACTCGGGCCCTAGTGACAAGCATTAAGCATAACAAGTTGCAACAATATCATAAAAGTGACATCTACGGATACTAGGCACTATGCCCTAACAATCTTATGACTATTACATGACCAATCTCATCCAATCCCTACCATCCCCTTCAGCCTACGGGGGAATTACTCACACATGGATGGGGGAAACATGGTTGGTCGATGGAGAGGCGTTGGCGGTGATGTCGGTGAAGATCTCCTCCAATTCCCCGTCCCGCGAGTGCCGAACGGAGACTTGCTCCCGAGACGGAGTTCGCGATGTGGCGGCTCTCTGGAGGGTTTACGCGACTTCGACTCTCTCGTGCGTTTTAGGTCGAACCCGATAAGTAGTCCGAAGGGGGGCGGAGGCGGCCGAGGGGGCCACACCATAGGGCCGCGCGGGCCCCCTAGCCGCGCCGCATGGTGTGGGGCCCCGGCCTCACCTCACTTCTCCTTCTGGCTCGTCGCATTGGGAAAATAGGGCCTTTCATAAATTCCAGGATTTTCCGAAAGTTGGATTTTAAAAACGAGACACCGAGCAATTCTGCTGAAAACAGCGTTAGTCCGTGTTAGTTGTATCCAAAATACACAAATTAGAGGCGAAACAATAGCAAAAGTGTTCGGGAAAGTAGATACGTTTTGGACGTATCAGCCGCCGCCAATCCCATCTCCGGGGATTCAGGAGATGCCCTCCGGCACCCTGCCGGAGAGGGGAATCATCACCGGAGGGGCTCTACATCATCATGCCCGCCTCCTATCATTGTTTAGATCTTGTGAGCTGCCTAACATGATCAAGATCATCTATTTGTAATGCTACATGTTGTGTTTGGTGGGATCCGATGAATCTAGAATATTATGTCAAGTTGATTATCAATCTATCATATATGTGTTGTTTATGTTCTTGCATGCTCTCAGCTTGTAGAGGCTCGCCAAGTTGATACTTGTAACTCCAAGAGGGTATTTATGCTCGATAGTGGGTTCATGCCTCATTGAATGTGGACGTGACGAAGTTCTAAGGTTGTGGATGTCTTGTTGTTACTAGGGATAAAACATCGATGCTTTGTCTAATATTTGTGTTGATTACATTACTACTTAATGCAATTATGTTGTTTACAACTTAATACGAGGGTTAGGATGCTAACCAAGGTGGATTATTTAGGCATAGATGCATGCTGGATAGCGGTGTATGTTTTGTCGTAATGCCTGATTAAATCTCATAGTAATCATCATTGATATGTATTGAATCTTTATTTGTCAATTGCCCACTGTAATTTGTTCACCCACATGCTAGTTATCTTATTGGAGAGACACACTAGTGGACCCCGGTCCATTCGTTTACATCTGAATACAATCTCGCAATCATTGTTCTTTCTCGTTCTTTGCAAACAAACATCATCTTCCACTGATACGTGTAATCCTTTGTTTTCAGCAAGCGGTGAGATTGACAACCTCATCATTACGTTGGGGCAAAGTATCTTGATTGTGTTGTGTTCGCTGGCGCGGCGCGGTTTCCGGTGTTTCCTCTCCACCAACAACCTTCACGTGTTTGGCTCCTATCTCGATAACCTTGGTTTCTTTCTGAGGGAAAACTTGCTGCTGTACGCATCACACCTTTCTCTTGGGGTTCCCAACGGACGTGTGCTTCACGCGTATCAGGCAGCTCCTTGTGACGGTAAAGCACATGTCCGTTGGGAACCCCAAGAGGAAGGTATGATGAGTACATCAGCGAGTTTTCCCTTAGTAAGAAACCAAGGTTTATCGAACCAGTAGGAGATGAAGGCCACGTGACGGTTGTTGGTGGAGGAGTGTAGTGCGGCGCAACACCGTGATTCCGGCGCAACGTGGAACCTGCACAACACAATCAAACTACTTTGCCCCAACTTAATGTGAGGTTATCTCACTCTTCTGAAAACAAAGGATTAAAGATGGTGTGGAGAATTATGTTTGCTTGCGAAAACAACAGAGAACAATGATTGCAGTAGGTTGTATTTCAGATGTAAAGAATGGACCGGGTCCACAGTTCACTAGTGGTCTCTCCAATAAGATAAATAGCATGTTGGGTGAACAAATTACGATTGGGAAATTGAAAAATAGAGATGCATATACATATCATGATGACTACTATGAGATTTACTTAGGCATTACGACAAAGAACATAGACCGCCATCCAAATGCATCTATGCCTAAAAGTCCACCTTCGGGTTAGCATCTGCACCCCTTCCAGTATTAGTTGCAAACAACACAATTGCATTAAGTATAGCGTAATGTAATCAACACAAATATCTTTAGACAAAGTATTGATGTTTTATCCCTAGTGGCAACAGCACATCCACAACCTTAGGGATTCTGTCACTCCCCCATTCAATGGACATGAACCCACTATCTAGCATAAATACTCCCTCTTGAGTCACAGTATAAACTTGGCCAGAGCCTCTACTAGCAACGAGAGCATGCAAGAACATAAATAGCATATATATGATAGATCAATAATCAACTTGACATAGTATTCAATATTCATCGGATCCCAACAAACACAACATGTAGCATTACAAATAGATGATCCGATCATGATAGGCAGCTCACAAGATCTAAATATGATAGCACAAGAGGAGAAGACAACCATCTAGCTACTGCTATGGACCCGTAGTCCAAGGATGAACTACTCACGCATCAGTCCGAGGCGGGCATGGTGATGTAGAGCCCTCCGTGATGATTACCCTCTCCGGCAGCCGGAGGCGATCTTCCAACCCCCGTGATGCACTAGTAGGAAAGCCTCATCAGTGGCGCACCAAAAATGGATTCTGTGGGCGCATGGGAGGTGCGCCACGAAACTTCGCCACAAAAATATTTCTGTGGCGCACCTTCCCATGCGCCAGAATTAAGGTTTGTGGCGCACATGTTGCTAGGTGCGCCACGTAAAAGAGTGCGCCACATTGGTTTTCAGTGCGCCACGAAATTGCTTGTATTATACTCGATTTTGTGCTGCTCTGCTATACACATGCAGTTTATACACAATATACAGAGATACAGGTTATATACAGCAACATTCAGATATAATATAAATATCATGTACATTGCACAGATATAACATAGACATCATCATCACATTACTTAGAGCCCGATCGAGATACATATATAGTGGCAATTAAGTGTCAAATGTTTTGCATACAACTCTTAATTCATACAAATTTCACAATTTCGAGATAGAAAGTAGTCTTCATCCGGTTCCTCCTTTGCTCCCTCATCTCTACCCACCAGGCTCGATCCGGTTCCTCCTTTGCTCCCTCATCTCTACCCACCAGGCTCGCTTGCATCGGGGTCTTCATATCCAGTTCGTACTATAATTGAAGAAAGTGAGACCAACAAGTCCGATGCACAAGAGAAATGGAATAAATGCCTCATACATTGTTGGTCAACACAAATATTAACATTTAGGGATGGCGTAAGCGAGACCAAGTCCGATGCACAAGAGATTGATATTTGTGCTATCTTACCAGGCTCACTTACGCCACCCCCAAGTGTACGGGGACCAAACATTTTAATCATCGGCATTTTGAAAATCTCAAAGCAAATGGAATGACAAAATGGAATAAGTGCCTCATACATTATTGGTCAACACAAATACTATGGTCGAAACCATAGTTGCAGATACACCGCAAAGATACTTTGCAGTAGGGTTCCCGGCCGCCGTTCCGTGAACGGGTCCTTAACGACACAACAACGCTGATCTGCTCTCCGCGCAACCACGCAGTCCCAGCCGCCCCTTGTGGCCGCGTCTCCTGCGTCTTCATGGCCGGACCACGATTGGACTCGGGGAATAATGATAATCGCCATCAACACTATCGCCAGACTCCACAAGAGCATAAGTTTGCAGATGCCACTTTTTTCCCTCGTGTGCATTGAACGAGTCTTTGATGCAAGACCGTCGGCCTGCCCAGAGGCGGCACGGTCTTTGCATCAGGACTCGTTCACTGGACGAGAGAAGAAAAGCGGCATCTGCAGTACTCTACACCTGTGGACTCGATGATAGTGGTGATGGCGATCTCGCATTGGTGAGTCCAATCGTGTCCGGCCATGGAGAAAAGCAGAGCCCACTAGACACGGCCACAAGGGAGGCGGCTGGGACTGGCGTGGTTCTGCGCCAGAGCATCGGCGTTGTTGTCTCGTCAAAGACTCGTTCACGGAACGGCGGCCCGGGCCCGCTACAAAGTATGTGCGTATATGTGACCAAACATTCTAATCATCGCACTAAAATGGAAGAAAGAGCCAAGTGGTATCTCAACTAGATATCATATGCCTCATACTTTTTTGGTCGAAAGAAATATTAACATTCAGGGATGGGGTCAGCGAGGCCGGTAGGATGCACAAGAGATTGATATTTGTGCCATCGCACCAGGCTCAGTGGCCCCACCCCGAGTGTACAAGTGACCAAACAATTTAATCATCGGCACTAGAATGGAAGAAAGGCCAATGCAATTAAGAAGTAGCTAGTATGAACTAAATGGAATGCCTCATACTTTGTTGGTCGAAACAAATATGAACATCCGGGATGGCGTTAGTGAGGCGTGTAGGATGCACAAGAGATTGATATTTGTGCCATCACACCAGGCTCACTAGCGACACCCGGAGTGTACGAGTGATCAACCAACCATCTAATCATCGACAAGTACAAAAACACCACCAAACCAGCAACCATGGTGACATAAGTCAAGATGCTCAAACACACATAGCATGCATGGAGCAGATGCTCCAAAGGGATTATTCATCACTTGGTATATAGACCAAGTGATGCTGGCAAAAGAGAGGCCAATCAAGAACCAGTAAATCCAGTAAGTGATAGATATGCCTAAACAAGCAACAACACATAGCATATCCCAGCTAACCAGATGAGACAAGTCTTGGTAGCCAACTGAATAACCTAGCACCACCTAGCCTTTTAAAACCATCAGAAACAGTCCTTTTCTTCAAAGGATACCACAGTGGCATTCATTTACATGATCCCCTACTGTGGATATCTCTATTTTCATCAAAGCCAACAAGAAATAGAAATTTATCATTACTCTGAGTTCAAAACACCACCAAACCAGCAACCATGGTGACATAAGTCAAGATGCTCAAACACACATAGCATGCATGGAGCAGATGCTCCAAAGGGATTATTCATCACTTGGTATATAGACCAAGTGATGCTGGCAAAAGAGAGGCCAATCAAGAACCAGTAAATCCAGTAAGTGATAGATATGCCTAAACAAGCAACAACACATAGCATATCCCAGCTAACCAGATGAGACAAGTCTTGGTAGCCAACTGAATCACCTAGCACCACCTAGCCTTTAAAACCATCAGAAACAGTCCTTTTTCTTCAAAGGATACCACAGTGGCATTCATTTACATGATCCCCTACTGTGGATATCTCTATTTTCATCAAAGCCAACAAGAAAAGGATACCACAGTGGCATTCATTTACATGATTCCCTAATGTGAATATCTCTATTTTAGTATACCATCATAAGCATTCCATTTAAATCACACATTTTAGTATCTGTTCTTATCCAAGTTTTTGCCTCAGCCTTTGCATCATTGGCTGAGCCAAGACATCAAGCATCTGGCCAGGGAGCATTCTTTCTTTTTAGGGAACTATATGAACTATATGCACATGATCCAGTAAGCATCCCCACTAATCAGAGCATTATAAGCATAGTAGCATACCATAAGCTCACAAGAATCCATCAAGTAAATCTTCACAAGGATACCACAGTAGCATAGTAGCATACCATAAGCTCACAAGAATCCATCATTTTCTTCACAAGGATACCACAGTAGCATACCATAGTAGCATTTCATGCATTTAAATGAACCAATAGCATCAAAACCAACCAAATGTCCAACTGGCAAGCAATACCAAGTGAGCAAGTCTTCATTACCTTGTACAGGTTCAGACATGGATTTATTTCCAACAAAGGATGGAAATCAAATTAACATCATTGAATTAAATTGAATCATTACCATCACATGGTTCATCAATAACAAGTGGCAGTAAACCTCCACAAACAACACTATCCATATGCAGGCAACAATATACTAACCACTAGCACCTTTTTATTAGCAGCATAACAATATACTAACCACTAGCAATCCAGGCTCCAAATGGAACCTTTGGAGCAGATATATATAGAGCCAATATAGCATGTCACTCCAAATGAAAATATCCATATGCAGGCAACAAAGTAATTTATTCAGATACTGCACATGAGCAGCATCACTGAATCAAAGAAACTAGCAGCAATGCATCCAGAGCAACAACATCAATGCATCCAGAGCAACAACAATGCATGCAGAGCATCATCAGCACAACCTAGAAGCATGAGCATTTCGTCGAGCACATTGTGCTCGCGGGGAGAAGAGGAGGGGAGGGAGAGAGTTCACCGACGACAGGGGTGGAGGAGGAGGTTGACGTCGACGGCAGCGGTGGAGGAGGAGGAGGACGCGGCGGCTCCTCCACCTTCACGCGACGGCGGCCCCTCCTGCGCGGCCGCCCCTCCTCGCCGTAGCGGCAGCTTGTGCTGCAGGTGGCGGGGATGGGAGGACCGTGGCGGCATCCGGCCCTCGCAGAGGAAGGCGGCGGCGACGGTGATGGCGACGACCATGGTGGCGCGCGGCGGATCGGAGGAGAGGGAGAGGGAGATAGAGGTGAACAGGCGGGGAGGGCACGGGCGAGATGATATAAGTTACCTTAATTCGTGGCGCACCAGAGCAAGTGCGCCACAGAATCGTTACTGGCACGACACGTGCGCCACGAAAGAGTTATTTCGTGGCGCAGCATGACATGTGCGCCACAGATATACCTACACTAATAATTGGTGGTGGCAGGATGTGGGCCCCATACAATTTACGTGGCGCAACGTTCAGGTGCGCCACAAAGTAAGCTATTGTGGCGCACCCGGCGTGGTGCGCCACAAATAAAAATTCGTGGCGCATTTTCGTTGGCGCCACGAACTAAGCTCTGCCTATAAGGGTTTTCCTACTAGTGATGGGGTTGACGGCGGCGGCGTCTCAGTAAATTTTTCCGTATCGTGGCTCTCGGTACTAGGGTTTTCGCGACGGAGGGAATAAATAGGCGAAGGGGCAGCGTAGGGCGCAGGGCCCACCCCATAGGCCGGCGACCAGAGGTGGGGCCGCGCCGCCTATGGCGTGGCCGCCTCGTGGCCCTCTCCATCTCCTCTTCGGTGTTCTGAAGGCTCCGTGGAAAATAAGACCGTGGGCTTTTGTTTCGTCCAATTCCGAGAATATTCGTAAACTAACTTTTCTGAAATAAAAAACAGCAGAAAAAGAAACGGCACTTCGGCATGTTGTTAATAGGTTAGTTCCAGAAAATGCGTAAAAACATTATAAAGTATGAACAAAACATGTAGGTATTGTCATAAAACTAGCATGGAACATAAGAAATTATAGATACGTTGGAGACGTATCAGTCGTGGCGGTTTTTCTTCGGCGTTCCGTCGAGCCGGTGCGAGATTGATTATCGCGGTGGTCATGTAGGTGCGGATCCGATCACCAAAATATAGGTGCGGATCCGGCTACAAACAATTAGGTGCGGATCCACCTACCAAAATTTAGGTGTGGATCCGACTTCCAAAAGTTTAGGTGCGGATCCACCTACCAAAATTTTGGTACAGATCCGGCTACAAAATTATAGGTGCGGATTCGACTACCAAAAATAGGTATGGATCCGGCTACCAAAATATAGGTGCGGATCCGACTACCAAAAACGTAGGCACGGATCCAACAACCAAAAATATAGGTGCGGACCCGACTACCAAAAATGTAGGCGCGGATCCGGCAACCAAAAATATAGGTGCGGATCTGACTACCAAAAACGTAGGCGCGGATCCGGCAACCAAAAATAGGTATGGATCCGACTACCAAAAATATAGGTGCGAATCTGACTACCAAAAGCAGAATTTGAAATTTTCAGATCTAAGGCGGAGTCTTCCTTAGGAAGGTCCAGCAACTCAGATCGAATCTTTGCAGCTACGTCCAGCTCAGCAGCGGTCGTAGCTGCAGTACTTACCAGTGTGTTTCCGTTGGGATCGACGGTTTCACCGTTGAAGATGTGTATCCCGCCGATTGGGATGATGAAGAACTTGACGGGGTTTGTCCTAGCCGGAATCCACAACTCGTCCGGAGGGACGATCGGAAAGTTTCCGGCGTACAAGACACGCCCCACAACGATGGAGTCGTTGAAGCTTCCCATGGAAAATCCTCCCGGTTCCGTCCTCCAGACGCCGCTGGCCCCACGGTGGGCACCAACTGTCGTTGCCTATTCGGCGGTACCTCGGAGGAGGGATCCTCACGAGGGGGAAAAGAAGTAGGGCCATTGGGCGGAGAGTCCTCGGGACGGTGGTACGTGATTTACCCAGCTTCGGAACACCTGCTCGAGGACAGGGCCTATTGCTGCTTGTCTGGAATTATTTGGGCGCTTTCGCGATGTTACAATGAGTTGTGGTAGTCTCGCTGCTAGTTTGAGATCTGCCTCTATGGCTCCCAGGATCCGGCTTATAAAGGTGCCCGGATCTAGGGTTTACACGGAGAGTCCTAGCCGGAATACAAGATGCCTAACTACGGAATATACATTGCCGTGCACGTCAAGCATCCACCTAGACCTAACTTGCCATCATGGATCTGGCTTCCTTCATGGGCCTTCACGGATCTGACTCCTGTCATAGACCTCCAAGGATTCGGCTACCTTCATGGGCCTCCGTGGATCCGGCCTGCATCCTTCATACAATGGAGTAACCGCATCTATCTCTAGTTGATCCAGCTTGGCTTTCTCTCGAGCGGCAGCTCTTGCGTTACTCGTCTTCTTGAGAAGCAGCTCTTGAAGATAAGGGTCCTGCACCCAGTCCATCGACGATAGTCCATCGTCTTCATCTTCATGATCATCATGATGACCTCCATCTTGATCTTCCTCATCAGGTCCAGGATCTCCTACATTGTGATCATGATCATCTTCGGGATCTTCTACATTGTGATCATGATCATGTCCAGGATCTTCTACATTGTGATCATGTCCGGGATCTTCTACATGGTGCTCACCTCCTTCCTTATTTCTTTAAATCCCATGGACAAATTCATAATCATCTTCATCACCTTGCCACCGATAGCCATCCATGAAACCACGCACGAGAAGGTGGTCCCGCACCATATCGGATTTAGGGTCCATAAGGCTCGTCAGCTTGCATCTTCGACATGGACATCTTATATCCGTTTGGTTATTTTTAATCATCTCGGCCGTCGCGGATTTCAAAAACCTAGCCACAACGCCTTCGCTCATCATGCGGACCATGGTCGCCTGTGGGGTATAGAGAAAATGGATATTTATGCACGCGAGGCTTCGCGCATGCATACAACACATGTGGAGGCTTCACATAACATATATGCACACACACACGTGTGCAAGACGATCCGAACCGGTCACACACAAAGCATATCCAACAAAGTAACCGATACGGCGAGACCGAGAGTGTTGGATGAGGAAAAAAGTTGAGATTGAGTAGGGGGCTGAGCTAGAAAGCTTCACCTTACTTACCTATCAAGAAAATTAAGTTTAACAATTTAATTTGGGTGAATGAATGGGTGGAAATGAGGTGCAGAGGAGGAGCCACACGACCAGATCTAGATTTGGTGGGAGGTGGTGGTGGAAGAGTGTTGCAGAAAGTGGGTGGCACGTGTGGGGGGTGGGGGGAAAGGGAGGAGATGGTCCCAGGTTAGCAGTGGCGCGCGCACCACTTAGTAGTGCGCCATTGGTCAGTGGCGCGCGCACCACTTAGTAGTGCGCCATTGGTGCGCCACTGCTAACCTGGCACCAACACCCTCCCTGGTCCCACCATCTCCCCAAACTTAGCAGTGGCGCACCTCTAAGTGGTGCGCCATAGCTACTAGTGGCACACCCACACCTAGTGCGCCATTGCTAAGGTGCTTACCTGTAAAGGCCCTGGCCACCTCTCAGCAGTGGCGCACCACTTAGCAGTGCGCCATAGCTAGGCAAGATAGCAATGGCGCACCACTATGCAATGCGCAACTACTAAGTTGGGGGAGGGAGGTGGGCTCTGGTCGCCCTTTAGAGATGACGCACCCCTTAAGCAGTGCGCTACTGCTATATTTTTACCTGTGGAGCACCATTTTTTGGTGCGCCACTGCTAACTAGTAGTGGCGCACTACTTTTATGGTGCGCCGCTGACACCCTTCTTACGGCTAGACCTTTTCCTAGTAGTGGCTGGCTGAATGAAGACCTTATGTATCATATCTATACACAGGCTGGAGCCTGGAGCATACATCCCCTATTCGAAAACAATGTAGTGGACTAATGAGACACTGCTATGCTAGTACCTCGTGGGGCATTGTCTAACTTGTTTCAGTTCATCCTGTAGTGGAGCATCGTTCGTGGACCAGAAATATTCTTTCAACGGTTCGCACACAACAATTATTTAGGTGTTGATACAGAGCATCAGACGTAGAGTATCACTAGAAGGACCTTGCGCGCTCTGCTGCGCCGTCTTCTGCTATTAGCGCCTACTACTTTTTGGGTGACGAATTTTCGCTGGGTTCCACTGAACGGGGTTTTCTTTTCTTGGGCAACTCAGATGCACACATAAAGAGGTAAGTACTAATGCCATTTTATATTATACATGGATACTTAGTACTTACACATTGAAAATATAGAAATTCACCTTCAAAATATTAGCATTGATAAGGTAAATCATTTGAAGTGTCATGTGAAAATGTTACTATAAGGAAAATATATTGATTGGTTGCAATATAATGAATCTTTTGAGCATAGAAAACACTCATTGTCTCTTGGAAAATGGCATAGACATATGAGCGAAGAATTAGACTATCTATACTTTTATCTGAACTTTTGCCCTCTCCTATGTGCTGCAAGACCCTGAAGTTTAGCCATAGTAATTACATACCCTGATTAGGCTGACAAATAAACAAAGTTTGTTGATAATATGAATGGTAGAGCACCTGAGAATAGTGTGAAAAAATAGTGTGAAAAGCATAAGTACGCAAGATGCAGAACAGCCCAACCTTAATTTGTTTTCTGTCCTTGCAGCATTTGACCTGTTACAAAGAGAGGCAAATAACAACTTTAAACATTTTATGGCAGCTCATTTTGAGCACATACTTATTGTCATGCTTTTTCCAAACTAAGACATATGCATACATAAGACAGCTGCCCTATTCTCCGCTGGATATTTGTTACGCGTGAGCTTATACTACATGAATCTAAAAGAAATGAAAATCTTCGAAAGTCATTACAATGTGCTAACTACTGTTTGTGAACTAATATTTGGCAGATATCCTCTTCCACATATATATCCAACTATCAAGACCTGAGCTTGCTAGTAGCCTTTAATTAGACTCTACTTCTTGTGTGGCCTACATTCTTTTGGAAGAACCACAAAGGTGGTCAAACTCATCTGCATTTATAGCTAGCATCTTTAATGTAAAAAAAAACTTTATTTAATGGAGTATATTCTAATATTTAAACGAATCCAAACAATTGAACCGGATAATGAAGACAATGATAACAACTGAGACACTATGATGGGACCAGCTTCACCAATTTCCTTCCAATATTTTGTACATATCGCCTAAAAAGCTTATTGTGGAACAGAAGAATCACCTTGGTGAGAAGTACCAGTGACTCATGCAAAAGAATAGTTCTTCATCTATTCACAGTCTATAAAAGGATTTCAAATATGAGCAAAGCGCTGCAGAAAATAAAAATTATTAAGGTGAAAATAATTAAGAAGAAAACTACCACATACACAACACCAAGAGGATTATAGTTCATACAAACTAACTAATTTTTAAGCTCAAATGATACCAAAAACATATATTAGAGAGTTATAACAGCTAGATACTGATGAAGTTCAATAGTTGGACTGCTTCATCAACTAAAAGATGCCTTCAAAAAGACAATCAACCTGCGAACAAATGAAAGAGCCAAATTTGTAAAGTACATAAAAAATGCAGCAACGCGTCAATATTAGGAAATATCTTCTAATATAACAAAAGGTACAGCCAAAATAGGAATAGTTTATGGATATAACAACCTAAGGTCTAATCACTTTGTAGAAGACTCCCTTCGTTTTAATCTTCTACTACAACCAAAATTTAAGTAAAACAGAAACTGGGTTTTTTGATGCTCTTGTCTTAGAAACACCTATCTGCTGTGAAGCTATTTTTTAAAAACTCCTATCATAGTAACACCTATCTGCAGTTTGGTAATAAATATCAAAAAAGAGATTTTTTAATTAAAATGAAAGTAAAGTAACATGAAAAATGTCGGCGAATATAAAACTACAAATATCAAGTGCAAGTACTTGGCTGAATATGCTAGATTTAGCATCAAAGGGCACAACTTTGGCAGTAAGTTAGTTTTCCCTCCTACCACACGGAGATTGCCATGGGCTTGTTTCTATAGCATCTCAAGATGAGAATCTTGTGAAGCGATTCATCTTTCCTGTCCAGACAGTACAATATTATCATATAGGTGGATGTGCAAGAATTAATCTTTGAACAAAACAATAATACTAATATATAAATTAGACCTCCATCCTCTTATTTTAACAACATGATAAGAAGGAAGTCCTGCAATAACATTCATCAGCTGTCTATTATTTTATACTAACTTATGAGTGGGTTTTTGTATTTCCGTATGAGATGAAAATCCACTGAAGCATTGTAGTATATTATCATAAGCTAAAAGAACACATTCAACCGTCGATGCCTTATATTGAACATTCTGCGCCATATAGTACTCGGTGCCGCTACCATTGTTGTCCTTCCAGCTATTCTTTCGCGTGCCGAAAATAGGTACTATATCTCAACATGATTGTGCTATTTTACTCTCTTTCTCCTTTTGCAAATCGATCTCAATGTTAAAGATGGACACATGGTTCTTTTCATCTAAAAATCTATATTTCACCAAGCTCTTATTTCCGAAGTTATTGGATATGGTGGGCAGATTGGTCACATTCATCTGCATAAGAGAAAATTATATGTGATCACAAAGTGGAAAGTAAGAAGCTAAGAGCCAAAGTGGAGCAATATACACTAACATGCAAGAATACTCAGATGTTTACAGCACCGTGTGATTATTCACAGAGCAATGTTCAAATAAACATGTCCAAAAATATGTAGAGCGAAAAAATACAAAAAATTATATAGCCTACAAATATTAATGCTGCGAGGGAAAATTAAATCGATAAATCACATATCTGCATAGTTAGTATCACTGTCCGCATCGCATACAAATAGAAAAAAAAAGCAAGCCTCTTATGAACTATCCATATTGTTCAAGGCAGAGCTAAACTGCTGAAATCAAATCATGTGAATAAAATCTGACTGCGACATGAGAAAATTAGATCGATGAATCTCATATCTGCATAGTTAGCATCATTGTCAAAGCAAAGAAATATTATTTAAAAAAAAAGTATGGACCACAGCTGGGACCTGGGATAAAATTTGCACGGCAGGGACGTTCTAGCTTCAGCCAGAGACCGAATAACTTAAAAGACATTAGATGCATGGTAATTTATAGCAGAACAAACAATCCTCCTCTAGTTTCCCTGTTTGCTGAGCACTTCATTGCCACACCCCGTATGGGTCAGGTTATACTATATAGTTGTTGTAGAAAAACAGTGTTCTCCTGGGGATTAATTAGAGAGCAGACCTAAGCGAACAATATCTCTAAAGAGCTCTAAGCTCCCAGTGTTGGGAGAGCCTGAGAGCCTCCGACGGGTCACTGTCATGGGTCCTACGTGCACGGAAGGATGGAGAGTTAGCGCACGGGATCAGCCTCGACATTTGACACCTGCACGATTCTCTCCTCTCAGAATCGGCGACGACGCCATGTTCGATTCCCGCAGCCTCCACAGCAAATCTGCGCCATTGCTCGGTGGCGTGACCCCGATTGCTTTGCTCTAGCGATTCCCCAACCCAGCGAATCCTAGCCATGGCTCTGCCGGTGTGGTTGTCTGCGTTTGGGCCATGCTGAAGGGTACCGGGGCGGCGTCAGGCTGGGAGAGGGCGTGGAGGAGATGGTGCATTCTGCCGGTGGCGTGACGCTGGCCGGCCTCCTGGCCGCCAGTCCCTCCCCGAGGGTTTCTTCCTCGCGACCAGATCGACAGGTCTCAAGGTCTCAGAGACCATTCCCTCTCTCTCTTGGAACATTTGTATTGGATTGGGTTGGAATCTTCCATATTTATTTTCCTTTCCCGTAACACGAGGGGATTTCTGTTCCTGCACCAACCCCTAATCTGCTTCCAAGGATCAAACTCCGCCTCTCGCCGCCAGGGCCGCTGCCGATTCATGCGAGCTGCGGTTGTGACGGACCTGCGACCTCCCCTTCTACTCCCAGTGTCCCCGGTCCTGTTCATTCGCGTGGCTTCATTGAATTGCGCAGATTGTGCGCCTCCACCGCAACAACGACTTGCCGCCCATCAGTCGCATCTATGGTACTGTCATCTTTCAGTCGAGTTGAGAAAGAGTTCCACAGCCGTGTGGTTCTATTTTTCTTTCACCCAATCACATCGTGACCACCTGCTATTGATACCGCAAGACAAAAACTGTATTCAGACACAGAACCCTAGCAGGGAGTTTTCGTTACATGCTGTATTTATGCTCGTGTAGTTGACGCTCGATTCTATAATTCTTTTCACAATTGGAATTGGAACACACTCACTTCAGTTATGTCTATGCTGCTCCAAAGCAAATTGGAAAGCACCCATCTATAATTTTCATTTTTCAGCAAGATTAATTTATATCTATAATTCTTGGCCCCAATCACATATTACTTTATACCTTTGATTGCTCTATGGAATCATACCACTGTAACTGTACCTTGCAGGACAGTTCAGCCGGTGCATTGATTTTTTATGTGCATTACATGCATCCGACGAAATGCCCAAGTGATAAAACTAATGTACGTATGCTGCCGTTCTATGCAGGTTGTAGCACACATTGGACAATTCAAACCTCAAGTTAATGCTTTGAGGTGGAGATCTCTTGGACTAGGTTTGCATTATGATATCCTTTAAAAAAAAGTGCGGGTAATGATATCCTTTAAACTTAAATGATGTTGAAAATTTATTTGGAATTGCGCATGATGGATTAATCATCTTAATTCCTCGAAGTATACCCTGAGTAATGGGGACACAGAGTATTATCCCTGAATTTTAACAGGTCAGAAACCTTGAGATGCTTGTTTCACATCTTTAGGAATACTATGGAGCAAGAAATTTTCTGTTGTTTATATTAACCTCAACATACATGTCCTAAAAAAAGTTTAACTGAATACATTTCACATTTTTCTGAATAGTTAGATTTTTTAATTAGGTACATTCGAATATTTTTCCGACCTCCAATTCCATATACTACCCCAATTTATTGTACATATGTTTCCGTGCCTAATATACTAATTTGTCTTTGTTGGCCTTCTGATTTGACAAGCTATTTTATATGGCTCCTTTCTAATACAGTTGCATACATTCTACATTATATTATGTTGAAATATTATAGGTAAAGTTCCCATCAAAGTATATGCTTTCCCTTTTGTAATTTGAGGGTCGTGCCTTACATAAGAGCTTCCATATAAGGGACTTCGATGAATTCAAAAAGTTATCTTCAATACTTTGAAAATCCTATTGGGATGCTACTTTAATTTGACATAAGATGAAGTTTTATTTGCTCTTTTCGAGGAAGGTTTGTACTCCCCGTTTCTTTAATCGAGGTTTTATTGTTAAGCCATGTTACAGGAAATTTCTGGATGACATAATAAACTACATATTTCACTGAGTTAGAGCATCATATGTCAATATACGACTATGTTATGTTTTTACTAAGGTGACATATAATTAGTTAGTGTTTTGTTTCGGATCTTCCCCATTCTTATGTTCCTTTGGTAGATACAGATCTTTCGTGAAATGTGTCCAATAACTAAGATTGCTATCTGTAGTGGGCAAGCTGAACCAGATTGGGAAGCATCTCACCTGAAGGACCAGTGGTCCAGAAGCTGCTCCGAATCTTATTATCTCATGGTTGAGATGGGTCAGATTACATTCATGATTTAACTCTCTTGCTCATGCTCAGGTCTGACTTTGTCCTATCTAATTTGGTGTCTTCTGATCAACGAAAGATATCCGACATTGTGAAGAGATAGCTGCACACTCACTTAAAATTTCTCTCCCATCTCAGTTTTCAATTCACGTTCAGTTTTCTAATTGTTGGGTAATGCATGTTCACTGCCTTTGTGAGATAGATATCACTGCATTTTCGCTACATCCTAAGTATAATTTAGGTCAACAAAATACCACCATTTGTATCCATCTTGATGCCATGCCATTTTTAGTGTATATGGTCAACATGGTATATGATGGCATTTTACCCAATTTGGTCAATTTGGGTAAACTATGATAAACAGTTTTCTCGTTGCAGGTTATGTAAACATCTATGAGTACAATAAGCTGTGAAGCCATCTATTGACATGTATGGTCACGTGAGGCATGAAGGAGATGATTTCAGTGATCTATTAACTGAAAGGAAAGAATGTGTGTGTGGTTCAGGGTTGTGACACAGGTTCACGGAAAAGAAGTGAGAATTGTCAGATCATTGTCTAGCTGTTAGATAGCAGTTAGTGATTACCAATTTTCATAGAAACAAGGATTTCGTTATTTGGTATTTTGTTCACTGCTTTTTCACACCCAATCACCTTGACCCATGGATGGCAATTCTCGAAGTGTTCTCAATTTTATGCATCTGAATCACGATTGCATTGAAATATTAATAAATTATATATGTGTTCATTTCTATTTGCTAGAGAAATCTATATCGTCTATGTGAATCTGGACTTCTTTCTGAAGGTGAAAAAAGAAAGTTCCATACATATGTTCATAGAACCATGATTAACTCTAAAACACATCATGCAAAAAAAAAAAAAACGAGAGCAACAAAAAAACGGCGCAGCAAAGCGCGCCAGGTCCATCTAGTCCAACCTGAAAGAAGAAAGTGGCAGGAGTACAGCGGTGCGTGCATGGCGGTGAATTGGATCGAGTCACCGCCGACGCCGGCGAACGCCTGGACGACCGCGCGGGGGCCCTACATGACAGCGATGGCCTCTGTGGTGGCGGAGTAGCAGCGCTCCACGTCCATGTCGCGCGGACACGCCTCCGCGAGGATTAGAAGCTCCGGCAGCAGCACGGTCTTGGACAGCCTCGCCTATGACCCGGGCCGACCAGACGCGGCTCCGTTAGCCATCGCCTCCGCAACTTGACAAATCCAGGGCTTCTAGTCCTCCTCAGCATGGTGCCAGCAAGTCCTTGCTGCGGGTGCTGGCGGTGGCAGTCCGCCCCGCTGGAATCCGCGTAGGTACATGGTGGCGTGAGGCGCTCGTCGTCACCACCAAGCCGCCGCTGAGTGGCCGGCCGCGGGCGCTGGCTTGATGCAGGGCAGCGCCAATTTGGGGATCAGAGTAGGAGGCCGACGGGATTATCCCAGATAGCGGCTTCCAAATTCCCTTTGACCACATGGTCCAAGCGGTGGGCCAAAAGGGCTTAATAGGCAATACGTATATACATGAACCGACGATCGATGTAGGCCCGGTGATAGTGACGCCCAAGTCCACCCTAGACGCCGGGAGCCCTGGGAGCTTAGTGCTCTTAGAGGATGAGTTAGGTTGTAGTCAACAACTCCCTCCCGGGCTCTCATGCAGGGGGCTCCGGAGGACACCCCCTCCCCTCAACAAAAAAAACCCTAGATCACGAGCCGCTTCGGCCACTGCCGCCGCCAGCGGTGGTTGCGGCGCCTGGCCATCGAAGGCGGAAGGCATGGTGGGACGGGCTCCTCTCGTCTTCTCTTCGGGTGGAGAGGGGACGATGCGGAGGGCCACGACGGCAGATGGTGGCGTTGGTGTCGTGGCTGGTCGTGCGACTGTGTGTGTGGTCACGTGGCGTCTGCGTCGTGCAGGTCTGTGAGGTGCTGCTGGTCTGCAAGGTGTGGCATCTAGCCGCCAGCGGCGCTCGGGCCCGATCTGGGCCGAGCGGGCCACAACCATTCGCGACCAGCGAGGTGGCGGCGACATCTGCATCGATGTGCGGCGTGGTGCCTATGTGTTGGAGCTCGTGGAGCTCGCCCCAGGTGTTTGCGGGCCTGATCGGGGCCCTCATCGCTGCTCTGCTTCGTGGCCTATGTGGCCAAGCTCCTTCCGCCGTGCGTCACCACCTAGGAGTGTGGTAGTTAGGCCAGGAGCATGTCGGGCTGTTGGGTGGTCCTGAAGGCTCTCCACGGCACCTAGCTCGCCGTTTAGCACTCGTCTCTCTTCGGTGGCGTCCTTTGCTGATGATGGCTCTTTCGTTCCGTTCATATGGACCGCGGGGTTGGAGTCAGGGCAGGAGAAATCATGTGCGATTGCGGACAACGGCAACGCCCGCGGGTGCCGTTACCATCTGAAAGCGTCGTCGAGCCCTTTTTGCTCCACCCTTTCCCGGGCATCAGGAGAAACCCTAGATCTAGTTGTTGGATCAGACAATGGTGGCACTTTGGTGTCATCCCCTTGTTGGAGGCTCTGTCAAGGTTGTCCCGGGAGTCCCACGACGGCGGTTGGATCCAGAAGTGGCCGTTACCCTGAGCGTGGTTCTTTTGAGTGCTATGTACCCTACGCTGGTGTCTACTCGATATTGTTTCCTCTAGGTCCGGTCAGGTCCTGTCGCCCTCTCGCCTCTTCTAGGAGGGCCGTATGACGACATGTACCTCCCTAGAGCTAGTGCCATTCTAGGTTGTCCTGCTATGGTTGTGACACGCTTTGAAGACCATGTGCCCCTCCGTCGCGCCTTTCTTCTAGTGTGCTAGTTTGGGTATGCGTTGTAAGCCGGAAGGCACCATTTGTTCGGTTTTCAGTCCGGTTTCGCTCATAAACTGGACGATGTTGTTCTCTTGTAAGCTTAATACAATGACGCATAGCTCTCCCGCGTGTTCTCGAAAAAATCATAAGTTAGGTTGACCCTCTGTTCTTAAGGCTTTCGATACTCTGATCCTCAAGAAAGTAATACGTTACAAATAGTTAAAATTTCGGAAAAGAATTTATTATGTAGATACATCAAGTGATAACTGATAACCATGTCACATAAATGTAAAGCTTGATTCAATCAGCGGCTAGAGAACCATAAAACGATAAATTAAAAGTCCATATAGTCATGAATTCAAATTCGACTAAAATTTAGCCCAATATCACAAACTCGCCATTGACATCCAACTCGGTGCTGCGGAGATGCTCATTGTGCATGTCATACCAATTGGCGGGACGTCCTTCAAGAACAGTGGCGGCATGAAGGAGGTGATTCCGGAAGTAATTAAGAGAAGACGTAAATTCTACGCATTGAACTACATGATCTTGTAGAAAAAGGGACAAAATTGTATGTTCCCCAAAAATAATAATGTCAGGCCCCGGCCATCAGCAATTTCAAATCTTGAGAAACAAAAATTACAATCAAAACTTGCCACACAAAAAAAAACAGGCTAATGAAAACTAAACTAGACATCACATAATCCTTGAGACTCCTACTTTCTTATGCAAATCTTCAATGTCCGCTCCTTTGTTTGTTGAAGAGGAGTACGTGGAAACAAAAACAAAAACGAATTACTTGACCCGCAAAAAAAAAAAACGAATTACTTGGACTTATACTTTCTATTATTTCGGCAACTTGTTTATTTTGATTCATAGGATTATTCTCAGATTTCATGAGTAAAGCAGATTTTCACCTAGGCAACCGATGATGGATGCATGCGTGTCATGACTCATCACGGGTCTACGTAACATCGCGTGGGAAGCTGTATTCACCAAAGCTATATATACACGACCTGTGCTTGACCATGCGGAGCTCTCCGCCGTCGCAACGCTCCACCTCCACGCCGGTGAGCACAGCGAAGTTGATCTCATTAGGCATGCCGTCGTTGTAGCAGCGAGAGCAGGCCCCCGGCGGCACTGGCTTGTCCGTCTGGTAGAGCTTGGCGACGCAGAACCGGCCGCCGTCACCCAGATGCACGAGTTGCGACCTCACATCGAAGCTCCCGCTTGGCGCCCCGAAGACCTTCCACACGCCGCTCGTCTGTAGATGCACGGGGACTCCATTAGGGTTAACAGATTTCAGGTCCCAGGCGCAGAGGAGGCCGCTGTCCCGGGACTCATATTGCCATTCGTCATTTGGGAAGCCGAACCATAGGCCGAGCTCCGGCGCGTACTCCACGCGCCCACGAAACGGGAGCGGCGAGACGCTGACCCTGCTCCAGGTGCCGCCCGCAGTGTCCAAGGAAAAGGTCCCGCGGATGCGGGTGGACGCCCAGATGTGCGACTCGCCGACCACCGCGTAGGCGCCGAGCATGTCCCTTCTCTCGGGGCCATTTTCGCCGGTGCCTATCGCGTCGTACGGAGGCGGCAGGAAAAAATACCAGAACCAGTCACTGTCATGGTCAGGCTCACCGGCGGGGTAACGGATGAGCGCTCGCAGATTTTTGTCGCTGTTGTTGGGCACGGCCTCGACCTCCCCGTCCATGAAGTACAGGTTGTCGCCGACGGCGACAGGCACGGTCTCGCACTGGGGCAGTCGGCAACGCAGTTTTCTACCCACACGTGGGTGTCCCTGGCTTATCCTAAGGCCCTGATTGCTTAAAGATTCGTGTTTACGAGTTTACACTTTCATCCTGTGCGTGGTCCATTTTATCACCCTTATGAAAACGAAACTGTACATGTACACTTTATCCTTATCCATCTCCTCGTCCTCAACTACGCCGCCGCCGGCTCTCTCCTCATCAACCTTCTTCTCCGGCGGTACTCCACAAGGATCCTGCCGCCCGCCGCGCATGCCGAAGCCCATGACGAAATCGACTGGAGCACGGCCCCGGCGGCGAGGTGGGGAGCGTCCATCCATCAATTGCAAGATGGAGGCGGAGATGGCCTGGGTCCTGGCCGAGGGTCTACATATATAGGGTGGGCCCCCCGTGCCAGCCGCCGCCATCGGCGACGGTCTCGAGGCCGATTTGCTCTTCAATTTCTTTTTTCCAATCTGACTTGCTTCTTTCTTTACAGTTCTTGTCAATAGTTTCTTTGATTTTCTTCTGATGTTTACGTTGTATTCCGGTGATTCCTGCAATAACTGCTCTTCCATTCTTTCCGATTTATAGCAAACATTTTTCCTAACACAATCTGGTGATTTGCTCTTCCATTCTTTCCTATTTAGCCTCTATATTCCTAACATAATCTGGTCCAGATCCTGCATGTGTGCTGCAAAAAAAGAAGGCCCAGATCCAATTTACGTACTGAACATATAGAAAAATAATCCATGAAATTTTTCTGCATCTAAATCCCATTGATTTAGGTGTTCATCCCATAATTTCGTAACATAATCCCATTGGTTATCCTTGATTTCTTAATTTCCTAATGTAACATTGATTGACTAATGGATTTGGGGATGCGGGGCGCAGGACCACATGTAGAAACACTAGTACTGTTCTGTAGAAAATGAAGGACTTGCCTATTAAAAGGAAGAATTTTCCAGGGTGGTTTCTGCTATTTACAAAACTGGTTGCACAAATCTCAAAGTCAAAGTGGACGTCCAGCGATAAGCCAGTGACACCCACGTATATGTAGAGATGCATTTTCGGGCAGTCGGATGCCGGGCAGCGCGCGGACGGAGTGCGAGGCGTCGTCGTAGAGGACGGCGCGTCCCGGTGCGTCCCAATCGTCTCTGGCGTATTCGGGAGGGGCGCCGTCCACGACGACGATTTTATCCTTGCTTTGGCCGATGAGCCCGAAGTCCATGACTACGCCGGGACTGGAGAAGTTCATATGGGCGGCAGGCAAGCGCGCCTTCTCCGCATCGTCGGCCATGGTCGGCTTCATCGCCCTCTGCCGCATAGCCGCCCGTATGGCCTTCTTCCTAGCCCTCCGAGCCGCCTCCGCCGCCCGCATCGGCGTCATCCTCGCCCTCTCAGCCGCCTCCGCCTCCCAGATCGTCTTCTTCCTCGCCCTCTCAGCCTCCTCGGCCGTCCTCATCGCCTTCGTCCTCGTCCTCTCAGCCGACTCCGCCGCCTCCATCGTTGTCGCTTTCGCACCAGCCGCCGCTGCCGCTCGCTTCGGTGAATCCTTGGGGTAGAAAAGGTGCGACGGGTTGATGCGGTGCAGCGTGTAGGAGCTGGGAGCGAACGAGCAGTTTCCGACCACCATGTACAGAAACCGCCGGCTCATCGTCGCCGGTCAAGCCCTCTCCAATCTCCACCTCGATCCTTTGTGTAGATCAGAAAATTACTATGCGACGCTTTCTGTTTTTCTTAGGGTGGTATATCCGATCATTTTTTTGTTTATTTTGTTTTGACCATAGTATATTCGATCGTACATCCCATCAGCTAAAAGAAAAGGTTGTTATATCCGATGGGACCCTCGCAAAAAAAAAAATCCGATGGGACGATGGCCCATGGACCAAACGACACAAGGGTTTAGGGCATCTCCAACGGGCGCGACCGTTTGCGGAAGCAATGCAAAGTGATCAGACTATTCGTGGCGACGCAAACCTGACCCAAATATGCGTCAGGTTTGCGTCTCCGTGGACGCGCCGAGCATCCGCTCGCTTGTCCCATGGGTTCGCCTAGCAGCGACTCTGGCTTGAGCCGGCGCAAATTCAAATCACAAGGGCGGACATGAAGGGCAACCGCCGGAGTGGCAACCGCGTCGATCGACGCGTGAATCGCCGGAATGGAGCGCCGAACCGCTGCGGAAGAGCAATCGCAGCACAGTTTGGTATATGCATCGCCATTAATCCCCGCTCAATAATACCCCTGCGTCTGCGCTAAGGACCTCGAACCGTCCCCGCCATTCATCCCTCTCTCACCATGAGTAACCTTTCCTTACCGTCGGACACATACATCGAGGGAAAGCCACCTGGATGGCGGCATTGGTGGGATAGAGCTGCCACGCCGAGGAGCTCTAGCTCCCCGCCGACGGACGGAGAGGAGGAGGAGGCGGAGGTCGTCGCCGAGTACGTCGACGAGGAGGAGCCGGAAGCCGTCGTCGAGGACGACCTGGAGGAGGTGGAGGCCGTCGTCGGGGACGGCAAGGAGGAGAGGGACGCTGTCGCCGATGACGGCCACGATGAGGGGGACGCCGTTGCCGAGGACAACGAGGAGGAGGAGGAGGATGCGAGGTGGACGCAGCGGCAACAAGGAAGGAGGCAAGGGCCCGGATGAGGGCGCAGGTGCAACGTTCGTTCACGGACGACAAGGAAGACCCTGATGACCACTGGTCTGAGGGGGACTCAAACTCGTCGGCCGCATCGACTGTCAGTGCCTCTTCACAGGAGGTGACGAGCAGGAGGCGCGTCCGTGAGGATGATGAGGCGGGGCCATCTAACAAGAAGGCCTATGTCATGATCTACCTTGTGTAGATGGTTTGAAAACCTTAACAAACCCAACCTAGTACTCACCAAGCCAAACCCAAAGTGAGACAAAATAGAAAGAAAATAAAAATCAAATAGGAGAGAGACATATGTGAGTGTATGGGCAATTTGCAAATTTGAGCAAATGCCCCACTTTGTTTGTTTGAATTGCTTAAACACAACACTATACCATTTGAACACAAAACAATACAATTTGGGTCAAAGAAAAGCAACACAAATCAAAGGAAAAATGAAAATCTAGGTTACATATGCTAATGGTCAAATCTGCCACTTTTAATATGTTACCTACTTTGAGCCCCTTTGGTTAATTTTTTCTAAACTAAACTTTCTAATCTTTTTGCCCAGATCTATTGTACTCACAAAAGTGAACAACTTGGTCAAAGTCAACCTTGCTGATTCAAAGTCAAACTCTTAATATAAGCATGAAAGTGGCAACTTTAAAACAGATTCTAGATTGCCCCAAATTTTGAAATTTTCACAAACCAACTCCAAATTGCAAACCAAGACCACCAATTGATGCCAAATATTATTTAGATCAGAGCCATAAAATATTTTGGCCAACTTCAAAGTCAAATGAGACCATTGCATCTCACATATGGTGATCACATACTTGAATAAAAAGTACAACCACTATTCTACCCACTATTCTCCATCTCACTCCCCTTTTTCTTGTGCTCATCTATAGTGCACCTTGTACTCCAACAACTCCCAATGACATCACATTGCCTAGCAATGCTCACCATGACACAAGCTCTCTCCCTATGTCATGGCATATGTCACTCATGTTGGCCATGATCTTTTGTGCATGCTCTAACTTTCTCTAGCCTTGCCAACCATGTCACATACATTGGTCTCACCTCACCTAAGCTTGCATTGCCCTCATAGACCAAGAAAAAGGCATTGAGGATCCATGCCATGGCCATGCCATCCCCTTGGTCACCACCACCATGCTCACCATGTCACCCTCCTCAACCCTATAAAAGGAGGCTTCTCCTACTCCAATTCTTCACACCACTACACTCCTCTCCTTCCACTGATCCTCCTCATGCAATCCCTAGTCCCAATTTCATCCACAAAGCCCCAATCGATCGCCGGAGCGCCGCCAGTACTGCTGCAAGATCGCCGGAGCTAGGAGACGCCCCAGGAGACACCGCCGGTACAGGGAGCCTCGCCATCCTCGACAACGCCGCCCTGCCTCAACGCCGACGACCGCCGGACCTCCGGTGAGCCTCCGACCCCCTAGGCTCGCCGCCAGTAAGGCTCGATCTTGTCGGAGACGACGATGATCAACCGCCGTTCGATCACGATCTAATCCTGCGGCCCACGTTAGCTCATACCGTTTCGGGTTTGATTAGTCGCTGACAGGCGGGTCCCGCTGTCAGGCAGCCCACGCGTGCGAGACGCGCAGTTGGGCTGGCCCGTTTTCTTTTCTCTCCCTGGCCCGTTTAGTTTCCCGCCTAAGCCCAACTATTTGAATTCTGTTTAATTCGTTTAATTCGAATCCAATACTGGTGATGTGTTCAAAATGGAATAACTTCAAATCTACAAACCCAAATTGAGTGATTCCAATTTCGTGTGAAAGTAGATGAAAAGATCTAACAAACCCCACTGGTCTCAAACCCTAGATCCTTACATATCACCTGCAAGATAAATAACAAGTCAGTACCTTTTCAAAATTCAAACAATAATTAAAAAACAACCATAATGAATTTTGAGGTGATTCCACCTCTTATAATTCACATTTCAAAAACTCTAATTGTTTATACAAAAATATGGCATGGTTGTTTCATATGATCATGGGATAGATTCAAATAATGTCTATGTAGTCATTTCTAGCGCATATAAACTATTTCAAATTTAGTATTTCAAATCTATGAGGTGTAGCATCTCATTTAAATCACTTTCTCAAATAATTCAATGTGAGGTGATGACATTAGTCTTCATGACCCCATATGTTATTACTTGAGAATATTAAATCATTTTCCAAAAGTAGTATTTAAATTGTATGAGATGTAGTATCTCATTTAAATCATTTTCCCAAATGATAAATATGAAGTGTTGACCTTGGTCAACATGTATTCATACTTTATTATTTCAGGATATTAAACCTTGGTAATACTCAATGAGAGGAAATTATTTCTCAAAGGAAATAAAAAGAAACCCTAATAAATATTTCAATGAGAGGAAATTATTTGTCTTAAAAAGAAAACAAAGCCAACCACCATGTTAATAATGTTGTGATGCTAGATTAGCTTGTGTGAACCATTTGTGTGTTTAGTCTAGTACTTAAGATTTGGGTGGTGATTGTATACCTCGTATCCGTTTATAGACGCTAGTACTGAGGACTACCAGGAGGAGGAGGTCTACTACGAGGAAGAAGAAGAAAACTTTGATCACTGTACCACTCAAGGCAAGCTAGATTATTGCAAGCTATTATCAATGCAAGTTCTACTATTGCCAAGTTACTAGTGCAAGAGACTATGGCACTAGTATTGGTTTTTAAAGTATTATTCATCCAACCCAAGTTTTATCTTGCTTTAACTTTACTTTGTTTACCAAAGCTTCTTCTTATAATTGATATTGGTCTAGAGGTAGAATACTACAAGAGCTTCAAACTTAGCCTAGAGAGCTAAAACTTAGTTAGCACCCCTCATGAGTAGTTGCTAGTGCTAAACTAAAATTAACTACTCTAGATGGGAACTTGTGAAGCAAAGGACTTTGAAAACCTTAGGATGATGAGTCATTCTATTGAAACTTTAGAAGGTGAATATGACTTTGAGGTGACATGGTTAATGTTTACAAAAAACTGATGGTTGGGTTCGGATGCGATACCATTCCAATTTTACAAGTACCCCCACAATACCTGATTATGGGTAGGGCTTAACTGGAAGTTTATGTATTTTAGTATGGGTTCCCTCTAAACAAGCGTCATAGGGGTTATGCCGAGGCTGCCTCCGTTGAAAGTGAAATGACGTGAAATGAGGTGAATGCCTACCCAAGCCTGTGCGTTCCCGGGTTGACGGTTTGTCTTCACCGGGAGGCCAAGCTCATGGGGAGAGGTGCCTATACTAGGATATGTAATTGAAAGGTTATGGTTGATGATCCGCATACTGAGTATGATTATTCAGGGCTATCCCTGATGGATGTAATCAAAAGTTGTGGCACAAGTGTACAACCTCTGCAGAGTGTAAACCTATTCGAATAGCCGTGTCCACGGTTACGGACGATTGGAAAGGCCATACTGTTCCGTCATCAGAACTTTTAAAAAATGTTACATTTGACTAGTGACTTGGGACTTGAACTTGAACGGTGAATTTGACTTGATCACAACAGAGTTGTGGGAATGACACTAATGTTCCCACTTGAGTTAGTTAGGCAAATCAAGATTCTTTTACTACTAAATGCTTATGAAATAAAACTTGCTTTATGCAAATAAACCTAGATCTTAGAAACCCCTTGCTATAACTGATAGTACTTACAATATTATTAGTTTGCGAGTACTTTAAAAGTACTCATGGCTGTGTCCCTGGCTATTCAAATGGCCAGACTATGAAGAGGAGCAGCAGTATGAAGATGACGGCCAGCAGGACGTCTACAACAACTAGGAGTTCTTCTAACGTCAAGCGTTGGCATGTGGATTAGATAGCCACTACTATTACGCTTCCGCTATTTGTGTTGTTCGTTGATCAATAGATCAACTATTGTTGTAATATTGGATCATGTGATCTACTTTTGTAAGACGACTATGGTTTGTAATGAATGATGACTTATGATATCAAGTTATGTCTCGCAACAACAATCTTCCTGGGATTGCGATGTATGGCATAATAGGCATCTGGACTTAAAAATCCGGGTGTTGACAAGTTGGTATCAGAGCCATTGTTTGACCTTAGGAGACCCTAGTTAGAATGGACGTCTGAAAAATTTAGTTTCAAAAAAAAAATGAAGTGAATATTTATGAAAACTTATTCTCACTCTTATCCTTGAGATCTTTTTCAAAAAGAGATTCTCTACTTTTCTTGGTAATTCTACATAAAATTTTGCACACATGATCACTTCACTAACTTACTCATCCTAATTGCTCACAGATGGAGTACAAATGTGAGTCCTATCAGCTTGGCCACGGAGGAGACCTAATGTTCGAGAAGGATTTGGAGCAACTAGTTGAATATTTAGGACGCCCGTATCCCGAGTTCTTTGGAGTGCCACTCAATAATCAATCGGGAAGACAACCTCAGTGGGAAGTTACTGCAGATCTGAGAGGAAAGCTAGGAGGCCCAATTTGGGAAACCATCTGGTTTTCTGTAAGGGGGAACAATTGGAGGGATGGAATAACCAAAGCCATGCAAGAAGCACTTGCCCGTCTGTGTGGACAAAATGTGAACAAGATCAAGAACACTCCTTTCTTCTACTACCCAAGACATGATCCCATGGGAAGACCAATAACCATGCCACCACATCCGGAGATGAACCACTATGTTGCCTACCTGGACTTCATGCTGTACAAGACCCGCAAGGAGTTGGACAACGCCCGCGCCTTTCGTCAAGCACATTACCCATGAAGACGAAGAACCTTCCCTTCCGGATGAAGAGGAGTATCATTAGAGCACTCGCGTAGGTGTGAGTCTGTATCTGTCCCCTTTGTATCGTAGAACGAGGAAATGGTTCTTAAAACCATTGGTGTGTTAGTGGTAATGTGTGTTGATCGGCATGAATGAAAAAAAAGTGTTGTTGGTTTTTACCACCTCAACACTACTCAAGTTTTCAAGATTTGAACTTTTCAAATTCTTATCCAAACAAAGCCTAGAAAAATTCCCTCTCATCTTGTGACTTGCTATGAGTACCCCAAGAAGCTAGCAAAGACTGCCCCCAATACCGCTGCACCTGCCCAACAACAGCGTCGTGTCTCAACCGGAAGGAACCCGAACAACCGCAACGGTCGTTACTACCGCATGAATGCCACCGAAGCCCAGGAAGCACCCAATGCCATGCAAAGTATGTTTCCTGTTAACCCAATTGCCCAATCTCTCTTAGGTTCCTAACATTTCTTAAATCTCGGGACGAGATTTTGTTTAAGGGGGGAAGGTTTGTAACACCCCAAAACTTTGAAACAATTAAGAACCATAATTTCAAATATCCAATTTTTAGGGTTAACAAAAACTTGCCTATTTCCAAAATCTTTTCTATTATGTGAATGAATAGAATGTTTTCTAATACCATGAATGTTTGTTTGAAGAATTTGAAATAGATCCTAAGCCACAACCATGCATTTAGGATCAAATGGAAACAAATTAAAAAGAAAATAAAATCGAGGTAGAGGCACATATGAGCCTATGGCCCTATTTGTGAATATAGGCCTATGTCATGATCTACCTTGTGTAGATGGTTTTAAAACCTTAACAAACCCAACCTAGTACTCACCAAGCCAAACCCAAAGTGAAACAAAATAGAAAGAAAATAAAAATCAAATAGGAGAGAGACATATTTGAGTGTATGGGCAATTTGCAAATTTGAGAAAATGCCCCACTTTCTTTGTTTGAATTGCTTAAACACAACACTATACCATTTGAACACAAAATAATACAATTTGGGTCAATAAAAGCAACACAAATCAAAGGAAAAATGAAAATCTAAGTTACATATGCTAATGGTCAAATCTGCCACTTTTAACATGTTACCTACTTTGAGCCCCTTTGGTTAATTTTTTCTAAACTAAACTTTCTAATCTTTTTGCCCAGATCTATTGTACTCATAAAAGTGAACAACTTGGTCAAAGTCAACCTTGCTGATTCAAAGTCAAATTCTTAATATAAGCATGCAAAGTGGCAACTTTGAAACATATTCTAGATTGCCCCAAATTTTAGAATTTTCACAAACCAACTCCAAATTGCAAACCAAGACCACCAAACATTATTTAGATCAGAGAGATAAAGTATTTTGGCCAACTTCAAAGACAAATGAGACCATTGCATCTCACATATGGTGATCACATAGTTGAATAAAAAGTACAACCACTATTCTACCCACTATTCCCCACCTCACTCCCCTTTTTCTTGTGCTCATCTATAGTGCACCTTGTACTCCAACAACTCCCAATGACATCACATTGCCTAGCCATGCTCACCATGACACAAGCTCTCTCCCTATGTCATGGCATATGTCACTCATGTTGGCCATGATCTTTTGTGCATGCTCTAGCTTTCTCTAGCCTTGCCAACCATGTCACATACATTGGTCTCACCTCACCTAAGCATGCATTGCCCTCATAGACCAAGAAAAAGGCATAGAGAATCCATGCCATGGCCATGCCATCCCCTTGGTCACCACCACCATGCTCACCATGTCACCCTCCTCAACCCTATAAAAGGAGGCTTCTCCCACTCCAATTCTTCACACCACTACACTCCTCTCCTCCCACTGATCCTCCTCAAGCAATCCCTAGTCCCAATTTCATCCACAAAGCCACAATCGATCGCCGGAGCGCCGCCAGTACTGCTGCAAGATCGCCGGAGCTAGGAGCCACCCCAGGAGACACCGCCGGTACAAGGAGCCTCGCCATCCTCGACAACGCCGACGAACGCCGGACCTCCGGTGAGCCGCCGACCCCCTAGTATCGCCGCCAGTAAGGCTCGATCTCGTCGGAGACGACGATGATCAACCGTCGTTCGATCACGATCTAATCCTGCGACCCATGTTAGCTCATACCGTTTCGGGTTTGATTAGCCGATGACAGGCGGGTCCTGCTGTCAGGCAGCCCACGCGTGCGAGACGCGCAGTTGGGCTGGCCCGTTTTCTTTTCTCTCCCTGGCCCGTTTAGTTTCCCGCCTAAGCCCAACTATTTGAAGTTTGTTTAATTCGTTTAATTCGAATCCAATACTGGTGATGTGTTCAAAATGGAATAACTTCAAATCTACAAACCCAAATTGAGTGATTCCAATTTCGTGTGAAAGTAGATGAAAAGATCTAACAAACCCCTCTGGTCTCAAACCCTAGCTCCTTACAGATCACCTGCAAGAAAAATAACAAGTCAGTACCTTTTCAAAATTCAAACAATTATTAAAAAACAACCATAATGAATTTTGAGGTGATTCCACCTCTTATAATTCACATTTCAAACACTCTAATTGTTTATGCAAAAATATGGCATGGTTGTTTCATATGATCATGGGCTAGATTCAAATAATGTCTATGTAGTCATTTATAGCCCATATAAACTATTTCGAATTTAGTATTTCAAATCTATGAGGTGTAGCATCTCATTTAAATCACTTTCTCAAATAATTCAATGTGAGGTGATGACATTAGTCTTCATGACCCCATATGTTATTACTTGAGAATATTAAATCATTTTCCAAAAGTAGTATTTAAATTGTATGAGATGTAGTATCTCATTTAAATCATTTTCCCAAATGATAAATATGAAGTGTTGACCTTGGTCAACATGTATTCATACTTTATTATTTCAGGATATTAAACCTTGGTAATACTCAATGAGAGGAAATTATTTCTCAAAGGAAATAAAAAGAAACCCTAATACACTACAAGAAAAGTTCTGATAGACAACGTCCCAAAATCGTCAACTAAGGGGCATTTTTCGTCGCCTATGGGCCTAACCCGACGATATGGGTTCCGTTGTCGAAGCTGCGTCAGCAAAGTCCAACGACGATTTTTCGGTCAGTCGCGCGCCCTTCCGCCACGGAAAATCGGACCGTTGCGGAAGTGTTTTCGGGAGCCCGTTGACTGCGACGTCATGCAAATGACACGTGGCGACGCCGTTGCTCCGCTAACGGCGTTAACCGCTGAAACCCCGTGGTAGATGGTAGGCCCACACGAGGCCTGCCACGTCTTAAGCGGGCGGGAGGACATAGTTTGACCGGTCAACTATATAGCTGGGCGTGGTCCATTAGTTACGTGGGCCGGGCCCTAACCTCTAAAGGATGGGTCAAAACTTAAATGGGCCGGCCCATTTAACATGTGGGGTCCACCTTACGCGGGCCGGCCCAAAAGCAAGTGGGCGGGCCAAAAACAGTGGGGTCCCACTTTCCCAAAAGGGCCGCCCATTTAGTGTGGGGTCCACCGTATAGCAAGTGGGCCGGCCCAACAAGCTAGTGGGCCGGGCCAAAAACACAGTGGGTCCCACTTTCCATTAAAGGGTCGGCCCATTTAGTTTGTGGGGTCCACCATATAGCAAGTGGGCGGCCCAACAAAATAGTGGGCCGGGCCAAAAACACAGGTGGGTCCCACTTTCTGTTAAAGGGCCGGCCCATTTAGTGTGTGGGCCCACCATATAGCAAGTGGGGGCCCACCAAGATAGTGGGCCGGCCAAAAACACGGTGGGTCCCACATTCCTGTTAATGGGCCGGCCCATTTGGTATGTGGGGTTCACCATATAGAAAGTGGGCCGGCCCACAAGATAGTGGGCGGGCCAAAAACACGGTGGGTCCCACCTTCCTATTAAAGGGCCGGCCCATTTGGTGTGTGGGGTCCACCATATAGAAAGTGGGCGGCCAACAAGATAGTGGGGGCCCAAAACAGGTGGGTCCCACCTCCTATTAAAGGGCCGGCCCGTTTACCATGTGGGACCACCATAGAGCAAGGCCGGCCCAATAAGCATGTGGAGCCCATTATCGTGTAACCGGGCCGGCCTACTAAAGAAGTGGGCCGGCCCAAAATGAAAGTGGGTCCCACACTAGTAAGTGGGCCGGCCCAATCTGTTGTAGGGCCCTACTTGTTTGACTAGTCAACTTGCATTAAATTTCATGAGCCTAAAATCTGATTTCAATGATACACACAAGTACATACACAAATAAAACAAATAGGAAAATTACAAGGCAATTAATGTGCCCAAATAAAAAAATTACATAGAATCATTGAGGACTTCTATTAGCATCATCAATAACACGTTGACATTTGGCAATCGCCTTGATTGAATCTTGTGTACTCTTTGTCAACATATCAGCTACAGATCTTAAAGCAGCAATACCATGTCGTTTATAAAGTACAGCCTTGAGATATTTACTGTCGATGAAAGAAATGGTCTAGGTTGACGGCTATGAGAAGATGCATCAAAAAGATCAGAACTTTTTGTGGGCCTCACTGGTAATGAAGATTGCTTCATCACAACTGCATTCTGATAATAATGCAAAAGAGTTAAACGATGAACTATGCAAACATTTATTATGCAATGTAGATATAAGATAATAACAAGTTGCATAAATAAGACATGTATGGAACTTGTACTAAGCACAAACTTACATCATAATGTTGCACAGGGTCGCTACAGATCCTTTTTTGGCGATTATCTTCTAATGATGACTGCTTCATTAAAACTGCATTCTGGTAACATTGTAAACATAGTTACAACAATTAACTATTCAAACATGTATTACGCAATGTAGAGATCAGATAACAGCATGTAGCAGAAATAAGCACAAGATAAGATAAGATGCATGTACTAAGCACATACTGGCTCACTGCAGGTCCTTCTCTTGCGTGCACTAGTCGTGGTCAACATGCCTATCATTTTAGGTTCAGCCATCAAGTGAAATGCTAATCCTCCTGCTCCATTGTCCTTAATCTGTGTTTAGATATCACATTTAAGACCAAGTCAGCTGGTTTCAAATAACAAAAAACTTGAGCTGCCAAATGAATAAGCCAATAGTTACCAGATATCGATTAAAACCAACTAGATGTTGCTTTGCATGAGATACGAATTTCAGACATTCAGATTTAGAGTAGGGTAATGCCAAGGTTTTACACATAAAGTAAACTGGCATTAAGAATGACCAAATGTCAGGTTCAAATCACCCTCGAAGTTTCTCCAAGACAAGCATATCAAATAGGCAGAAACATAGTAAAGCATGAATGGCATTGCTATGGCAGGGTTCCAAGTGTTAATCTCTTGCATAAGGAACAATGCATATAGGTTATAGATAATAACGAAAGTAAACGCCAAAATTACCAACCACGAACTCAGATTCCAACCTTACCTAGCGTCCCCGCTGTTAATGTTGGATGTTCTAATAAGTGGTTCGCATGATCAATCCCTAGGAAAAATAACATTGACAAGTCAGTCTACGATAATACAAAGACCAGACATGCACGCAGCAATAACTATATAAGCTAAAGACGAGGTATAAGAGCAAGCAGATTGGAAATGCACATAGCATGATTATAAAAGCAGTGTGAGAATAGCAGACACGAGAAAACAGCTAGCGGTGAGCTAATGACGTGGTATAAGAACAAGCAGATTGGAAATGCCCATAGCACGACTATAAAAGCAGTGCGACAATAGCATGCAGTACAAAAACAGTTGGCAGCAAATGAATGGGTACAAGGCTAAAAATATGTGGATGCACACAGGTGTCACTAGAATGAACAGGATGGTAGCGACCGGATAATGCTTTTGTACTGTACAACATTTAAACAAACTTCATGCGAAGCAACACATCAAGAAAGTTAACGACATATGAGATCTGCAAATAACTACACAAAACATGGCTAAAGAAACACCGCGATCTAACGGGCCAGCGTACTAACCAAGCTGCGGCGGGGTGGACGGGGGCGGCAACTTGCATTCCAGCGGCGGCGAACGGGAGACGATGAATCGACCTTGTTTCAGTAGAAGCGGGCGTTAGTGAAGCAGATCTGGTTAACTGCAAGGTATTCGGTGAAGTTGATACAGCCGCTGCGGCGAGGTAGTCGGTGGCGAGGTCGGCGGTGAAGCAGATCCGTCGGTGGCGAGGTCGGCGGTGAGCAGATCCGTCGGTGACGAGGGCGGCGGGGAGCGGATCGGTGGGTGGACAGCCAACACGATCAAGGCTACGTCGTGGAGGAGTATGCCGGCGGCGAAGCAGATCTAGTACTGTAGAGAGTCAGAGCTTTGGCGTGTGAGAGTATTTTTGAGCTAATGGGGCGAATGGTTGGTGGGTGGGTGTGGGCCTGTGGGGAGGGTTCGGGATCTAGGCAAGATATTTCATTGTTACCGAATGAGCCCTCCATGGTCGGTGGGTTGTAGCTTCCGGACCAGGGTTAAAAGGGTAAAACTGGTCACGGGATTTTCGAATGGATGCGGCGGGATGATTTGGCGCGTGGCAAATTTTCAGTTTCAAGCTACAGTAGCAGAACGACAAAAATAATGTTCTTCCCCAGGAGCTCTCATTTCTTCCTCTTCTTTCTCTCTCGTCTCTCCCACTCCCCGGCTCCTCTCCCCTTCTCTCCGGCGGCCTCGCCGGCCGGAGACGAGGCCGACTTCTGTATATTGTACACCCTCCGAACTAAATTAATTGATTCAACTTTCCTTAGACGTGTATGTATCTAGAGTAAAAACATGTGTGGATACATCCATATTTAGATAAGCAAAGTTGAGTCAGCTAATTTGGATCCGAGGGAGTTAGTGTTGTTGTAAGCTTAGATCCAGTGTTTCCCATGAGCAGATGGCGCAATGGAGTCGGGGATCTCGTCATCGGCTTCAGATCTGGCCTATGGTGAATCTGGCGGATCTTGCCGGCCAAACCCCGATCTGGTGCCATCAATGTGATGGCGCTAACGGTGAGGCTTGCTTTGGTCAGTGCTTCAGATCTGGCCAATGGGGAAGTCAAGCTGCTAAAGTTCACAAGCTCGGGGCATACGACGGCGCCATCCGTCTTGCCCGTGCACATCTTGGACTTTCAACGACCCTTCTCAGAGCCAATATGCCGTTGCTGAGGCCCTTCTTCTCCTTCGTCCTGGCGACTACCGGCAACACCGTCCCAAGTGGTGCGTCCGGCGACGGAGTTCTGGAAAGGATGCGGAGCAGAGATCTGATGTGCGGTCGAGAAGGACTCGATTGATTTTCTTCTATATGTTTTTGGTCCTTTTTGTAAAGTTGCAGGTTCTATTAGTTATTGTCTAGTACTTTTGGTCCTCTATGTAATTTTTTGGACTAGTTTCCATTGGCACTGATAAACTTGAATTTTGACAAGTTCACGGGGAAAAAAATTCCTTTGCACATATGGCCTATCATGTATAAACATTCTTGAGATTTAAACTATATGTAATGTGCCATGCATTAACCCTAAACCATATATATGTAACTAACCTAGCTGATCAAACCCTACTTAATTAAAACAAATAACCCTAAACTATACGCATGCACTTTATGCGCAAAGGCGCGGGTGCCTCTAATAATGTGTGTGCGCACTCGATCGATGATCCCTAAACCTTATACAACCCTGAAACCCTAATCCCTAATCCCTAAACCCTAAACACCCTAGAACACTAAACCCTAGACCCTAAACCCTAACCCTAACCCTAAACCCTAATTAAACCCTATGTATAGGCCAACGACACTTAATTGTGCATCAAGCAGGCCAGGGGGTGCCTCGCGGTCCTCTAATTAAATTAAATGTGCCATGCATTAACCCTAAACCATATATATGTAACTAACCATAGCTAATCAACCCTACTTAATGAAAACACATAACCCTAAACTATACTAGCTATAACCCGATCTAATAAAAACATGCTCTATATATAGCAGCTAGCTAGCAAACCGTAGATTAACACCAATTAATATATACATGGCCTATATCGATCATGTTGTATAACATATCCCTGAGATTCATTAATTAATTATATAATTATCGTGATAAATTAATTAACTTTAATTTTGACAAGTTCTCTCGAATGAAAACACATTTGATTAAGTTGCCTCATAATATATATATATATTAGTGTGCATGCATGGCCTACCATGCATTCGTGCATATATTTTAATGTATATTTGAACATATTCTTGGGGATTTCAATCTCTCTCTCTCGATCATCTATATATCGTTGGTGGCCAAAAACACACATATATATATATGCATGCAATTTATGCGTAAAGGCGCGGGTGCCTCTAATAATGTGTGTGCGCACTCGATCGATGATCCCTAAACCTTAAACAACCCTAAAACCCCTAAATCCCTAATCCCTAAACCCTAAACACCCTAAACACTAAACCTAAACCCTAGACCCTAAACGTACCCTAACCCTAACCCTAACCCTAAACCCTAGCTAATCCTAAACCCCAATTAAACCCTATGTATAGGCCAACGACACTTAATTGTGCATCGATCGAGCGGGTCATGGGTGCCTCGCGATCCTCTAATAAAATTAAATGTGCCATGCATTAACCCTAAACCATATATATGTAACTAACCCTAGCTAATCAACCCTACTTAATTAAAACACATAACCCTAAACTATACTAGATATAACCCGATCTAATAAAAACATGCTCTATATATAGCAGCTAGCTAGCAAACCGTAGATTAACACCAATTAAAATATACATGGCCTATATCGATCATGTTGTATAACATATCCCTGAGATTCATTAATTAATTATATAATTATCGTGATAAATTAATTAACTTGAACTTTGACAAGTTCTCTCGAATGAAAACACATTTGATTAAGTTGCCTCATAATATATATATAATTAGTGTGCATGCATGGCCTACAATGCATTCGTGCATATATTTTAATGTATATTTGAACATATTCTTGGGGATTTCAATCTCTCTCTCTCTCGATCATCTATATATCGTTGGTGGCCCAAAAAACACACATATATATGCATGCAATTTATGCGTAAAGGCGCGGGTGCCTCTAATAATGTGTGTGCGCACTCGATCGATGATCCCTAAACCTTAAACAACCCTAAAACCTTAAATCCCTAATCCCTAAACCCTAAACACCCTAAACACTAAACCCTAAACCCTAGACCCTAAACGTACCCTAACCCTAACCCTAACCCTAAACCCTAGCTAATCCTAAACCCCAATTAAACCCTCTGTATAGGCCAACGACACTTAATTGTGCATCGATCGAGCGGGTCATGGGTGCCTCGTGATCCTCTAATAAAATTAAATGTGCCATGCATTAACCCTAAACCATATATATGTAACTAACCCTAGCTAATCAACCCTACTTAATTAAAACACATAACCCTAAACTATACTAGCTAGCTATAACCCGATCTAATAAAAACATGCTCTATATATAGCAGCTAGCTAGCAAACCGTAGATTAACACCAATTAAAATATACATGGCCTATATCGATCATGTTGCATATAACATATCCCTGAGATTCATTAATTAATTATATAATTATCGTGATAAATTAATTAACTTGAACTTTGACAAGTTCTCTCGAATGAAAACACATTTGATTAAGTTGCCTCATAATATATATATAATTAGTGTGCATGCATGGCCTACAATGCATTCGTGCATATATTTTAATGTATATTTGAACATATTCTTGGGGATTTCAATCTCTCTCTCTCTCTCGATCATCTATATATCGTTGGTGGCCCAAAAAACACACATATATATGCATGCAATTTATGCGTAAAGGCGCGGGTGCCTCTAATAATGTGTGTGCGCACTCGATCGATGATCCCTAAACCTTAAACAACCCTAAAACCTTAAATCCCTAATCCCTAAACCCTAAACACCCTAAACACTAAACCCTAAACCCTAGACCCTAAACGTACCCTAACCCTAACCCTAAACCCTAGCTAATCCTAAACCCCAATTAAACCCTATGTATAGGCCAATGACACTTAATTGTGCATCGATCGAGCGGGTCATGGGTGCCTCGTGATCCTCTAATAGAATTAAATGTGCCATGCATTAACCCTAAACCATATATATGTAACTAACCCTAGCTAATCAACCCTACTTAATTAAAACACATAACCCTAAACTATACTAGCTAGCTATAACCCGATCTAATAAAAACATGCTCTATATATAGCAGCTAGCTAGCAAACCGTAGATTAACACCAATTAAAATATACATGGCCTATATCGATCATGTTGTATAACATATCCCTGAGAATCATTAATTAATTATATAATTATCGTGATAAATTAATTAACTTGAACTTTGACAAGTTCTCTCGAATGAAAACACATTTGATTAAGTTGCCTCATAATATATATATAATTAGTGTGCATGCATGGCCTACAATGCATTCGTGCATATATTTTAATGTATATTTGAACATATTCTTGGGGATTTCAATCTCTCTCTCTCTCTCTCTCGATCATCTATATATCGTTGGTGGCCCAAAAAACACACATATATATGCATGCAATTTATGCGTAAAGGCGCGGGTGCCTCTAATAATGTGTGTGCGCACTCGATCGATGATCCCTAAACCTTAAACAACCCTAAAACCTTAAATCCCTAATCCCTAAACCCTAAACACCCTAAACACTAAACCCTAAACCCTAGACCCTAAACGTACCGATGTCTCGTTCCCTCTTTCCTGTGACAGTGTTGGGCCTCCAAGTGCAGAGGTTTGTAGAACAGCAGCAAGTTTTCCCTTAAGTGGATCACCCAAGGTTTATCGAACTCAGGGAGGAAGAGGTCAAAGATATCCCTCTCATGCAACCCTGCAACCACAAAGCAAGAAGTCTCTTGTGTCCCCAACACACCAAATAGGTGCACTAGTTCGGCGAAGAGATAGTGAAATACAGGTGGTATAAATAAGTATGAGTAGTATGGCGCCAGAAAAGTGCTTGGCGTGCGTTGATGGTGGTAGTAGTGCCAGGTAACACAGTAAACAAAACAAGCAGTAGTAACTCAGCGATTTGGAACAAGGCCTAGGGATTACACTTTCACTAGTGGACACTCTCAACATTGATCACATAACAGAATAGATAAATGCATACTCTACACTTTTGTTGGATGATGAACACATTGCGTAGGATTACACGAACCCTCAATGCCGGAGTTAACAAGCTCCACAATAATGCTCATGTTTAAGTAACCTTATAGTGTAAGATAGATCAAAAGACTAAACCAAGTACTAACATAGCATGCACACTGTCACCTTCATGCATATGTAGGAGGAATAGATCACATCAATATTATCATAGCAATAGTTAACTTCGCAATCTACAAGAGATCATGATCATAGCATAAACCAAGTACTAACACGGTGCACGCACTGTCACCTTTGCACACATGCAGGAGGAATAAAACTACTTTAATAACACATCACTAGAGTAGCACATAGATAAATTGTGATACGATGCACATTGCAATCATAAAGAGATATAAATAAGCACTTCACTACGCTCTTCAACAGTGAATAAGTACTTCGTGAAATATAGCCTAAGAGACCCACGTGCACACACTGTCACCTTTACACACGTGGGACAAGGAGTCTCCGGAGATCACATAGGTAAAACCCACTTGACTAGCATAATGACATCTAGATTACAAGCATCATCATATGAATCTCAATCATGTAAGGCAGCTCATGAGATTATTGTATTGAAGTACATAGGAGAGAGATGAACCACATAGCTACCGGTACAGCCCGAGCCTCAATGGAGAACTACTCCTCCTCATGGGAGCAGCAGCGTTGATGAAGATGGCGGTGGAGATGGCAGCGGTGTCGATGGAGGAGCCTTGGGGGCACTTCCCCGCTGGCAGGGTGCCGGAACAGAGACTCCTGTCCCCCAGATCTTGGCTTCGCGATGGCGGCGGCTCCGGAACTTTTCTCGTATCGTGGCTTTCTCCGTAAGGGTTTTCGATGCAGGGGCTTTAAATAGGCGAAGAGGCGGCGGGAGGGTCAAAGGGGCGACCACACCATGGGGTGGCGCGGCCAGGGCCTGGGCAGCGCCACCATGTCATCTGGGCCCACAGGGCCCCCCTCGGCGGCTCTCGGGTGTTCTGGATGGTTCGGGAAAAATAGGAATCGGGTCTTGATTTCGTCCGATTCGAGAATATTTCGTTACTAGGATTTGAAACCAAAAACAGCAGAAAACACAGCTTCGGCATCTTGTTAATAGGTTAGTTCCAGAAAATGCATAAATACGACATATAATGTGTATAAAACATGTAGATATCATCAATAAAGTAGCATGGAACATAAGAAATTATCGATACGTTGGAGACGTATCGGCATCCCAGCTTAGTTCCTCGTCGAGCAGGTAAAACGATAACAAAGATAATTTCTTAAGTGACATGCCATCATAACCTTGATCATACTATTTGTAAACATATGTAATGAATGCAGCAATCAAAACAATGGTAATGACATGAGTAAACAACTGAATCATAAAGCAAAGACTTTTCATGAATAGTACTTCAAGACAAGCATCAATAAGTCTTGCATAAGAGTTAACTCATAAAGCAATAATTTAAAAGTAAAGGCATTGAAGCAACACAATGGAAGATTATGTTTCAGCGGTTGCTTTCAACTTGTAACATGTATATCTCATGGATAATTGTCAACATAGAGTAATATAACAAATGCAATAAGCAAGTATGTAAGAATCAATGCACAGTTCACACAAGTGTTTGCTTCTTGGGATGGAGAGAAATAGGTGAACTGACTCAACATAAAGGTAAAAGAAAGGTCCTTCAAAGAGGAAAGCATCGATTGCTATATTTGTGCTAGAGCTTTGGTTTTGAAAACATAAAGAGAGCATAAAAATAAAGTTTTGAGAGGTGTTTGTTGTTGTCAACGAATGGTAGTGGGCACTCTAACTATCTCATCAACCAGAATTTCAAGGCTCCCATTTTATTTTATTTTTGGGTGGCACTCCTTCCAACCTTTCTTTCACAAACCATGGCTAACCGAATCCTCGGGTGCCTGCCAACAATCTCATACCATGAAGGAGTGCCTTTTTATTTTAGTTTTATTATGATGACACTCCTCCCAACCTTTGCTTACACAAGCCATGGCTAACCGAATCCTTCGGGTGCCGTCCAACAATCACATACCATGGAGGAGTGTCTATTTTTGTTAATTAATTTGGGACTGGGAATCCCATTGCCAGCTCTTTTTGCAAAGTTATTGGATAAGCGGATGAAGCCACTAGTCCATTGGTGAAAGTTGCCCAACAAGATTGAAAGATAAACACCACATACTTCCTCATGAGCTATAAAACATTGACACAAATAAGAGGTGATAAATTTTGAATTATTTAAAGGTAGCACTCAAGCAATTTACTTTGGAATGGCGGAGAAATACCATGTAGTAGGTAGGTATGGTGGACACAAATGGCATAGTGGTTGGCTCAAGGATTTTGGATGCATGAGAAGTATTCCCTCTCGATACAAGGTTTAGGCTAGCAAGGTTATTTGAAACAAACACAAGGATGAACCGGTGCAGCAAAACTCACATAAAAGACATATTGTAAACATTATAAGACTCTACACCGTCTTCCTTGTTGTTCAAAACTCAATACTAGAAATTATCTAGACCTTAGAGAGACCAATTATGCAAACCAAATTTTAACAAGCTCTATGTATTTCTTCACTAATAGGTGCAAAGTATATGATGCAAGAGCTTAAACATGAGCACAACAATTTCCAAGTATCACATTATCCAAGACATTTTAGAATTACTACATGTAGCATTTTCCAATTCCAACCATATAACAATTTAACGAAGAGGAAACTTCGCCATGAATATTATGAGCTAAGAACACATGTGTTCATACGAACCAGCGGAGCGTGTCTCTCTCCCACACAAGGATGAACTTATTCAGAGAACTAAGATAACAAAACAAAAACAAAAATAAAAGCACACAGACGCTCCAAGTAAAGTACATAAGATGTGACCGAATAAAAATATAGTTTCACTAGAAGAAACCTGATAAGTTGTCGATGAAGAAGGGGATGCCTTGGGCATCCCCAAGCTTAGATGCTTGAGTCTTCTTAAAATATGCAGGGATGAACCACGGGGGCATCCCCAAGCTTAGACCTTTCACGCTTCTCGATCACATTATATCACCCTCTTCTATTGACCCTTGAAAACTTCCTTCACACCAAACTTCAAGCAAACTCATTAGAGGGTTAGTGCATAATCAAAAATTCACATGTTCAGAGGTGACACAATCATTCTTAACACTTCTGGACATTGCACAAAACTTCTGAAAGTTAATGGAACAAAGAAACTCATTCAACTTAACAAAAGCGGCAATGCGAAATAAAAGGCAGAATCTGTCAAAAACAGAACAGTCCGTAAAGACGAATTTAAAAATGGCACCAGACTTGCTCAAACGGAAAAACTCAAAACTAATGAAAGTTGCGTACATATCTGAGGATCACGCTCGTAAATTGGCAGATTTTTTCGAATTTTCTACAGAGGCCTGTGCCCAGATTCGTGACAGACAGCAATGCTGTTTCTGCGCAGCGATCCCAAATATAACATCAACTTTAACATAGAAACTTTACTTGGCACAAAAACATGATAAGGAGAGGTTGCTACAGTAGTAAACAACTTCCAAGACTCAACAAAACAAAAATTACTGTAGCAAAATAAACACATGGGTTATCTCCCAAGAAGTTCTTTCTTTATAGCCATTAAGATGGGCTCAGCAGTTTTAATGATGCACTCGCAAGAAATAGTATTTGAAGCAAAAGAGAGCTTCAAGAGGCAATTCAAAACACATTTAAGCCTAACATGCTTCCTATGCATAAGAATCTTGTAAATAAACAAGTTCATGAAGAGCAAAGTAACAAGCATAGGAAGATAAAACAAGTGTAGCTTCAAAAATTTCAGCACATAGAGAGGTGTTTTAGTAACATGAAAATTTCTACAACCATATTTTCCTCTCTCATAATAACTTTCAGTAGCATCATGAGCAAACTCAACAATATAACTATCACATAAAGCATTCTTATCATGAGTCTCATGCATAAAATAATTACTACTCCCAACATAAGCATAGTCAATTTTATTAGTTGTAGTGGGAGCAAATTCAACAAAGTAGCTATCAAATATAGGAGGTATATTGTAATCATAATCAAATTTATCCTCCATAACAGGTGGTAACAAAAGACTACTATCATTATAATCATCATAAATGGGAGGCATATCATAATCAACATAAACTTTCTCCTCAATACCCGGAGGGCTAAAGAGATCATTTTCATCAAAACCGACCTCCCCAAGCTTAGAATTTTCCATAGCATTAGCAACAATGGTGTTCAAAGCATTCATAGTAATAACATTCCCATTAGCATGCATATAAAGTTCCATGGGTTTCTTAATTCTTTCTTCAAACACATCATGTCCTAATTCAAGATAAAGTTCATAAAGATCTCTCATATTTTTGTTGTTTTCCATTATGCCTAACTAGTGTAAACAAGAAACCAAATGTCGCAATTGCAGAGTTTAAAGGAAATAGCTTCGAGTACTTACGGCGCCGGGAAATAGCTTAGTAGCCGAGATCCGGAGTGTGAGTACCTTTTACCTTTCCTCCCCGGCAACGGCGCCAGAAAATAGCTTGATGTCTACGTTCCCCCTCCTTTCCTGTAGACAGTGTTGGGCCTCCAAGTGCAGAGGTTTGTAGAACAGCAGCAAGTTTTCCCTTAAGTGGATCACCCAAGGTTTATCGAACTCAGGGAGGAAGAGGTCAAAGATATCCCTCTCATGCAACCACAACCACAAAGCAAGAAGTCTCTTGTGTCCCCAACACACCAAATAGGTGCACTAGTTCGGCGAAGAGATAGTGAAATACAGGTGGTATAAATAAGTATGAGCAGTAGTATGGCGCCAGAAAAGTGCTTGCTGGCGTGCAGTTGATGGTGGTAGTAGTGCAGCAGTAGTAACACAGTAAAACAGTAAACAAGCAGTAGTAACTCAGCAGTATTTAGGAACAAGGCCTAGGGATTACACTTTCACTAGTGGGCACTCTCAACATTGATCACATAACAGAATAGATAAATGCATACTCTACACTTTTGTTGGATGATGAACACATTGCGTAGGATTACACGAACCCTCAATGCCGGAGTTAACAAGCTCCACAATAATGCTCATGTTTAAGTAACCTTATAGTGTAAGATAGATCAAAAGACTAAACCAAGTACTAACATAGCATGCACACTGTCACCTTCATGCATATGTAGGAGGAATAGATCACATCAATATTATCATAGCAATAGTTAACTTCGCAATCTACAAGAGATCATGATCATAGCATAAACCAAGTACTAACACGGTGCACGCACTGTCACCTTTGCACACATGCGGGAGGAATAAAACTACTTTAATAACACATCACTAGAGTAGCACATAGATAAATTGTGATACGATGCACATTGCAATCATAAAGAGATATAAATAAGCACTTCACTACGCTCTTCAACAGTGAATAAGTACTTCGTGAAATATAGCCTAAGAGACCCACACGGTGCACACACTGTCACCTTTACACACGTGGGACAAGGAGTCTCCGGAGATCACATAAGTAAAACCCACTTGACTAGCATAATGACATCTAGATTACAAGCATCATCATATGAATCTCAATCATGTAAGGCAGCTCATGAGATTATTGTATTGAAGTACATAGGAGAGAGATGAACCACATAGCTACCGGTACAGCCCCGAGCCTCAATGGAGAACTACTCCCTCCTCATGGGAGCAGCAGCGTTGATGAAGATGGCGGTGGAGATGGCAGCGGTGTCGATGGAGGAGCCTTCCGGGGGCACTTCCCCGTCCGGCAGGGTGCCGGAACAGAGACTCCTGTCCCCAGATCTTGGCTTCGCGATGGCGGCGGCTCTGGAACTTTTCTCGTATCGTGGCTTTCTCCGTAAGGGTTTTCGATGCAGGGGCTTTAAATAGGCGAAGAGGCGGCGCAGGAGGGTCAAAGGGGCGACCACACCATAGGGTGGCGCGGCCCAGCCCTGGGCCGCGCCACCATGTCATCTGGGCCCACCAGGGCCCCCCTCTGGCGGCTCTCGTGTGTTCTGGATGGTTCCGGGAAAAATAGGAATCTGGGTCTTGATTTCGTCCGATTCCGAGAATATTTCGTTACTAGGATTTCTGAAACCAAAAAAGCAGAAAACAGGAACTGGCACTTCGGCATCTTGTTAATAGGTTAGTTCCAGAAAATGCATAAATACGACATATAATGTGTATAAAACATGTAGATATCATCAATAAAGTAGCATGGAACATAAGAAATTATCGATACGTTGGAGACGTATCACCCTAACCCTAACCCTAACCCTAACCCTAAACCCTAGCTAATCCTAAACCCCAATTAAACCCTCTGTATAGGCCAACGACACTTAATTGTGCATCGATCGAGCGGGTCATGGGTGCCTCGTGATCCTCTAATAAAATTAAATGTGCCATGCATTAACCCTAAACCATATATATGTAACTAACCCTAGCTAATCAACCCTACTTAATTAAAACACATAACCCTAAACTATACTAGCTAGCTATAACCCGATCTAATAAAAACATGCTCTATATATAGCAGCTAGCTAGCAAACCGTAGATTAACACCAATTAAAATATACATGGCCTATATCGATCATGTTGCATAACATATCCCTGAGATTCATTAATTAATTATATAATTATCGTGATAAATTAATTAACTTGAACTTTGACAAGTTCTCTCGAATGAAAACACATTTGATTAAGTTGCCTCATAATATATATATAATTAGTGTGCATGCATGGCCTACAATGCATTCGTGCATATATTTTAATGTATATTTGAACATATTCTTGGGGATTTCAATCTCTCTCTCTCGATCATCTATATATCGTTGGTGGCCCAAAAAACACACATATATATGCATGCAATTTATGCGTAACGGCGCGGGTGCCTCTAATAATGTGTGTGCGCACTCGATCGATGATCCCTAAACCTTAAACAACCCTAAAACCTTAAATCCCTAATCCCTAAACCCTAAACACCCTAAACACTAAACCCTAAACCCTAGACCCTAAACGTACCCTAACCCTAACCCTAAACCCTAGCTAATCCTAAACCCCAATTAAACCCTATGTATAGGCCAATGACACTTAATTGTGCATCGATCGAGCGGGTCATGGGTGCCTCGTGATCCTCTAATAAAATTAAATGTGCCATGCATTAACCCTAAACCATATATATGTAACTAACCCTAGCTAATCAACCCTACTTAATTAAAACACATAACCCTAAACTATACTAGCTAGCTATAACCCGATCTAATAAAAACATGCTCTATATATAGCAGCTAGCTAGCAAACCGTAGATTAACACCAATTAAAATATACATGGCCTATATCGATCATGTTGTATAACATATCCCTGAGAATCATTAATTAATTATATAATTATCGTGATAAATTAATTAACTTGAACTTTGACAAGTTCTCTCGAATGAAAACACATTTGATTAAGTTGCCTCATAATATATATATAATTAGTGTGCATGCATGGCCTACAATGCATTCGTGCATATATTTTAATGTATATTTGAACATATTCTTGGGGATTTCAATCTCTCTCTCTCGATCATCTATATATCGTTGGTGGTGATACATCTCCAACGTATCGATAATTTCTTATGTTCCATGCTACTTTATTGATGATACCTACATGTTTTATGCACATTATATGTCATATTTATGCATTTTCTGGAACTAACCTATTAACAAGATGCCGAAGAGCCAGTTGTTGTTTTCTGCTTGTTTTTGGTTTCAGAAATCCTAGTAAAGAAATATTCTCGGAATTGGACGAAACTTTCGCCCAGGGTCCTATTTTTGCACGAAGCTTCAGAAGACCGAAGAGCTAACGAAGTGGGGCCACGAGGCAGCCAGAGGCTAGGGCGCGCCCAAGCCCTGGCGCGCGGCCTACCCAGGCCCCCTCGTGGCCCCCCTGACCTTCCGCCTACTTAAAGCCTCCGTCGCGAAACCCCCAGTACCGAGAGCCACGATATGGAAAACCTTCCAGAGACGCCGCCGCGAATCCCATCTCGGGGGATTCAGGAGATCGCCTCCGGCACCCTGCCGGAGAGGGGATTCATCTCCCGGAGGACTCTTCATCGCCATGATCGCCTCCGGAGTGATGAGTGAGTAGTTCACCCCTGGACCATGGGTCCATAGCAGTAGCTAGATGGTCGTCTTCTCCTTGTTGTGCTTCATTGTTGGATCTTGTGAGCTGCCTAACATGATCAAGATCATCTATCTGTAATACTATATGTTGTGTTTGTCGGGATCCGATGGATAGAGAGTACTATGATTATGGTGATTATCAATCTATTGTTTATGTGTTGTTTATGATCTTGCATGCTCTCCGTTATTAGTAGAGGCTCTGGCCAAGTTTTTGCTCTTAACTCCAAGAGGGGGTATTTATGCTCGATAGTGGGTTCATGCCTTCATTGACACCTGGGACGTGACAGAAAGTTCTAAGGTTGTGGATGTGTTGTTGCCACTAGGGATAAAACATTGATGCTATGTCTAAGGATGTAGTTGTTGATTACATTACGCACAATACTTAATGCAATTGTCTGTTGCTTAGCAACTTAATACTGAGGGTTCGGATGATAACCTGAAGGTGGACTTTTTAGGCATAGATGCAGTTGGATGGCGGTCTATGTACTTTGTCGTAATGCCCGGATTAAATCTCACTATATTTATCATATCATGTATATGCATTGTTATGCCTTTCTCTATTTGTCAATTGCCCGACTGTAATTTGTTCACCCAACATGCTTTTATCTTATGGGAGAGACACCTCTAGTGAACTGTGGACCCCGGTCCTATTCTTTACATAGCATACAATCTACTGCAATACTTGTTTTACTGTTTTCTTTGCAAACATCTTCCACTCGATACGTTTAATCCTTTGTTACAGCAAGCCGGTGAGATTGACAACCTCACTGTTTCGTTGGGACAAAGTACTTGGGTTGTGTTGTGCAGGTTCCGCGTTGGCGCCGGAATCCCTGGTGTTGCGCCGCATCACATTTCGCGACCATCAACCTTCAACGTGCTTCTTGGCTCCTCCTGGTTCGATCAACCTTGGTTTCTTTCTGAGGGAAAACTTGCCACTGTGCGCATCATACCTTCCTCTTGGGGTTCCCAACGGACGTGTACATTTACGCGCATCAAGCACTGTTTTCTGGCGCCGTTGCCGGGGAGATCAAGACACGCTGCAAGGGGAGTCTCCACTTCTCAATCTCTTTACTTTGTTTTTGTCTTGCTTTATTTTATTTACTACTTTGTTTGCTGCACTAAATCAAAATACAAAAAAATTAGTTGCTAGTTTTACTTTATTTACTGTCTTGCTCTCTATATCAAAAACACAAAAAAATTAGTTACTTGCATTTACTTTATCTAGTTTGTTTTATTTACTGTTGCTAAAATGAATACCCCTGAAAATACTAAGTTGTGTGACTTCACAAATGCAAATAATAATGATTTCCTATGCACACCTATTGCTCCACCTGCTACTACAGCAGAATTCTTTGAAATTAAACCTGCTTTACTAAATCTTGTTATGAGAGATCAATTTTCTGGTGTTAGTTCTGATGATGCTGCTGCCCATCTCAATAATTTTGTTGAACTTTGTGAAATGCAAAAGTATAAAGATGTAGATGGTGATATTATTAAATTGAAAGTATTTCCTTTCTCATTAAGAGGAAGAGCTAAAGATTGGTTGCTATCTTTGCCTAAGAATAGTATTGATTCATGGACTAAATGCAAGGATGCTTTTATTGGTAGATATTATCCTCCCGCTAAAATTATTTCTTTGAGAAGTAGCATAATGAATTTTAAACAATTAGATACTGAACATGTTGCTCAAGCATGGGAGAGAATGAAAACTTTGGTAAAGAATTGCCCAACCCATGGACTGACTACTTGGATGATCATCCAAACCTTCTATGCAGGACTAAATTTTTCTTCGCGGAATTTATTGGATTCAGCTGCTGGAGGTACCTTTATGTCCATCACTTTGGGGGCGGCTACAAAACTTCTTGATGATATGATGATAAATTACTCTGAATGGCACACGGAAAGAGCTCCACAAGGTAAGAAGGTAAATTCTGTTGAAGAAACCTCTTCCTTGAGTGATAAGATTGATGTGATTATGTCTATGCTTGTGAATGGTAGATCTAATGTTGATCCAAATAATGTTCCTTTAGCTTCATTGGTTGCTCAAGAAGAAAATGTTGATGTGAATTTCATTAAAAATAATAATTTCAACAACAATGCTTATAGGAACAACTCTGGTAATAACTATAGGCCATATCCTTCTGCTAATGGTAATGGTTATGGTAATTCTTATGGGAATTCTTACAATAATAATAGGAGTGTACCCTCTGGTCTTGAAGCCATGCTTAAAGAATTTATTAGTACACAAACTGCTTTTAACAAATCTGTTGAGGAAAAGCTTGATAAAATTGATACTATTGCTTCTAGAGTTGATAGGCTTGCCTCCGATGTTAATCTTTTAAAATTGAAAGTTATGCCTAATAATGATATTGATAATAAGATTACTACTACAGCAAATGCCATCCAAGTTAGAATTAATGAGAATATAAGATTAATGGCTGAATTGCGTGCTAGGTGGGATAGAGAAGAAAATGAAAAACTAGCTAAAGAGAATAATGTAGCTAAAGTTTGGACTATTACCACCATTAGTAATGATAATGATTCACATGTTGCTGCACCTCCTACTATCAATGGTAAAATAATTGGTGTTGGCAATGTTTCTACTCCTAGTGCAAAGCGAACAAAACTGCCTGAAATTGAAAACTGCTGAAACTGCTTGTGATAAAACTGCTGAAATTTTTTCCAACCTTGGGAACAATGATCCCATTGCTGTAGCTCATAATGATTTAGATTTTGATGATTGTCACATCTCTGAAGTTATAAAGTTCTTACAAAAACTTGCTAAAAGTCCTAATGCTAGTGCTATAAATTTAGCCTTTACAAAACATATTACAAATGCTCTCATAAAAGCTAGAGAAGAGAAACTAAAACTTGAAACTTCTATTCCTAGAAAGTTAGAAGATGGTTGGGAGCCCATCATTAAAATGAAATTCAATGACTTTGAATGTAATGCTTTATGTGATCTTGGTGCAAGTATTTCTGTTATGCCTAAAAAGATTTATGATATGCTTGACTTGCCACCATTGAAAAATTGTTATTTGGATGTTAATCTTGCTGATAATGTTAAAAAGAAACCTTTGGGGAGGATTGATAATGTGCACATTACGGTTAACAATAACCTTGTCCCCGTTGATTTTGTTGTCTTGGATATCGAATGCAATGCATCTTGTCCTATTGTGTTGGGAAGACCTTTTCTTCGAACTGTTGGTGCTGTTATTGATATGAGGGAAGGTAATATTAAATATCAATTTCCTCTCAAGAAAGGTATGGAACACTTCCCTAGAAAGAGAATGAAGTTGCCTTTTGATTCTATTATTAGAACAAGCTATGATGTTGATGCTTCTACTCTTGATGTTACTTGATTTGCACTTTCTGCGCCTAGCTGAAAGGCGTTAAAGAAAAGCGCTTATGGGAGACAACCCATGTTTTTACCTACAGCAATTTTTTGTTTTGTTGAGTCTTGGAAGTTGTTTAATACTGTAGCAACCTCTCCTTATCATGTTTTTGTGCCAAGTAAAGTTTCTATGTCAAAGTTGATGTTATATTTGGGATCGCTGCGCAGAAACAGCATTGCTGTCTGTCACGAATCTGGGCACAGTTCTCTGTAGAAAATTCGAAAAAATCTGCCAATTTACGAGCGTGATCCTCAGATATGTACGCAACTTTCATTAGTTTTGAGTTTTTCCATTTGAGCAAGTCTAGTGCCAGCTTTAAATTCGTCTTTACGGACTGTTCTGTTTTTGACAGATTCTGCCTTTTATTTCGCATTGCCTCTTTTGCTATGTTGGATTTATTTCTTTGATCCATTAATGTCCAGTAGCATTATGCAATGTCCAGAAGTGAAAATAATGATTGTGTCACCTCTGAATGAGTGAATTATTAATTGTGCACTAACCCTCTAATGAGTTTGCTTGAAGTTTGGTGTGAAGGAAGTTTTCAAGGGTCAAGAGAGGAGAATGATATACTATGATCAAGAGGAGTGAAAGCTCTAAGCTTGGGGATGCCCCGTGGTTCACCCCTGCATATATTAAGAAGACTCAAGCGTCTAAGCTTGGGGATGCCCAAGGCATCCCCTTCTTCATCGACAAAATCATCAGGTTCCTCCCCTGAAACTATATTTTTATTCAAGTCACATCTTGTGTTCTTTACTTGGAGCGTCGGTTTGTTTTTGTTTTTGTTTTTGTTTGAATAAAATGGATCCTAGCATTCACTTTGTGGGAGAGAGACACGCTCCGCTGTTGCATATGGACACATGTGTCCTTAGGCTTTACTCATAATGTTCAAGGCGAAGTTTCTTCTTCGTTAAATTGTTATATGGTTGGAATTGGAAAATGCTACATGTAGTAATTCTAAAATGTCTTGGATAATGTGATACTTGGCAATTGTTGTGCTCATGTTTAAGCTCTTGCATCATATGCTTTGCACCCATTAATGAAGAAATACATAGAGCTTGCTAAAATTTGATTTGCATATTTGGTTTCTCTAAGGTCTAGATAATATCTAGTATTGAGTTTTGAACAACAAGGAAGACGGTGTAGAGTCTTATAATGTTTACAATATGTCTTTTATGTGAGTTTTGCTGCACTTGTTCATCCTTGAGTTTGCTTCAAATAACCTTGCTAGCCTAAACCTTGTATCGAGAGGGAATACTTCTCATGCATCCAAAATCCTTGAGCCAACTACTATGCCATTTGTGTCCACCATACCTACCTACTACATGGTATTTCTCCGCCATTCCAAAGTAAATTGCTTGAGTGCTACCTTTAAAATTCCATCATTCACCTTTGCAATATATAGCTCATGGGACAAAATAGCCTTAAAAACTATCGTAGTATTGAATATGTACTTATGCACTTTATCTTTTATTAAGTTGCTTGTTGTGCGATAACCATGCTTCTGGGGAACGCCATCAACTATTGTTGAATATCATGTGAGTTGCTATGCATGTCCGTCTTGTCTGAAGGATCTATCATTTTAGTGGTTGGAGCATGCAAAATTGTTAGAGAAGAACATTGGGCCGCTAACTAAAGCCATGAATCATGGTGGAAGTTTCAGTTTTGGACATATATCCTCAATCTCATATGAGAATAATAACTTTGCTACATGCTTATGCATTAAAGAGGAGTCCATTATCTGTTGTCCATGTTGTCCCGGTATGGATGTCTAAGTTGAGAATAATCAAAAGCGAGAAATCCGAAATGCGAGCATTCTCCTTGGACCTTTGTACAGGCGGCATGGAGGTACCCCTTTGTGACACTTGGTTGAAACATGGCATGCGAAGATCCGGTAGTCCAAGCTAAGTAGGACAAGGTGCGGGCACTATTAGTACACTATGCATGAGGCTTGCAACTTGTAAGATATAATTTACATAACTCATATGCTTTATTACTACCGTTGACAAAATTGTTTCATGTTTTCAAAATAAAAGCTCTAGCACAAATACAGCAATCGATGCTTTCCTCTTGAAGGACCTTTCTTTTACTTTTATTGTTGAGTCAGTTTACCTATCTCCTTCCACCTTAAGAAGCAAACACTTGTGTGAACTATGCATTGATTCCTACATACTTGCATATTGCACTTGTTATATTACTTTATGTTGACAATATCCATGAGATATACATGTTATAAGTTGAAAGCAACCGCTGAAACTTAATCTTCCTATGTGTTGCTTCAACACCTTTACTTTGATTTATTGCTTTATGAGTTAACTCTTATGCAAGACTTATTGATGCTTGTCTTGAAAGTACTATTCATGAAAAGTCTTTGCTATATGATTCACTTGTTTACTCATGTCATTACCTTTGCTTTGATCGCTGCATTCATTACATATGTTTACAAATAGTATGATCAAGATTATGATGGCATGTCACTTCAGAAATTATCTTTGTTATCGTTTTACCTGCTCGGGACGAGCAGAACTAAGCTTGGGGATGCTGATACGTCTCCAACGTATCGATAATTTCTTATGTTCCATGCTACTTTATTGATGATACCTACATGTTTTATGCACATTATATGTCATATTTATGCATTTTCTGGAACTAACCTATTAACAAGATGCCGAAGAGCCAGTTCTGTTTTCTGCTGTTTTTGGTTTCAGAAATCCTAGTAAAGAAATATTCTCGGAATTGGACGAAACTTTCGCCCAGGGTCCTATTTTTGCACGAAGCTTCCAGAAGACCGAAGAGCTAACGAAGTGGGGCCACGAGGCAGCCAGGAGTAGGGCGGCGCGGCCCAAGCCCTGGCCGCGCCGACCTAGCTCCTGGGCCCCTCGTGTGGCCCCCGCGTTGACCTTCCGCCTACTTAAAGCCTCCGTCGCGAAACCCCGGCACCGAGAGCACGATACGGAAAACCTTACGGAGACGCCGCCGCCGCGAATCCCATCTCGGGGGATTCGGGAGATCGCCTCCGGCACCCTGCCGGAGAGGGGATTCATCTCCCGGAGGACTCTTCATCGCCATGATCGCCTCCGGAGTGATGAGTGAGTAGTTCACCCCTGGACCATGGGTCCATAGCAGTAGCTAGATGGTCGTCTTCTCCTTGTTGTGCTTCATTGTTGGATCTTGTGAGCTGCCTAACATGATCAAGATCATCTATATGTAATACTATATGTTGTGTTTGTCGGGATCCGATGGATAGAGAGTACTATGATTATGGTGATTATCAATCTATTGTTTATGTGTTGTTTATGATCTTGCATGCTCTCCGTTATTAGTAGAGGCTCTGGCCAAGTTTTTGCTCTTAACTCCAAGAGGGGGTATTTATGCTCGATAGTGGGTTCATGCCTTCATTGACACCTGGGATCGTGACAGAAGGTTCTAAGGTTGTGATGTGCTGTTGCCACTAGGGATAAAACATTGATGCTATGTCTAAGGATGTAGTTGTTGATTACATTACGCACAATACTTAATGCAATTGTCTGTTGCTTTGCAACTTAATACTGGAGGGGGTTCGGATGATAACCTGAAGGTGGACTTTTTAGGCATAGATGCAGTTGGATGGCGGTCTATGTACTTTGTCGTAATGCCCGGATTAAATCTCACTATATTTATCATATCATGTATATGCATTGTTATGCCTTTCTCTATTTGTCAATTGCCCGACTGTAATTTGTTCACCCAACATGCTTTTATCTTATGGGAGAGACACCTCTAGTGAACTGTGGACCCCGGTCCTATTCTTTACATAGCATACAATCTACTGCAATGTTTACTGTTTTCTTTGCAAACATCTTCCACTCGATACGTTTAATCCTTTGTTACAGCAAGCCGGTGAGATTGACAACCTCACTGTTTCGTTGGGACAAAGTACTTGGGTTGTGTTGTGCAGGTTCCGCGTTGGCGCCGGAATCCCTGGTGTTGCGCCGCATCACATTTCGCGACCATCAACCTTCAACGTGCTTCTTGGCTCCTCCTGGTTCGATCAACCTTGGTTTCTTTCTGAGGGAAAACTTGCCACTGTGCGCATCATACCTTCCTCTTGGGGTTCCCAACGGACGTGTACATTTGGTGGCCCAAAAACACACATATATACGCATGCACTTGATGCGTAAAGGCGCGGGTGCCTCTAATAATGTGTGTGCGCACTCGATCGATGATCCCTAAACCTTAAACAACCCTAAAACCCTAATCCCTAATCCCCTAAACCCTAAACACCCTAAACACACTAAACCCTAGACCCTAAACACCCTAAACACTAAACCCTAAACCCTAGACCCTAAACACCGTAAACCCTAAACCCTAAACCCTAAACCCTAAACCCTAAACCCTAAACCCTAAAACCCTAAACCCTAAACCCTAAACCCTATAAACACCCTAAACACTAATTAAACCCTAAACCCTAGACCCTAAACACTAAACCCTAAACCCTAGACCCTAAACACCGTAAACACTAAACCCTAAACCCTAAACACCCTAAACACTAATTAAACCCTAAACCATAGACCCTAAACACTAGACCCTAAACCCTAGACCCTAAACACCCTAAACACTAAACCCTAGACCCTCTAAACACAGTAAACACTAAACCCTAAACCCTAGACCCTAGCTAAACACCCAAAACACTAAACCCTAAACCCAGCTAGCTAACCCTAAACCCTAATTAAACCCTATATATATAGGCCAACGACACTTAATTGTGCATCAAGCAGGCCAGGGGTGCCTCGCGGTCCTCTAGTTAAATTAAATGTGACATGCATTAACCCTAAACGTACCCTAACCCTAACCCTAACCCTAACCCTAAACCCTAGCTAATCCTAAACCCCAATTAAACCCTATGTATAGGCCAACGACACTTAATTGTGCATCGATCGAGCGGGTCATGGGTGCCTCGCGATCCTCTAATAAAATTAAATGTGCCATGCATTAACCCTAAACCATATATATGTAACTAACCCTAGCTAATCAACCCTACTTAATTAAAACACATAACCCTAAACTATACTAGATATAACCCGATCTAATAAAAACATGCTCTATATATAGCAGCTAGCTAGCAAACCGTAGATTAACACCAATTAAAATATACATGGCCTATATCGATCATGTTGTATAACATATCCCTGAGATTCATTAATTAATTATATAATTATCGTGATAAATTAATTAACTTGAACTTTGACAAGTTCTCTCGAATGAAAACACATTTGATTAAGTTGCCTCATAATATATATATATAATTAGTGTGCATGCATGGCCTACAATGCATTCGTGCATATATTTTAATGTATATTTGAACATATTCTTGGGGATTTCAATCTCTCTCTCTCGATCATCTATATATCGTTGGTGGCCAAAAAACACACATATATATGCATGCAATTTATGCGTAAAGGCGCGGGTGCCTCTAATAATGTGTGTGCGCACTCGATCGATGATCCCTAAACCTTAAACAACCCTAAAACCTTAAATCCCTAATCCCTAAACCCTAAACACCCTAAACACTAAACCCTAAACCCTAGACCCTAAACGTACCCTAACCCTAACCCTAACCCTAACCCTAAACCCTAGCTAATCCTAAACCCCAATTAAACCCTCTGTATAGGCCAACGACACTTAATTGTGCATCGATCGAGCGGGTCATGGGTGCCTCGTGATCCTCTAATAAAATTAAATGTGCCATGCATTAACCCTAAACCATATATATGTAACTAACCCTAGCTAATCAACCCTACTTAATTAAAACACATAACCCTAAACTATACTAGCTAGCTATAACCCGATCTAATAAAAACATGCTCTATATATAGCAGCTAGCTAGCAAACCGTAGATTAACACCAATTAAAATATACATGGCCTATATCGATCATGTTGCATAACATATCCCTGAGATTCATTAATTAATTATATAATTATCGTGATAAATTAATTAACTTGAACTTTGACAAGTTCTCTCGAATGAAAACACATTTGATTAAGTTGCCTCATAATATATATATAATTAGTGTGCATGCATGGCCTACAATGCATTCGTGCATATATTTTAATGTATATTTGAACATATTCTTGGGGATTTCAATCTCTCTCTCTCTCGATCATCTATATATCGTTGGTGGCCCAAAAAACACACATATATATGCATGCAATTTATGCGTAACGGCGCGGGTGCCTCTAATAATGTGTGTGCGCACTCGATCGATGATCCCTAAACCTTAAACAACCCTAAAACCTTAAATCCCTAATCCCTAAACCCTAAACACCCTAAACACTAAACCCTAAACCCTAGACCCTAAACGTACCCTAACCCTAACCCTAAACCCTAGCTAATCCTAAACCCCAATTAAACCCTATGTATAGGCCAACGACACTTAATTGTGCATCGATCGAGCGGGTCATGGGTGCCTCGTGATCCTCTAATAAAATTAAATGTGCCATGCATTAACCCTAAACCATATATATGTAACTAACCCTAGCTAATCAACCCTACTTAATTAAAACACATAACCCTAAACTATACTAGCTAGCTATAACCCGATCTAATAAAAACATGCTCTATATATAGCAGCTAGCTAGCAAACCGTAGATTAACACCAATTAAAATATACATGGCCTATATCGATCATGTTGTATAACATATCCCTGAGAATCATTAATTAATTATATAATTATCGTGATAAATTAATTAACTTGAACTTTGACAAGTTCTCTCGAATGAAAACACATTTGATTAAGTTGCCTCATAATATATATATATTAGTGTGCATGCATGGCCTACAATGCATTCGTGCATATATTTTAATGTATATTTGAACATATTCTTGGGGATTTCAATCTCTCTCTCTCTCGATCATCTATATATCGTTGGTGGCCCAAAAAACACACATATATACGCATGCACTTGATGCGTAAAGGCGCGGGTGCCTCTAATAATGTGTGTGCGCACTCGATCGATGATCCCTAAACCTTAAACAACCCTAAAACCCTAATCCCTAATCCCCTAAACCCTAAACACCCTAAACACACTAAACCCTAGACCCTAAACACCCTAAACACTAAACCCTAGACCCTAAACACTAAACCCTAAACCCTAAACCCTAAACCCTAAACCCTAAACCCTAAACCCTAAAACCCTAAACCCTAAACCCTAAACCCTATAAACACCCTAAACACTAATTAAACCCTAAACCCTAGACCCTAAACACTAAACCCTAAACCCTAGACCCTAAACACCGTAAACACTAAACCCTAAACCCTAAACACCCTAAACACTAATTAAACCCTAAACCATAGACCCTAAACACTAGACCCTAAACCCTAGACCCTAAACACCCTAAACACTAAACCCTAGACCCTCTAAACACCGTAAACACTAAACCCTAAACCCTAGACCCTAGCTAAACACCCAAAACACTAAACCCTAAACCCAGCTAGCTAACCCTAAACCCTAATTAAACCCTATATATATAGGCCAACGACACTTAATTGTGCATCAAGCAGGCCAGGGGTGCCTCGCGGTCCTCTAGTTAAATTAAATGTGACATGCATTAACCCTAAACCATATATATATAACTAACCCCTAGCTAATCAAACCCTAGTTAATTAAAACACATAACCCTAAACTATACTAGCTATAACCCGATCTAATAAAAACATGCTCTATATATAGCATGCAGCTAGCTAGCAAATTAAACGGTAGATTAAAACCAATTAATATATACATGGCCTATATATCGATCATATGTTGTATAACATCTCCCTGAGATTCATTAATTAATTATATAATTATCGATGATAAATTAATTAACTTGAATTTTGACAAGTTCTCTCGAATGAAAACACATTTGATTAAGTTTCCTCATAATATATATATAATTAGTGTGCATGCATGGCCTACCATGCATGCATTAATTCGTGCATATATTTTAATATATATTTGAACATATTCTTGGGGATTTCAATCTCTCTCTCTCGATCATCTATATGTCGTTGGTGGCCAAAAAACACACACATATACGCATGCACTTTATGCGCAAAGGCGCGTGTGCCTCTAATAATGTGTGTGTGCGCACTCGATCGATGATCCCTAAACCTTAAACCCTAAATAAACCCTAATCCCTAATCCCTAAACCCTAAACACCATAAACATTAAACCCTAAACCCTAACCTCCTAACCCTAAACCCTAAACCCTAATTAAACCCTATATATAGGCCAATGACACTTAATTATGCATCAAGCAGGCCAGGGGTGCCTCGCGGTCCTCTAATTAAATTAAATGTGCCATGCATATATATGTGTTTAATTTGGGGATTTCAATCGCTCTCTCGTATGTAGCTCTCTCTACCTCTATCTCTCTCTCTCTCTCTCTCTCTTGTTGGCCAACAACACACACATGCACTTTGTGCGCAAAGGCATGCGCCTCTAATAATGTGTGCGCAGTCGATCGATCTAGTTTTGATTAATCATAGCACACAAATAAAGAAGTTGTATTTGAATCCACACAACCTAATCTAAAACACATAACCCCTAACATGGCCTAATTAATTAACCCTTCTCGATCTCTACCTAATTAGTGGAAATTGCACAAAATCAAAAGGGGTCCCTCACTAATTATGCATATCTGCTAGATTGTGATAAACTTTTGCCACATATATATTTGGTGGATGGGTGCATCTTGGCATGTAAACAATTAGTGTTTGCAAATGGCGTTGTCAAAATTTATGTACAAATGATTTCTTTCCATCCAAAGTGCATAAAATGGGAGTTTTAATGAAGAAAGTACAAATAAAACAGCTCAACATGCTTCCACACCCCGATTTTCACACGAAGTAGAGCATATTTAAAGGATAATTCCAGAGTTTTACTATTTTTCAAGCAACTTTGCTAATTTTCCCCCACTCACATGACTTTATGTCGATTTAACGAAAATATGGCGAATTTAAACTACATGGGCGGGATAGTTTGAATTGTGCGCGCGGCAAAGGGAACCGCCTATTCCTCAACCTTGTGCACGGCAAATTACACACGCAACTCCATTAAACGCCACCTACCGACCTTAATTATCACCCCGGCGGCCCGGCCGCATGACCCCCCACCCACCCGTACACAACTTATCCCCGTCCGTGCGAAGAGCTTCCCCTCCCCGTCCCGTCCGTGCGAAGAAGAAGCTTCCCCTCCCCGTCGTTCTTCTCGAGACGCACCGGCGGTCAAGTTGATCCACGGTAGGGCTGCTATCTCTAGCTCAATCATGTATCGGGCAAGACAGCCTAACGATTTATATTTTCTTGATGCTGCTAAAAAAATTCGTCAGTATGCTCGAACTAATTGGCACTTTATAGTTTTCCGCTCGATTTGTCATCGATCAATTTGTTCATTTGCGTGGGCATATAGAGTCAGTTCTGCACTCGATCCGTTAATTTGCTGAAATGCCATGGCAGAGTTTTGTACACGATCTGTTTGCTAAAATGTCGATGGGCATTTTTTGTTTTGTACTCGACATGATTGCTGAAATGCATAATCATGTAGTATAGTTTTGTACTCGATGGATATACATTTCCTACTTCGCCTTAAATTAATCACCAACCACTGTATCTCATAATTAAACAGATGGACAGAACTTGGAAACTGCATGGACACTTATGTTCCCCTTCATATATAAATGGTGTTCAACCCTTTATGGGGTTTATTAGAGCTCATGATGGTCACAACCTGGACGTGTATTGCCCGCGCTGCACATGTATGAATGGTGAGAAGAGGCCTCACCCTGTAGTGGCAGATCATTTACACATTTTTGGGATGGACCGCACATATGTTAGGCGGGTTTAGCATGGTGAACCATATAATGATCCTTTAGCAGGAGAAGCTGATACGTCTCCAACGTATCGATAATTTCTTATGTTCCATGCCACTTTATTGATGATACCTACATGTTTTATACACATTATATGTCATATTTATGCATTTTCTGGAACTAACCTATTAACAAGATGCCGAAGTGCCAGTTCCTGTTTTCTGCTGTTTTTGGTTTCAGAAATCCTAGTAACGAAATATTCTCGGAATTGGACGAAATCACCTCCCAGGTTCCTATTTTGCCCGGAAGCATCCAGAACACCCGAGAGCCGCCAGAGGGGCCTGGTGGGCCCAGATGACATGGTGGCGCGGCCCAGGCCCTGGCCGCGCCACCCTATGGTCTCGTCGCCTCGTTGACCCTCCTGCCGCCTCTTCGCTATATAAAGCCCCTGCATCGAAAACCCTTACGGAGGAAGCCACGATACGAGAAAAGTTCCAGAGCCGCCGCCATCGCGAGCCAAGATCTGGGACGGAGTCTCTGTTCCGGCACCCTGCGGAGCGGGGAAGTGCCCCCGAAGAAGGCTCCATCGACACCGCTGCCATCTCCACCGCCATCTTCATCACCGCTGCTGCTCCCATGAGGAGGGAGTAGTTCTCCATCGAGGCTCGGGGCTGTACCGGTAGCTATGTGGTTAATCTCTCTCTATGTACTTCAATACAATGATCTCATGAGCTGCTTTACATGATTGAGATCCATATGATGAGCTTTGTATCGCTACTAGTTGTGTGCTACTCATGTGATGTTATTAAAGTAGTCTATTCCTCCTGCATGGTGTAAAGGTGCTAGTGTGTGCACCGTGTGGTTCTTGTCGTAGGCTATGATCATGATCTCTTGTAGATCGTGGAGTTAATTGTCATTATGATAGTATTGATGTGATCTATTCCTCCTTCATAGTGTAATGTGGACAGTGCGTGCGCTATGTTAGTTCTTGGTTTATTTTGCAATGATCTATTATGCTCTAAGGTTACTTAAACATGAATATCGAATGTTGTGGAGCTTGTTAACTCCGGCATTGAGGGTTCGTGTAATCCTACGCAACGAATGATGTTCATTATCAAACAAGAGTGTATGTAGCACATATGAGAAAGAGTTATTTATTATGCGATCAATGTTGAGAGTGTCCACTAGTGAAAGTATGATCCCTAGGCCTTGTTCCTAAATACTGCTATCGCTGCTTGTTACTGTTCTACTGCATGTTTACTTCCTGCAATATTACTACCATCAACTGCACGCCAGCAAGCACTTTTCTGGCGCCGTACTACTGCTCATACTTATTCATACCACCTGTATTTCACTATCTCTTCGCCGAACTAGTGCACCTATTAGGTGTGTTGGGGACACAAGAGACTTCTTGCTTTGTGGTTGCAGGGTTGCATGAGAGGGATATCTTTGACCTCTTCCTCCCTGAGTTCGATAAACCTTGGGTAATCCACTTAAGGGAAACTTGCTGCTGTTCTACAAACCTCTGCACTTGGAGGCCCAACACTGTCTACAAGAATAGAAGCACCCGTAGACATCAAGCACTTTTCTGGCGCCGTTGCCGGGGAGGAAAGGTAAAAGGTACTCACACTCCGGATCTCGGCTACTAAGCTATTTCCCGGCGCCGTTGTAAGTACTCGAAGCTATTTCCTTTAGACTCTGCAATTGCGACATTTGGTTTCTTGTTTACACTAGTTAGGCTTAATGGAAGACAACAATAAAATGAGAGATCTTTATGAACTTTATCTTGAATTAGGACATGATGTGTTTGAAGAAAGAATTAAAAAACCCATGGAACTTTATATGCATGATAATGGGAATGTTATTAGTATGAATGCTTTGAACACCATTGTTGCTAATGCTATGGAAAATTCTAAGCTTGGGGAAGCTGGCTTTGATGAGCATGATATTTTTAGTCCCCCAAGCATTGAGGAGAAAATTTACTTTGATGATACTTTGCCTCCTATTTATGATGATTATAATGATAGTAGTCTTTTGTTACCACCTGTTATGGAGGATAAATTTGATTATGATTACAATATACCTCCTATATTTGATAGCTACTTTGTTGAATTTGCTCCCACTACAACTAATAAAATTGATTATGCTTATGTTGGGAGTAGTAATTATTTTATGCATGAGACTCATGATAAGAATGCTTTATGTGATAGTTATATTGTTGAGTTTGCTCATGATGCTACTGAAAGTTATTATGAGAGAGGAAAATATGGTTGTAGAAATTTTCATGTTACTAAAACACCTCTCTATGTGCTGAAATTTTTGAAGCTACACTTGTTTTATCTTCCTATGCTTGTTACTTTGCTCTTCATGAACTTGTTTATTTACAAGATTCTTATGCATAGGAAGCATGTTAGACTTAAATGTGTTTTGAATTTGCCTCTTGATGCTCTCTTTTGCTTCAAATACTATTTCTTATGAGAGCATTATCATTAAAACTGCTGAGCCCATCTTAATGGCTATAAAGAAAGAACTTCTTGGGAGATAACCCATGTGTTTATTTTACTACAGCAATTTTTGTTTTGTTGAGTCTTGGAAGTTGTTTACTACTGTAGCAACCTCTCCTTATCATGTTTTTGTGCCAAGTAAAGTTTCTATGTCAAAGTTGATGTTATATTTGGGATCGCTGCGCAGAAACAGCATTGCTGTCTGTCACGAATCTGGGCACAGTTCTCTGTAGAAAATTCGAAAAAATCTGCCAATTTACGAGCGTGATCCTCAGATATGTACACAACTTTCATTAGTTTTGAGTTTTTCCATTTGAGCAAGTCTGGTGCCATCTTAAAATTCGTCTTTACGGACTGTTCTGTTTTTGACAGATTCTGCCTTTTATTTCGCATTGCCGCTTTTGTTAAGTTGAATGAGTTTCTTTGTTCCATTAACTTTCAGAAGTTTTGTGCAATGTCCAGAAGTGTTAAGAATGATTGTGTCACCTCTGAACATGTGAATTTTGATTATGCACTAACCCTCTAATGAGTTTGCTTGAAGTTTGGTGTGGCAGAAGTTTTCAAGGGTCAATAGAAGAGGGTGATATAATGTGATCGAGAAGAGTGAAAGGTCTAAGCTTGGGGATGCCCCGGTGGTTCATCCCTGCATATTTTAAGAAGACTCAAGCATCTAAGCTTGGGGATGCCCAAGGCATCCCCTTCTTCATCGACAACTTATCAGGTTTCTTCTAGTGAAACTATATTTTTATTCCATCACATCCTATGTATTTTACTTGGAGCGTCTGTGTGCTTTTATTTTTGTTTTTGTTTTGTTATCTTAGTTCTCTGAATAAGTTCATCCTTGTGTGGGAGAGAGACACGCTCCGCTGGTTCGTATGAACACATGTGTTCTTAGCTCATAATATTCATGGCGAAGTTTCTTCTTCGTTAAATTGTTATATGGTTGGAATTGGAAAATGCTACATGTAGTAATTGGTAAAATGTCTTGGATAATGTGATACTTGGCAATTGTTGTGCTCATGTTTAAGCTCTTGCATCATATACTTTGCACCCATTAGTGAAGAAATACATAGAGCATGCTAAAATTTGGTTTGCATAATTGGTCTCTCTAAGGTCTAGATAATTTCTAGTATTGAGTTTGAACAACAAGGAAGACGGTGTAGAGTCTTATAATGTTTACAATATGTCTTTTATGTGAGTTTTGCTGCACCGGTTCATCCTTGTGTTTGTTTCAAATAAACCTTGCTAGCCTAAGCCTTGTATCGAGAGGGAATACTTCTCATGCATCCAAAATCCTTGAGCCAACCACTATGCCATTTGTGTCCACCATACCTACCTACTACATGGTATTTCTCCGCCATTCCAAAGTAAATTGCTTGAGTGCTACCTTTAAACCATTCAAAATTTATCACCTCTGATTTGTGTCAATGTTTTATAGCTCATGAGGAAGTATGTGGTGTTTATCTTTCAATCTTGTTGGGCAACTTTCACCAATGGACTAGTGGCTTCATCCGCTTATCCAATAATTTTGCAAAAAGAGCTGGCAATGGGATTCCCAGTCCCAAATTAATTAACAAAAATAGACACTCCTCCATGGTATGTGATTGTTGGACGGCACCCGAAGGATTCGGTTAGCCATGGCTTGAGAAAGCAAAGGTGGGGAGGAGTGTCATCATAATAAAACTAAAATAAAAAGGCACTCCTTCATGGTATGAGATTGTTGGCAGGCACCCGAGGATTCGGTTAGCCATGGTTTGTGAAAGAAAGGTTGGAAGGAGTGCCACCCAAAAACAAAATAAAATGGGAGCCGCTCTTTGAAGGTTTGCCTGGCAAGGGGGTTAGAGTACCCGCTACCATTCGTTGACAACAACAAACACCTCTCAAAACTTTACTTTTATGCTCTCTATATGTTTTCAAAATCAAAGCTCTAGCACAAATACAGCAATCGATGCTTTCCTCTTTGAAGGACCATTCTTTTACTTTTATTGTTGAGTCAGTTTCCCTATTTCTCTCCATCCCAAGAAGCAAACACTTGTGTGAACTGTGCATTGATTCTTACATACTTGCTTATTGCATTTGTTATATTACTCTATGTTGACAATATCCATGAGATATACATGTTATAAGTTGAAAGCAACCGCTGAAACTTAATCTTCCTTTGTGTTGCTTCAACACCTTTACTTTGATTTATTGCTTTATGAGTTAACTCTTATGCAAGACTTATTGATGCTTGTCTTGAAAGTACTATTCATGAAAAGTCTTTGCTATATGATTCATTTGTTTACTCATGTCATTACCATTGTTTTGATCGCTGCATTCATTACATATGCTTACAATAGTATGATCAAGGTTATGATGGCATGTCACTTAAGAAATTATCTTTGTTATCGTTTTACCTGCTCGGGACGAGCAGAACTAAGCTTGGGGATGCTGATACGTCTCCAACGTATCGATAATTTCTTATGTTCCATGCCACTTTATTGATGATACCTACATGTTTTATACACATTATATGTCATATTTATGCATTTTCTGGAACTAACCTATTAACAAGATGCCGAAGTGCCAGTTCCTGTTTTCTGCTGTTTTTGGTTTCAGAAATCCTAGTAACGAAATATTCTCGGAATTGGACGAAATCACCTCAGGTTCCTATTTTGCCCGGAAGCATCCAGAACACCCGAGAGCCGCCAGAGGGGGGGCCTGGTGGGCCCAGATGACATGGTGGCGCGGCCCAGGCCCTGGCCGCGCCACCCTATGGTCTCGTCGCCTCGTTGACCCTCCTGCGCCGCCTCTTCGCCTATATAAAGCCCCTGCATCGAAAACCCTTACGGAGGAAGCACGATACGAAAAGTTCCGAGCCGCCGTCGCGAAGCCAAGATCTGGGACAGGAGTCTCTGTTCCGCACCCGCCGGACGGGGAAGTGCCCCGGAAGGCTTCTCCATCGACACCGCTGCCATCTCCACCGCCATCTTCATCACCGCTGCTGCTCCCATGAGGAGGGAGTAGTTCTCCATCGAGGCTCGGGGCTGTACCGGTAGCTATGTGGTTAATCTCTCTCCTATGTACTTCAATACAATGATCTCATGAGCTGCTTTACATGATTGAGATCCATATGATGAGCTTTGTATCGCTACTAGTCTATGTGCTACTCATGTGATGTTATTAAAGTAGTCTATTCCTCCTGCATGGTGTAAAGGTGCTAGTGTGTGCACCGTGTGGTTCTTGTCGTAGGCTATGATCATGATCTCTTGTAGATCGTGGAGTTAATTGTCATTATGATAGTATTGATGTGATCTATTCCTCCTTCATAGTGTAATGTGGACAGTGCGTGCGCTATGTTAGTTCTTGGTTTATTTTGCAATGATCTATTATGCTCTAAGGTTACTTAAACATGAATATCGAATGTTGTGGAGCTTGTTAACTCCGGCATTGAGGGTTCGTGTAATCCTACGCAACGAATGATGTTCATTATCAAACAAGAGTGTATGTAGCACATATGAGAAAGAGTTATTTATTATGCGATCAATGTTGAGAGTGTCCACTAGTGAAAGTATGATCCCTAGGCCTTGTTCCTAAATACTGAAATCGCTGCTTGTTTACTACTGCATGTTTACTTCCTGCAATATTACTACCATCAACTGCACGCCAGCAAGCACTTTTCTGGCGCCGTACTACTGCTCATACTTATTCATACCACCTGTATTTCACTATCTCTTCGCCGAACTAGTGCACCTATTAGGTGTGTTGGGGACACAAGAGACTTCTTGCTTTGTGGTTGCAGGGTTGCATGAGAGGGATATCTTTGACCTCTTCCTCCCTGAGTTCGATAAACCTTGGGTAATCCACTTAAGGGAAACTTGCTGCTGTTCTACAAACCTCTGCACTTGGAGGCCCAACACTGTCTACAAGAATAGAAGCACCCGTAGACATCAAGAAGCAGATCTTGCTCACACTGTATGTGTGCTGGCATATGTAGTTAATTATTTATATTGATGCTGCCGCTGTTTCAATCAATAGTTTGCATTGCTGTGCAAGGTTCTGTACTCAAATTTAACTTGTTGCAGATGGATGGACGGGAAGGAGAGAAAAAGCGCTTGCTTCAGGAAACGGGTTTCAGCTCTGGGACATGTGCTGTGCCAGATGAGAAGGTAAATATGTAAAACGGCATTTGTTCAGGTTGCATCCCTTAGATGTTTGTCTAATCGGTTGATGTACTAATTGCAGAAGCATAGAGTTAAAGAGGTCTCTCAGTTTGATGGGAGATTTGAAGATGAATCTCAGTTTGATGCACCTGTGGATGGTACTGATGACGAGCCTTTCATAGACGAAGGTCCTGCACCTGAGATTATCCAGCCTACAGAAGGAGGCCGTGGACCGAGTACACAGCTTTGCGTTGAAGTGGATGCACGCCCGGAGATCATCACGGGCGTCCGGGTAGTCTCAAGACCACCCAGCCCTGATGCACCTGTGGATGGTACTGATGACGAGCCTCTCATAGACGAAGGTCCTGCACCTGAGATTATCCAGCCTACAGAAGGAGGCCGTGGACCGAGTACACAGCTTTGCGTTGAAGAGGATGCACACCCGGAGATCATCAGGGGCGTCCCGGTAGTCTCAGGACCACCCAGCCCTGATGCAAAATGTTGAGCTACTTTATGATTCGTACTCTTATGTTCTGGTGCTGTAGTATGTTATGATTTGTACGCCTTTGGCGCTAGATTAAGCATTCAGTGGATGATCGCGTTGCAAAATTCGACACCCACACAATCAGTTCATCGTATGAGTAGTAGCACAATTACTTCTACAGCGATTCCTGCCAGCGCATTAGTTGGTAGCATGAAACACTTTCAGGTACTCCCCTCTGATTCATATTAATTGACTCAATTTTGTCTAGATATGGATGTATCTAGATGCATTTGTTAACTAGACTAACAAACTTGAGTCAGTTAATATGAATCCGTGTAAACCGCCCAAGTCCTCGAGCAGCTAGCACTACAAGAAAAGTTCTGATAGACAACGTCCCAAAATCGTCAACTAAGGGGCATTTTTCGTCGCCTATGGGCCTAACCCGACGATATGGGTTCTGTTGTCGAAACTGCGTCAGGCAAAGTCCAACGACGATTTTTTCGGTCCGTCGCGCTTGGGCGCCCTTCCGCCACGGAAAATCGGACCGTTGCGGAAGTGTTTTCGGGAGCCCGTTGACTGCTGACGTCATGCAAACTGACACGTGGCAGACGCCGTTAACTGCCAGTTAACGGCGTTAACCGGCTGAAACCCCGTGGTAGATGGTAGGCCCACACGAGGCCTGCCACGTCTTAAGCGGGCCGGGCCAGATGACATAGTTTGACCGGTCAACTATATAGCTGGGCTGGTCCATTAGTTACGTGGGCCGGGCCTAACCTCTAAGGTTGACTGGTCAAAACTTAAATGGGCCGGCCCATTTAACATGTGGGGTCCACCTTACAGCAACTGGGCCGGCCCAAGAAGCAAGTGGGCCGGGCCAAAAACACAGGTGGGTCCCACTTTCCTGTTAAAAGGCCGGCCCATTTAGTGTGTGGGGTCCACCGTATAGCAAGTGGGCCGGCCCAACAAGCTAGTGGGCCGGGCCAAAAACACAGGTGGGTCCCACTTTCCAGTTAAAGGGTCGGCCCATTTAGTATGTGGGGTCCACCATATAGCAAGTGGGCCGGCCCAACAAGATAGTGGGCCGGGCCAAAAACACAGGTGGGTCCCACTTTCCTGTTAAAGGGCCGGCCCATTTAGTGTGTGGGGCCCACCATATAGCAAGTGGGCGTCCACCAAGATAGTGGGCGGGCCAAAACACAGTGGGTCCCACATTCTCGTTAATGGCCGCCCATTTGATATGTGGTCCACATATAGCGGCCGGCCCAACAAGATAGTGGGCGGGAAAACACAGGTGGGTCCCACCTTCCTATTAAAGGGCCGGCCCATTTGGTGTGTGGGGTCCACCATATAGAAAGTGGGCCGGCCCAACAAGATAGTGGGCCGGGCCAAAAACACAGGTGGGTCCCACCTTCCTATTAAAGGGCCGGCCCATTTACCATGTGGGACCACCATAGAGCAAGTGGGCCGGCCCAATAAGCATGTGGAGCCCATTATCGTGTAACCGGGCCGGCCTACTAAAGAAGTGGGCCGGCCCAAAATGAAAGTGGGTCCCACACTACTGTAAGTGGGCCGGCCCAATCTGTTGTAGGGCCCTACTTGTTTGACTAGTCAACTTGCATTAAATTTCATGAGCCTAAAATCTGATTTCAATGATACACACAAGTACATACACAAATAAAACAAATAGGAAAATTACAAGGCAATTAATGTGCCCAAATAAAAAAATTACATAGAATCATTGAGGACTTCTATTAGCATCATCAATAACACGTTGACATTTGGCAATCGCCTTGATTGAATCTTGTGTACTCTTTGTCAACATATCAGCTACAGATCTTAAAGCAGCAATACCATGTCTTTTATAAAGTACAGCCTTGAGATATTTACTGTCTGATGAAAGAAATGGTCTAGGTTGACGGCTATGAGAAGATGCATCAGAAGAAAGATCAGAACTTTTTGTGGGCCTCACTGGTAATGAAGATTGCTTCATCACAACTGCATTCTGATAATAATGCAAAAAGAGTTAAACGATGAACTATGCAAACATTTATTATGCAATGTAGATATAAGATAATAACAAGTTGCATAAATAAGACATGTATGGAACTTGTACTAAGCACAAACTTACATCATAATGTTGCACAGGGTCGCTACAGATCCTTTTTTGGCGACTATCTTCTAATGATGACTGCTTCATTAAAACTGCATTCTGGTAACATTGTAAACATAGTTACAACAATTAACTATTCAAACATGTATTACGCAATGTAGAGATCAGATAACAGCATGTAGCAGAAATAAGCACAAGATAAGATAAGATGCATGTACTAAGCACATACTGGCTCACTGCAGGTCCTTCTCTTGCGTGCACTAGTCGTGGTCAACATGCCTATCATTTTAGGTTCAGCCATCAAGTGAAATGCTAATCCTCCTGCTCCATTGTCCTTAATCTGTGTTTAGATATCACATTTAAGACCAAGTCAGCTGGTTTCAAATAACAAAAAACTTGAGCTGCCAAATGAATAAGCCAATAGTTACCAGATATCAGATTAAAACCAACTAGATGTTGCTTTGCATGAGATACGAATTTCAGACATTCAGATTTAGAGTAGGGTAATGCCAAGGTTTTACACATAAAGTAAACTGGCATTAAGAATGACCAAATGTCAGGTTCAAATCACCCTCGAAGTTTCTCCAAGACAAGCATATCAAATAGGCAGAAACATAGTAAAGCATGAATGGCATTGCTATGGCAGGGTTCCAAGTGTTAATCTCTTGCATAAGGAACAATGCATATAGGTTATAGATAATAACGGAAGTAAACTGCCAAAATTACCAACCACGAACTCAGATTCCAACCTTACCTAGCGTCCCCGCTGTTAATGTTGGATGTTCTAATAAGTGGTTCGCATGATCAATCCCTAGGAAAAATAACATTGACAAGTCAGTCTACGATAATACAAAGACCAGACATGCACGCAGCAATAACTATATAAGCTAAAGACGAGGTATAAGAGCAAGCAGATTGGAAATGCACATAGCATGATTATAAAAGCAGTGTGAGAATAGCAGACACGAGAAAACAGCTAGCGGTGAGCTAATGACGTGGTATAAGAACAAGCAGATTGGAAATGCCCATAGCACGACTATAAAAGCAGTGCGACAATAGCATGCAGTACAAAAACAGTTGGCAGCAAATGAATGGGTACAAGGCTATAAATATGTGGATGCACACAGGTGTCAGTAGAATGAACAGGATGGTAGCGACCGGATAATGCTTTTGTACTGTACAACATTTAAACAAACTTCATGCGAAGCAACACATCAAGAAAGTTAACGGCATATGAGATCTGCAAATAACTACACAAAACATGGCTAAAGAAACACCGCGATCTAACGGGCCAGCGTACTAACCAAGCTGCGGCGGGGTGGACGGGGGCGGCAACTTGCATTCCAGCGGCGGCGAACGCGGGAGACGATGAATCGACCCTGTTTCAGTAGAAGCGGGCGTTAGTGAAGCAGATCTGGTTGGCTGGCAAGGTATTCGGTGAAGTTGATACAGCCGCTGCGGCGAGGTAGTCGGTGGCGAGGTCGGCGGTGAAGCAGATCCGTCGGTGGCGAGGTCGGCGGTGAAGCAGATCCGTCGGTGGCGAGGTCGGCGGTGAAGCAGATCCGTCGGTGACGAGGGCGGCGGGGGAGCGGATCAGGTGGGTGGACAGCCAACACGATCAAGGCTACGCTGTGGAGGAGTATGCCGGCGGCGAAGCAGATCTAGTACTGTAGAGAGTCAGAGCTTTGGCGTGTGAGAGTATTTTTGAGCTAATGGGGCGAATGGTTGGTGGGTGGGTGTGGGCCTGTGGGGAGGGTTCGGGATCTAGGCAAGATATTTCATTGTTACCGAATGAGCCCTCCATGGTCGGTGGGTTGTAGCTTCCGGACCAGGGTTAAAAGGGTAAAACTGGTCACGGGATTTTCGAATGGATGCGGCGGGATGATTTGGCGCGTGGCCGAAATTTTCAGTTTCAAGCTACGAGCAGAACGACAAAAATAATGTTCTTCCCCAGGGAGCTCTCATTTCTTCCTCTTCTCTTTCTCTCTCGAGTCTCTCCCACTCCCCCGGCTCCTCTCCCCCTTCTCTCCGGCGGCCTCGCCGGCCGGAGACGAGGCCGACTTCTCTCTGTATATTGTACACCCTCCGAACTAAATTAATTGATTCAACTTTCCTTAGACGTGTATGTATCTAGAGTAAAAACATGTGTGGATACATCCATATTTAGATAAGCAAAGTTGAGTCAGCTAATTTGGATCCGAGGGAGTTAGTGTTGTTGTAAGCTTAGATCCAGTGTTTCCCATGAGCAGAATGGCGCAATGGAGTCGGGGATCTCGTCATCGGCTTCAGATCTGGCCTATGGTGAATCTGGCGGATCTTGCCGGCCAAACCCCGATCTGGTGCCATCAATGTGATGGCGCTAACGGTGAGGCTTGCTTTGGTCAGTGCTTCAGATCTGGCCAATGGGGAAGTCAAGCTGCTAAAGTTCACAAGCTCGGGGCATACGACGGCGTCATCCGTCTTGCCCGTGCACATCTTGGACTTTCAGCGACCCTTCTCAGAGCCAATATGCCGTTGCTGAGGCCCTTCTTCTCCTTCGTCCTGGCGACTACCGGCGACACCGTCCCAAGTGGTGCGTCCCCGGCGACGGAGTTGCTGGAAAGGATGCGGAGCAGAGATCTGATGTGCGGTCGAGAAGGACTCGATTGATTTTCTTCTATATGTTTTGGGGTCCTTTTTGTAAAGTTGCAGGTTCTATTAGTTATTGTCTAGTACTTTTGGTCCTCTATGTAATTTTTTGGACTAGTTTCCATTGGCACTGATAAACTTGAATTTTGACAAGTTCACGGGGAAAAAAATTCCTTTGCACATATGGCCTATCATGTATAAACATTCTTGAGATTTAAACTATATGTAATGTGCCATGCATTAACCCTAAACCATATATATGTAACTAACCCTAGCTGATCAAACCCTACTTAATTAAAACAAATAACCCTAAACTATACGCATGCACTTTATGCGCAAAGGCGCGGGTGCCTCTAATAATGTGTGTGCGCACTCGATCGATGATCCCTAAACCTTATACAACCCTGAAACCCTAATCCCTAATCCCTAAACCCTAAACACCCTAAACACTAAACCCTAGACCCTAAACCCTAACCCTAACCCTAAACCCTAATTAAACCCTATATATAGGCCAACGACACTTAATTGTGCATCAAGCAGGCCAGGGGTGCCTCGCGGTCCTCTAATTAAATTAAATGTGCCATGCATTAACCCTAAACCATATATATGTAACTAACCATAGCTAATCAACCCTACTTAATGAAAACACATAACCCTAAACTATACTAGCTATAACCCGATCTAATAAAAACATGCTCTATATATAGCAGCTAGCTAGCAAACCGTAGATTAACACCAATTAATATATACATGGCCTATATCGATCATGTTGTATAACATATCCCTGAGATTCATTAATTAATTATATAATTATCGTGATAAATTAATTAACTTTAATTTTGACAAGTTCTCTCGAATGAAAACACATTTGATTAAGTTGCCTCATAATATATATATATAATTAGTGTGCATGCATGGCCTACCATGCATTCGTGCATATATTTTAATGTATATTTGAACATATTCTTGGGGATTTCAATCTCTCTCTCTCGATCATCTATATATCGTTGGTGGCCAAAAAACACACATATATATATATGCATGCAATTTATGCGTAAAGGCGCGGGTGCCTCTAATAATGTGTGTGCGCACTCGATCGATGATCCCTAAACCTTAAACAACCCTAAAACCTTAAATCCCTAATCCCTAAACCCTAAACACCCTAAACACTAAACCCTAAACCCTAGACCCTAAACGTACCCTAACCCTAACCCTAACCCTAACCCTAAACCCTAGCTAATCCTAAACCCCAATTAAACCCTATGTATAGGCCAACGACACTTAATTGTGCATCGATCGAGCGGGTCATGGGTGCCTCGCGATCCTCTAATAAAATTAAATGTGCCATGCATTAACCCTAAACCATATATATGTAACTAACCCTAGCTAATCAACCCTACTTAATTAAAACACATAACCCTAAACTATACTAGATATAACCCGATCTAATAAAAACATGCTCTATATATAGCAGCTAGCTAGCAAACCGTAGATTAACACCAATTAAAATATACATGGCCTATATCGATCATGTTGTATAACATATCCCTGAGATTCATTAATTAATTATATAATTATCGTGATAAATTAATTAACTTGAACTTTGACAAGTTCTCTCGAATGAAAACACATTTGATTAAGTTGCCTCATAATATATATATAATTAGTGTGCATGCATGGCCTACAATGCATTCGTGCATATATTTTAATGTATATTTGAACATATTCTTGGGGATTTCAATCTCTCTCTCTCGATCATCTATATATCGTTGGTGGCCCAAAAAACACACATATATATGCATGCAATTTATGCGTAAAGGCGCGGGTGCCTCTAATAATGTGTGTGCGCACTCGATCGATGATCCCTAAACCTTAAACAACCCTAAAACCTTAAATCCCTAATCCCTAAACCCTAAACACCCTAAACACTAAACCCTAAACCCTAGACCCTAAACGTACCCTAACCCTAACCCTAACCCTAACCCTAAACCCTAGCTAATCCTAAACCCCAATTAAACCCTCTGTATAGGCCAACGACACTTAATTGTGCATCGATCGAGCGGGTCATGGGTGCCTCGTGATCCTCTAATAAAATTAAATGTGCCATGCATTAACCCTAAACCATATATATGTAACTAACCCTAGCTAATCAACCCTACTTAATTAAAACACATAACCCTAAACTATACTAGCTAGCTATAACCCGATCTAATAAAAACATGCTCTATATATAGCAGCTAGCTAGCAAACCGTAGATTAACACCAATTAAAATATACATGGCCTATATCGATCATGTTGCATAACATATCCCTGAGATTCATTAATTAATTATATAATTATCGTGATAAATTAATTAACTTGAACTTTGACAAGTTCTCTCGAATGAAAACACATTTGATTAAGTTGCCTCATAATATATATATAATTAGTGTGCATGCATGGCCTACAATGCATTCGTGCATATATTTTAATGTATATTTGAACATATTCTTGGGGATTTCAATCTCTCTCTCTCGATCATCTATATATCGTTGGTGGCCCAAAAAACACACATATATATGCATGCAATTTATGCGTAAAGGCGCGGGTGCCTCTAATAATGTGTGTGCGCACTCGATCGATGATCCCTAAACCTTAAACAACCCTAAAACCTTAAATCCCTAATCCCTAAACCCTAAACACCCTAAACACTAAACCCTAAACCCTAGACCCTAAACGTACCCTAACCCTAACCCTAAACCCTAGCTAATCCTAAACCCCAATTAAACCCTATGTATAGGCCAACGACACTTAATTGTGCATCGATCGAGCGGGTCATGGGTGCCTCGTGATCCTCTAATAAAATTAAATGTGCCATGCATTAACCCTAAACCATATATATGTAACTAACCCTAGCTAATCAACCCTACTTAATTAAAACACATAACCCTAAACTATACTAGCTAGCTATAACCCGATCTAATAAAAACATGCTCTATATATAGCAGCTAGCTAGCAAACCGTAGATTAACACCAATTAAAATATACATGGCCTATATCGATCATGTTGTATAACATATCCCTGAGAATCATTAATTAATTATATAATTATCGTGATAAATTAATTAACTTGAACTTTGACAAGTTCTCTCGAATGAAAACACATTTGATTAAGTTGCCTCATAATATATATATAATTAGTGTGCATGCATGGCCTACAATGCATTCGTGCATATATTTTAATGTATATTTGAACATATTCTTGGGGATTTCAATCTCTCTCTCTCTCGATCATCTATATATCGTTGGTGGCCAAAAAACACACATATATACGCATGCACTTGATGCGTAAAGGCGCGGGTGCCTCTAATAATGTGTGTGCGCACTCGATCGATGATCCCTAAACCTTAAACAACCCTAAAACCCTAATCCCTAATCCCCTAAACCCTAAACACCCTAAACACACTAAACCCTAGACCCTAAACACCCTAAACACTAAACCCTAAACCCTAGACCCTAAACACCGTAAACCCTAAACCCTAAACCCTAAACCCTAAACCCTAAACCCTAAACCCTAAACCCTAAACCCTAAACCCTAAACCCTAAACCCTAAACCCTAAACCCTATAAACACCCTAAACACTAATTAAACCCTAAACCCTAGACCCTAAACACTAAACCCTAAACCCTAGACCCTAAACACCGTAAACACTAAACCCTAAACCCTAAACACCCTAAACACTAATTAAACCCTAAACCATAGACCCTAAACACTAGACCCTAAACCCTAGACCCTAAACACCCTAAACACTAAACCCTAGACCCTCTAAACACAGTAAACACTAAACCCTAAACCCTAGACCCTAGCTAAACACCCAAAACACTAAACCCTAAACCCAGCTAGCTAACCCTAAACCCTAATTAAACCCTATATATATAGGCCAACGACACTTAATTGTGCATCAAGCAGGCCAGGGGTGCCTCGCGGTCCTCTAGTTAAATTAAATGTGACATGCATTAACCCTAAACCATATATATATAACTAACCCCTAGCTAATCAAACCCTAGTTAATTAAAACACATAACCCTAAACTATACTAGCTATAACCCGATCTAATAAAAACATGCTCTATATATAGCATGCAGCTAGCTAGCAAATTAAACGGTAGATTAAAACCAATTAATATATACATGGCCTATATATCGATCATATGTTGTATAACATCTCCCTGAGATTCATTAATTAATTATATAATTATCGATGATAAATTAATTAACTTGAATTTTGACAAGTTCTCTCGAATGAAAACACATTTGATTAAGTTTCCTCATAATATATATATAATTAGTGTGCATGCATGGCCTACCATGCATGCATTAATTCGTGCATATATTTTAATATATATTTGAACATATTCTTGGGGATTTCAATCTCTCTCTCTCGATCATCTATATGTCGTTGGTGGCCAAAAAACACACACATATACGCATGCACTTTATGCGCAAAGGCGCGTGTGCCTCTAATAATGTGTGTGTGCGCACTCGATCGATGATCCCTAAACCTTAAACCCTAAATAAACCCTAATCCCTAATCCCTAAACCCTAAACACCATAAACATTAAACCCTAAACCCTAACCTCCTAACCCTAAACCCTAAACCCTAATTAAACCCTATATATAGGCCAATGACACTTAATTATGCATCAAGCAGGCCAGGGGTGCCTCGCGGTCCTCTAATTAAATTAAATGTGCCATGCATATATATGTGTTTAATTTGGGGATTTCAATCGCTCTCTCGTATGTAGCTCTCTCTACCTCTATCTCTCTCTCTCTCTCTCTCTCTCTCTCTCTCTCGTTGGTGGCCAACAACACACACATGCACTTTGTGCGCAAAGGCATGCGCCTCTAATAATGTGTGCGCAGTCGATCGATCTAGTTTTGATTAATCATAGCACACAAATAAAGAAGTTGTATTTGAATCCACACAACCTAATCTAAAACACATAACCCCTAACATGGCCTAATTAATTAACCCTTCTCGATCTCTACCTAATTAGTGGAAATTGCACAAAATCAAAAGGGGTCCCTCACTAATTATGCATATCTGCTAGATTGTGATAAACTTTTGCCACATATATATTTGGTGGATGGGTGCATCTTGGCATGTAAACAATTAGTGTTTGCAAATGGCGTTGTCAAAATTTATGTACAAATGATTTCTTTCCATCCAAAGTGCATAAAATGGGAGTTTTAATGAAGAAAGTACAAATAAAACAGCTCAACATGCTTCCACACCCCGATTTTCACACGAAGTAGAGCATATTTAAAGGATAATTCCAGAGTTTTACTATTTTTCAAGCAACTTTGCTAATTTTCCCCCACTCACATGACTTTATGTCGATTTAACGAAAATATGGCGAATTTAAACTACATGGGCGGGATAGTTTGAATTGTGCGCGCGGCAAAGGGAACCGCCTATTCCTCAACCTTGTGCACGGCAAATTACACACGCAACTCCATTAAACGCCACCTACCGACCTTAATTATCACCCCGGCGGCCCGGCCGCATGACCCCCCACCCACCCGTACACAACTTATCCCCGTCCGTGCGAAGAGCTTCCCCTCCCCGTCCCGTCCGTGCGAAGAAGAAGCTTCCCCTCCCCGTCGTTCTTCTCGAGACGCACCGGCGGTCAAGTTGATCCACGGTAGGGCTGCTATCTCTAGCTCAATCATGTATCGGGCAAGACAGCCTAACGATTTATATTTTCTTGATGCTGCTAAAAAAATTCGTCAGTATGCTCGAACTAATTGGCACTTTATAGTTTTCCGCTCGATTTGTCATCGATCAATTTGTTCATTTGCGTGGGCATATAGAGTCAGTTCTGCACTCGATCCGTTAATTTGCTGAAATGCCATGGCAGAGTTTTGTACACGATCTGTTTGCTAAAATGTCGATGGGCATTTTTTGTTTTGTACTCGACATGATTGCTGAAATGCATAATCATGTAGTATAGTTTTGTACTCGATGGATATACATTTCCTACTTCGCCTTAAATTAATCACCAACCACTGTATCTCATAATTAAACAGATGGACAGAACTTGGAAACTGCATGGACACTTATGTTCCCCTTCATATATAAATGGTGTTCAACCCTTTATGGGGTTTATTAGAGCTCATGATGGTCACAACCTGGACGTGTATTGCCCGCGCTGCACATGTATGAATGGTGAGAAGAGGCCTCACCCTGTAGTGGCAGATCATTTACACATTTTTGGGATGGACCGCACATATGTTAGGCGGGTTTAGCATGGTGAACCATATAATGATCCTTTAGCAGGAGAAGCAGATCTTGCTCACACTGTATGTGTGCTGGCATATGTAGTTAATTATTTATATTGATGTCACACTGTTTCAATCAATAGTTTGCATTGCTGTGCAAGGTTCTGTACTCAAATTTAACTTGTTGCAGATGGATGGACGGGAAGGAGAGAAAAAGCGCTTGCTTCAGGAAACGGGTTTCAGCTCTGGGACATGTGCTGTGCCAGATGAGAAGGTAAATATGTAAAACGGCATTTGTTCAGGTTGCATCCCTTAGATGTTTGTCTAATCGGTTGATGTACTAATTGCAGAAGCATAGAGTTAAAGAGGTCTCTCAGTTTGATGGGAGATTTGAAGATGAATCTCAGTTTGATGCACCTGTGGATGGTACTGATGACGAGCCTTTCATAGACGAAGGTCCTGCACCTGAGATTATCCAGCCTACAGAAGGAGGCCGTGGACCGAGTACACAGCTTTGCGTTGAAGTGGATGCACGCCCGGAGATCATCACGGGCGTCCGGGTAGTCTCAAGACCACCCAGCCCTGATGCACCTGTGGATGGTACTGATGACGAGCCTCTCATAGACGAAGGTCCTGCACCTGAGATTATCCAGCCTACAGAAGGAGGCCGTGGACCGAGTACACAGCTTTGCGTTGAAGAGGATGCACACCCGGAGATCATCAGGGGCGTCCCGGTAGTCTCAGGACCACCCAGCCCTGATGCAAAATGTTGAGCTACTTTATGATTCGTACTCTTATGTTCTGGTGCTGTAGTATGTTATGATTTGTACGCCTTTGGCGCTAGATTAAGCATTCAGTGGATGATCGCGTTGCAAAATTCGACACCCACACAATCAGTTCATCGTACGAGTAGTAGCACAATTACTTCTACAGCGATTCCTGCCAGCGCATTAGTTGGTAGCATGAAACACTTTCAGGTACTCCCCTCTGATTCATATTAATTGACTCAATTCTGTCTAGATATGGATGTATCTAGATGCATTTGTTAACTAGACTAACAAACTTGAGTCAGTTAATATGAATCCGTGTAAACCGCCCAAGTCCTCGAGCAGCTAGTTTATTGACTCTGGACTCCAAGCCTCTCGCGGCAAGCCATCGACGAAGCTTTGACCAGATCTTGGCCCGCAATTTTTTTTGTGTGGCGAATAGCAAAGCTTTGACCAGTTCCTCTCGGGATACAGCACGCCGGTGAGCTTGCACGGTTGCCATGAGCACTTTCCGGCGGAACTTCCTCTTCAGCGCCCTCAAGCCGCTGCTGCGAGACAGCACGCAGTGCCTCGAGGTGGACGGAATTCTGGATCTCAGGGCGGGTGGTCCGCATCGTCCGGGAACGATCTCCAGCGGGTTAACGAGGACATGCATGGCGGCCAGGGGATTTGTTTTTTGTTTTTTTTTTGGTTTGAGCTTGGGATTTGGGGTTTTTTCGGATAGGGGAGGAGGAACCGAGGAAGAGGAAGGAACAGCCGCGTGCTTGGCGCGTGGCGGTGTGCTTGAATTTCGAATTTTTGTGAAATGTTTCATTTCCCCGCTACAATTCGGGGGTTTCTTGACGCGCCAATGCGTCCCGCCGGGCAGCTTCAAGTAAATTTGGGGTGCCACACTATGGGCCCTAGTTTCAGTGAGACATGTAATGACTAGTCACATCAGTAAGTTCACTGTGTAATAAAATATGTTACCCCTCCCCTTTATGTAGCACCCCTTCTCTCCCGATCGAGTGCCGATTGCCGACGGATGCAAGCCGCTAGCTCGATCCCCTCCTTTCGCCTCCACCGTCCAGGCATCCAGCTTGGAGGGGCAAGCTGCATCTAGCCCAAGCGGATTAGGTAGGACTAGTAATGTTCTCTCCTTTCTCGAGATCGGTTCTTTTTTCCTCTCCTCGATATCTTGCGCATCTCTTTCCTATTCTGGGCAAAGGGGTGTCTTTCTGGTCACCCTCGAGCTGGGAGTGATTGATGGGGGTGGGGGGCGGGGGCTACCTTTGCTTGGATTGGGGTGTTCTTCCTTTATTTGTCGACATTTGCAACCTTTGTAGTTTCTGCTGATCCTCACTGTATCTTTTGTCAGCTTGTACAGGAAAGGTAAGACCTCGGCGGTGGGGGCAATGGAGCGTAAGGCCACCACGCATGTGGGCAGTTGGCTGAGCCTGAGCTGCGTCCCCAGCCCCGCGAAGCAGGTACTCCGTTTGCTTATCCACTCTTTACCTTTTAAGTGTCTCTCTGGTCTCTGCATCCTCAATCTGTTCCTGTTCTGGAATATGCTTAAAGTAGCACATGTCTTCAGCTGTTTGTGCGTAAAGCCTCTGTGACACCATGCTCTATATTCTCTGTATCAGGTTGGTACCTCCAGGTTCCGTGCTGAGGCTATGGGGAACGAGAATAGCGCCCCACCTGCTGCAGGAGCATGGCCCGATCTGCAGCACAAGAAGCGAAATGCCACTGCCGAGCTGGGCAGGGACCGCCCAGGGGTAATTTTTTTAACCAACTTACCATGATGTAGTCTGAATCTGATACTCCCTCAGATCCAAATTAATTGACTCAACTATCTGTAGATACGGATGTATCTAGATGTGTTTTAGCTCTAGATACTACTGCCTCCATCCCAAAGCTTTGGGCTTATATTATTTTTAGAAAGTCAAACTATACCATGTTTGACTAAGCTTTTACCAAAAATCAGTAACATGCAAAATACAAAATTAATATCATTAAATAGATAATAAAATATATTTTCCTACGGTATCTACACAGTATTATATTTGTTGATAGAATGTTCTAAAATTTTGGTCAAACTTTGCTTGTTTTGATTTCTCAAAAATAAATAAGGCTTAAGCTTTTGGATGGTGGTAGTACATTCATATCTAGACAAAGCTGAGTTAACTAGTTTTTTTGTCTGTCCATAGCTAGTGTTCACGCTGCAAAAGGCTAAGAGCATCCACTATATGCATCAGTCTATCTCATACAGTAATTCAATATCACTGCTGAGGTCTGCCTTTTGTTTTGCTATTCATATGCAGACTGAAACTTTAGGGCCTTTACTCAAAAGGAAGATCAAAACTGCGGCTGATCAGGCTGCCAGTATGTTGATGCCGCCCCCATCTTCTAAATGCCTCTACAAGCACAAGGCCACGCACCAGCTGGGTGGTGATCTTTTAATGAATATGGTATATTTTCTTAATCCACAAAACATGCCTTGATTTTTCTCTGTTTATTGTCGGTTTTTTCTATGCTTGCCAAAAGTTTACAACAACAACAACAACAACCAAGCCTTTCAGTCCCAAACAAGTTGGGGTAGGCTAGAGTTGAAACCCATAAGATCTCGAAGCCAAAAGTTTAGAAACACCAAATTCGTTTGCTTACAATCATCATACAGTAATGTTCATCTACTCCAGTTCCCCTAACCCAACATAAAATGATGTTAATTTCGATTTTTAGATTAAAAGAGCACCATTAGGCGCTGTTAATTACGACTTTGAGATTAAAATGTCATTTGCAATTGTTAATTACAATTTTGAGACAATTGGTTAGTTTAACCTCGATCTCTTCTGCTCTCCATTTTTCCCAACCGAACAAAAATGTAACCATTCCATTCCTCTGAAATGGAACCATTCCATTCCATTCCACGCTGTTTCAGAACCGAACACACCCTTGCATTGTTGTGAACTGTTGTCCATACACGGCCATACCCTTCCACTTACATCTAGCACTATATGCATCAGTCTGTCTCAGAGTCATTCAATATCACTGCTGAGATCTGTTCCCATTCTTATGCAGGCTGAAACTGCTGCGCCTTTACTCAAGTGGATGCAAAATGGGGCTAATGAGGCTGCTGTGAGGACGATGGTGCCGGCACCATCTTCCGAAAACCTCTACAAGCACGAGGCCATGGGCCAGCTGGGTGGTGACCTTTTAATGAATCTGGTATATTTTCTTAATCCACATACATGATTTCATTATTATCTGTTTAATTACTGTTGGCTTTGTCTAATGCTTACCAAAAGTTCAGAAACACTGCGTTTGCTTACAATCATCATACACTAATTTTTCACTTTTCAGTCTGTCTCATCCAGTATATAAACTGTTGATTTCCATTGGCTTCTTTTGTAATCATTTGCATTGTTGTCAACTGTTCTCTATGCACAACCCTATTCTTCCACTTACACCCCGCACTATTTGCATCAGTCTATCTCATAGATTTATTAAATATCAATGATGAGTTCTGTTGCTATTCATATGCAGGATGAAACTTCTGTTCCTCTACTCAAATGGATAAAAAATGATCCTGATGAGGCTGCTGTGAAGACGATGGTGCTGCCACCATCTTCTGAAAACCTCCTCAAGCACAAGGCCACGGGCCAGCTGGGTGGTACCCTTTTCAGTAAGCAGGTATATTTTCTTAATCCTCATACATGATTTGATTTTTGTCTGTTTATTGCCGGCTTTGTCTAATGCTTACCAATAGTTCAGAAACACACACACCTATTCTTCCACTTACATCCAGCACTATATGCATCAGTGTCTCATAGATTCATTTTATATATCACTGCTGATGTCTGTTGCTCTTCAATTTTTATATGCAGACTGAAACTGCTAAGCCTTCATTGGTCAAAAGGATTGCAACTGCTGCTGATGAGGCATCTGCAGAGGCTGCCACCAAGTTACTGTCAGCCCCACCTTCTGGATGCTTATATAAGCTCAAGTCCAAGGATCAGCCGGGCCGTAACCATCCAAGGGTTCGGGTATATTTTCTTAAGCCACATATACATGCCATGATTTATGTCTGATATTATCACTGGCTCTGTCTAATGCTTTTTGGAATTCGGAAACACCAAATTAGCATGCTTATATTCATCATACACTAATTTTTCACTGTTCAGTTTGTAACATAGTGTTATGCACTTGCTTGTCAACATTTGCATTGCTCTGAACTATGCACTTTACACAACCTAATTCTTCCACTTACGTTCAGCGCTACGCACCAGTAGTACCTCCCATGTTTCCTTCACCATCCCGATGCCGAGCTTGCGGGAATATGGCGGGCCCATGTACATACCCCGCATATAACACCTCCTATGGCTCTATCTACCTTTCTAGTAGCTCCTTCACAGAGTTACAGGTATGTATTCTCAGTGGTTTAGCATGAATTGGCATATAGTAAAGTCTTGTTTTTAGTCTTCCTGCTTCTTACATTTGTATCAATTTTCACATGCAGACTGTACCTTGTGAACTTCGTCCAATGATTAACCAGATGTGTCCGCATGAAGGATCTTTCACTATGCATGGCAATGGCAAATTGATGAACACCTACACGGTCTATGAGGTGTATGTCTACAAGACGCAGGCCATCACATATTTGTATGGACATGATTGGAGAAAGTTTGCTTTTGACTACGGTCTGAAGAAGGGCGACGAGCTGAGGATCAGAAACTCAAACGGGCAGATATACGTAACTGCTTACAGAGTTGGAGACACTTCCAAATATATAATATGTAACTTTTTTCTACTCATATCTTTTGATAACTGCATTCTGAGCAGTTGTTCTAAACCATTCCCTCTGTTCTAGCTTGCTGGGTTTAACATGATCAAAGCTGCAGATCCCCTGACGGAACAGGAGCGGATGTCACAAAGGGCAACCACACCAGCACCGGCACCGGCTTCCCACTCTCCTGCATCAGCACCGGTTCCTGTACCAGCTCCGTTTACTGCATCTACCCAGCAGTCCCCTACATCAGCATTGGTTCCTGTAGAGGCCCCATATACTACACATGCCCAGCAGGCTCCTGCATCAGCACTGGTTCCTCTAGCTGCACCGTTTACTGCACCTGCCCAACAGTCTCCTGCATCAGCACCGGTTCCTCTAGAGGCACCGTTTACTGCACCTGCCCAGCAGTCTCCTGCATCAGCACCAGCTCGTGTACCAGCCCAGGCTCATGCACCTGCCCCAGCCAGATCACCGAGGTCTCAGCTCATTGCTGTGGCCACCCGTGTGGTGACCAGGACGCATCTGAAGGCTATGTTCGTGAGTATATGACAGCATAACTGCTCTTATCTTGATGTCTTCTCTGCTCAAAGTCTCACATGGTTCAGTGCATTGGTGCCATTGACTAATTTTTGGTGGTATCTCTTGCTTTGAATCAGAAATTGCCTAAAAGTATCTCCAAGGATCTCAATGCTGGCCGAAGGGGCAAGATATCCCTCGTCATGGAGAGTGAAGGTCTCACCGTGGAGGGACGGTACTCTGTCAGTCCCACAGATGGCCGCTTGGCTGTTACTTCCAGGTGGAAAAAGTTCATTGACGGTGCCAAACTTCGCATTGGATCAAAGTTGAAGGTCAAGATCTTTCGATGCCGCTGTGACATGCTGGTCATAAAGTTCGCGGTTGTCTAGTTCTGTTGTCCCATGAGCCCTTAGCAAATGCATTTGTAGTTATACTTATATAAGGTTATCTTATCTGAACTGCTAATTAATTGTATGGGTGGTAAAACTCTGGCAAGCTTTTGCTCTTAGCAAGTATGTATGTATGATCAGCTATTATGATAACTAATGTTTGTGTTCATCTTAATTTGCATTTCCCTTTTAGAAAAAAACTTAATTTCTATTTTGGCTGACCTGTTAGAGAACTATCAGATTGAACCCACAACATGATTCATATAGATTCATTACACCGAGCCACATGTCTTGACCTTGCGATACACTACTTCCATTAATTAGTGCAAGAAGGCTTACCTGAGCTGCCTGAACCATGGCAGATTCGAATCCACCTTATCTATCTAGAAATACAACCTTTGCAGAAAGAGGATTTGCAGTATGGGGAGGCTGACATTGGGGACCCATGAGCCAGCAGCGTCGTCAACGTTTTAAAGGTGGCAGGAGATCGAAAGAAAAAATAAGCCAAAAATCAGTTGGTAAACAAATTCAAGAAAAGAAACATTTACCTTTCTGAGAGGATGACATGCGGGACCCATGAGGCAGCAGCATCCTCAACTATTTCAAGGCGGCAGGGGATCAAAATAAAAAAGGAAATAGCCAGAAATTAATTAGGGTCAAAAATAAATCCATCAAAGGAAACTTTTATTGTTCATAGAGGATGACATGTGGGACCGACTTGCCAGCTGCGTCGTCATCGTTTCAAAGGGGGCAGGGGATCAAAAGAAAAAGACAAATAGCCAGAAATTAGGGGAAAAAAATAAATCCAACAAAGAAAACTTTTATTGTTCATAGAGGATGACATGCGGGACCCATGAGCCAGCAGCTTCCTCAACGTTTCAAAGTCGGCATGAGATTGAAAGAAAAAGTCAAGTGACATAATATCAGGAGCCAAAAATAATCCAAGAAAAGAAACTTTATTGTACATAGAGGATGACATGCGGGTCCCATTTTGTAGCAGCGGTCTCAACGCTTCCAAGGCGGCACAGGACCAAAAGAAAAATGAAGTAGCCAGAAATCAGGGTGTGAAAAAAATCCAAGAAAAGAAAGATTTCAATTGGGCTGTATCTGGACATCTGGGCCTTCGAACTATACTGCTGGGCCTTTTGACTCGTACAATTTCAGCCCACTCCAAAACAGGAAAGGTCGGATTTTTCTCAAAAAAAAAACAGGAAAGTCCTATGCTTCGCAAAAACAAAAAACAAGGAGATTCAACATATAAGTTTGTTTATGTAGATATAAAGATTTAATTTATCCGTTTGCAATAGCTCAGAGCGAAATACAATGTTTATTGTCTGCAAAATAAAATATCACATGTTTCTTGTACGGGGAGGCTGACATCGGGGACCCATGAGCCAGCAGCGGAGTCAACGTTTCAAAGGCGGCAGGGGATCGAAAATAAAAAAAGCCAAAAATCAGTTGGTAAAAAAATACAAGAAAAGAAAACATTTATCGTTCTGAGAGGATGACATGCGGGACCCATGAGGCAGCAGCATCCTCAACGTTTCAAAGTCGGCATGAGATCGAAAGAAAAAGGCAAGTGACATAATATCAGGAGCCAAAAATAATCCAAGAAAAGAAACTTTATTGTACATAGAG